>OZ005742.1:255938071-256538071 GCA_963930735.1 Dioctria linearis
TCAGAAATCGTCTACGGGCAACGGTTTTCGAGATATTAGCGGTTTTCCGCGGTTTTTTCATGTCAATAGATTCTAAAGGTGTCATTTCAGGGGGTGTGTGTTGATAGGGGGTGTATCAAAATGTCATCAGAAATCGTCTACGGGCAACGGTTTTCGAGATATTAGCGATTTTCCGCTGTTTTTTTCGTGTCAATAGATTCTAAAGGTGCCATTTCAGGGGGTGTATGAAAATGTCATCAGAAATTGTCTACGGGCAACGGTTTTCGAGATATTAGCGGTTTTCCACGGTTTTTTCATGTCAATAGATTCTAAAGGTGTCATTTCAGGGGGTGTAGGTTGATAGGGGGTGTATGAAAATGTCATCAGAAATCGTCTACGGGCAACGGTTTTCGAGATGTTAGCGAATTTCCGCGGTTTTTTTCATGTCAATAGATTCTAAAGGTGCCATTTCAGGGGGTGTATGTTGATAGGGGGTGTATCAAAATGTCATCAGAAATCGTCTACGGGCAACGGTTTTCGAGATATTAGCGGTTTTCCGCGGTTTTTTTCATGTCAATAGATTCTAAAGGTGCCATTTCAGGGGGTGTTTGTTGATAGGGGGTGTATGAAAATGTCATCAGAAATCGTCTACGGGCAACGGTTTTCGAGATATTAGCGGTTTTCCGCGGTTTTTTTCATGTCAATAGATTCTAAAGGTGCCATTTCAGGGGGTGTTTGTTGATAGGGGGTGTATGAAAATGTCATCAGAAATCGTCTACGGGCAACGGTTTTCGAGATATTAGCGATTTTCCGCGGGTTTTTTTCATGTCAATAGATTCCAAAGATGTCATTTCAGGGGGTGTATGTTGATAGGGGGTGTATCAAAATGTCATCAGAAATCGTCTACGGGCAACGGTTTTCGAGATATTAGCGGTTTTCCGCGGTTTTTTTCATGTCAATAGTTTCTAAAGGTGTCATTTCAGGGGGTGTATGTTGATAGGGGTGTATCAAAATGTCATCAGAAATCGTCTACGGGCAACGGTTTTCGAGATATTAGCGGTTTTCCACGGTTTTTTTTCATATCAATAGATTCTAAAGGTGCCATTTCAGGGGATGTATGTTGATAGGGGGTGTATGAAAAATGTCATCAGAAATCGTCTACGGGCAACGGTTTTCGAGATATTAGCGGTTTTCCACGGTTTTTTCATGTCAATAGATTCTAAAGGTGTCATTTCAGGGGGTGTAGGTTGATAGGGGGTGTATGAAAATGTCATCAGAAATCGTCTACGGGCAACGGTTTTCGAGATGTTAGCGAATTTCCGCGGTTTTTTTTCATGTCAATAGATTCTAAAGGTGCCATTTCAGGGGGTGTATGTTGATAGGGGGTGTATCAAAATGTCATCAGAAATCGTCTACGGGCAACGGTTTTCGAGATATTAGCGGTTTTTCGCGGTTTTTTTTCGTGTCAATAGATTCTAAAGGTGCCATTTCAGGGGGTGTTTGTTGATAGGGGGTGTATGAAAATGTCATCAGAAATCGTCTACGGCAACGGTGTTCGAGATATTAGCGGTTTTCCACGGTTTTTGTCATGTCAATAGATTCTAAAGGTGCCATTTCAGGGGGTGTATGTTGATAGGGGGTGTATGAAAATGTCATCAGAAATCGTCTACGGGCAACGGTTTCGAGATATTAGCGGTTTTCCACGGTTTTTGTCATGTCAATAGATTCTAAAGGTGCCATTTCAGGGGGTGTATGTTGATAGGGGGTGTATGAAAATGTCATCAGAAATCGTCTACGGGCAACGGTGTTCGAGATATTAGCGGTTTTCCGCGGTTTTTTTCATATCAATAGATTCTAAAGGTGCCATTTCAGGGAGTGTATGTTGATAGGGGGTGTGTGAAAATGTCATCAGAAATCGTCTACGGGCAACGGTTTTCGAGATATTAGCGGTTTTCCACGGTTTTTTTCATGTCATAGATTTTAAATGTGCCATTTCAGGGGGTGTTTGTTGATAGGGGGTGTATGAAAATGTCATCAGAAATCGTCTACGGGCAACGGTTTTCGAGATATTAGCGGTTTTCCGCGGTTTTTTTCATGTCAATAGATTCTAAAGGTGTCATTTCAGGGGGTGTGTGTTGATAGGGGGTGTATCAAAATGTCATCAGAAATCGTCTACGGGCAACGGTTTTCGAGATATTAGCGATTTTCCGCTGTTTTTTTCGTGTCAATAGATTCTAAAGGTGCCATTTCAGGGGGTGTATGAAAATGTCATCAGAAATTGTCTACGGGCAACGGTTTTCGAGATATTAGCGGTTTTCCACGGTTTTTTCATGTCAATAGATTCTAAAGGTGTCATTTCAGGGGGTGTAGGTTGATAGGGGGTGTATGAAAATGTCATCAGAAATCGTCTACGGGCAACGGTTTTCGAGATGTTAGCGAATTTCCGCGGTTTTTTTCATGTCAATAGATTCTAAAGGTGCCATTTCAGGGGGTGTATGTTGATAGGGGGTGTATCAAAATGTCATCAGAAATCGTCTACGGGCAACGGTTTTCGAGATATTAGCGGTTTTCCGCGGTTTTTTCATGTCAATAGATTCTAAAGGTGCCATTTCAGGGGGTGTTTGTTGATAGGGGGTGTATGAAAATGTCATCAGAAATCGTCTACGGGCAACGGTTTTTCGAGATATTAGCGGTTTTCCGCGGTTTTTTTTCATGTCAATAGATTCTAAAGGTGCCATTTTAGGGGGTGTCATTTCTGGGGGTGTATGAAAATGTCATCAGAAATCGTCTACGGGCAACGGTTTTCGAGATATTAGCGATTTTCCGCGGTTTTTTCGTGTCAATCGATTCTAAAGGTGCCATTTCAGGGGGTGTATGTTGATAGGGGGTGTATGAAAATGTCATCAGAAATCGTCTACGGGCAACGGTTTTCGAGATATTAGCGATTTTCCGCGGTTTTTTTCATGTCAATAAATTCAAAGGTGTCATTTCGGAGGGTGTATGTTGATAGGGGGTGTATGAAAATGTCATCAGAAATCGTCTACGGGCAACGGTGTTCGAGATATTAGCGGTTTTCCGCGGTGTTTTTCATGTCAATAGATTCTAAAGGTGCCATTTCAGGGAGTGTATGTTGATAGGGGGTGTATGAAAATGTCATCAGAAATCGTCTACGGGCAACGGTTTTCGAGATATTAGCGGTTTTCCCGGTTTTTTTCATGTCAATAGATTTTAAATGTGCCATTTCAGGGGGTGTTTGTTGATAGGGGGTGTATGAAAATGTCATCAGAAATCGTCTACGGGCAACGGTTTTCGAGATATTAGCGGTTTTCCGCGGTTTTTTCATGTCAATAGATTCTAAAGGTGTCATTTCAGGGGGTGTGTGTTGATAGGGGGTGTATCAAAATGTCATCAGAAATCGTCTACGGGCAACGGTTTTCGAGATATTAGCGATTTTCCGCTGTTTTTTTTGTGTCAATAGATTCTAAAGGTGCCATTTCAGGGGGTGTATGAAAATGTCATCAGAAATCGTCTACGGGCAACGGTTTTCGAGATATTAGCGGTTTTCCACGGTTTTTTTCATGTCAATAGATTCTAAAGGTGCCATTTCAGGGGATGTATGTTGATAGGGGGTGTATGAAAATGTCATCAGAAATCGTCTACGGGCAACGGTTTTCGAGATATTAGCGGTTTTCCACGGTTTTTTTCATGTCAATAGATTCTAAAGGTGTCATTTCAGGGGGTGTAGGTTGATAGGGGGTGTATGAAAATGTCATCAGAAATCGTCTACGGGCAACGGTTTTCGAGATGTTAGCGAATTTCCGCGGTTTTTTTCATGTCAATAGATTCTAAAGGTGCCATTTCAGGGGGTGTATGTTGATAGGGGGTGTATCAAAATGTCATCAGAAATCGTCTACGGGCAACGGTTTTCGAGATATTAGCGGTTTTCCACGGTTTTTTTCATGTCAATAGATTCTAAAGGTGCCATTTCAGGGGATGTATGTTGATAGGGGGTGATATGAAAATGTCATCAGAAATCGTCTACGGGCAACGGTTTTCGAGATATTAGCGGTTTTCCACGGTTTTTTTCATGTCAATAGATTCTAAAGGTGTCATTTCAGGGGGTGTAGGTTGATAGGGGGTGTATGAAAATGTCATCAGAAATCGTCTACGGGCAACGGTTTTCGAGATGTTAGCGAATTTCCGCGGTTTTTTTCATGTCAATAGATTCTAAAGGTGCCATTTCAGGGGGTGTATGTTGATAGGGGGTGTATCAAAATGTCATCAGAAATCGTCTACGGGCAACGGTTTTCGAGATATTAGCGGTTTTCCGCGGTTTTTTTCGTGTCAATAGATTCTAAAGGTGCCATTTCAGGGGGTGTTTGTTGATAGGGGGTGTATGAAAATGTCATCAGAAATCGTCTACGGGCAACGGTTTTCGAGATATTAGCGGTTTTCCGCGGTTTTTTTCATGTCAATAGATTCTAAAGGTGCCATTTCAGGGGGTGTATGTTGATACGGGGTGTATGAAAATGTCATCAGAAATCGTCTACGGGCAACGGTTTTCGAGATACTAGCGGTTTTCCACGGTTTTTTTCATGTCAATAGATTCTAAAGGTGCCATTTCAGGGGGTGTATGTTGATAGGGGGTGTATGAAAATGTCATCAGAAATCGTCTACGGGCAACGGTGTTCGAGATATTAGCGGTTTTCCGCGGTGTTTTTCATGTCAATAGATTCTAAAGGTGCCATTTCAGGGAGTGTATGTTGATAGGGGGTGTATGAAAATGTCATCAGAAATCGTCTACGGGCAACGGTTTTCGAGATATTAGCGGTTTTCCCGGTTTTTTTCATGTCAATAGATTTTAAATGTGCCATTTCAGGGGGTGTTTGTTGATAGGGGGTGTATGAAAATGTCATCAGAAATCGTCTACGGGCAACGGTTTTCGAGATATTAGCGGTTTTCCGCGGTTTTTTCATGTCAATAGATTCTAAAGGTGTCATTTCAGGGGGTGTGTGTTGATAGGGGGTGTATCAAAATGTCATCAGAAATCGTCTACGGGCAACGGTTTTCGAGATATTAGCGATTTTCCGCTGTTTTTTTCGTGTCAATAGATTCTAAAGGTGCCATTTCAGGGGGTGTATGAAAATGTCATCAGAAATCGTCTACGGGCAACGGTTTTCGAGATATTAGCGGTTTTCCACGGTTTTTTTTCATTTCAATAGATTCTAAAGGTGCCATTTCAGGGGGTGTATGTTGATAGGGGGTGTATGAAAATGTCATCAGAAATCGTCTACGGGCAACGGTTTTCGAGATGTTAGCGATTTTCCGCGGTTTTTTTCATGTCAATAGATTCCAAAGATGTCATTTCAGGGGGTGTATGTTGATAGGGGGTGTATGAAAATGTCATCAGAAATCTTCTACGGGCAACGGTGTTCGAGATATTAGCGGTTTTCCGCGGTTTTTTTCATGTCAATAGATTCTAAAGGTGCCATTTCAGGGGGTGTATGTTGATAGGGGGTGTATGAAAATGTCATCAGAAATCGTCTACGGGCAACGGTTTTCGAGATATTAGCGTTTTCCGCGGTTTTTTTCATGTCAATAGATTGTAAAGGTGCCATTTCAGGGGGTGTATGTTGATAGGGGATGTATGAAAATGTCATCAGAAATCGTCTACGGGCAACGGTTTTCGAGATATTAGCGGTTTTCCGCGGTTTTTTTCGTGTCAATAGATTCTAAAGGTGCCATTTCAGGGGGTGTTTGTTGATAGGGGGTGTATGAAAATTTCATCAGAAATCGTCTACGGGCAACGGTTTTCGAGATATTAGCGGTTTTCCGCGGTTTTTTTCATGTCAATAGATTCTAAAGGTGCCATTTCAGGGGGTGTATGTTGATAGGGGGTGTATGAAAATGTCATCAGAAATCGTCTACGGGCAACGGTTTTCGAGATACTAGCGGTTTTCCACGGTTTTTTTCATGTCAATAGATTCTAAAGGTGCCATTTCAGGGGGTGTATGTTGATAGGGGGTGTATGAAAATGTCATCAGAAATCGTCTACGGGCAACGGTTTTCGAGATGTTAGCGATTTTCCGCGGTTTTTTTCATGTCAATAGATTCTAAAGGTGCCATTTCAGGGGGTGTATGTTGATAGGGGGTGTATGAAAATGTCATCAGAAATCGTCTACGGGCAACGGTTTTCGAGATGTTAGCGATTTTCCGCGGTTTTTTTCATGTCAATAGATTCCAAAGATGTCATTTCAGGGGGTGTATGTTGATAGGGGGTGTATGAAAATGTCATCAGAAATCTTCTACGGGCAACGGTTTTCGAGATATTAGCGGTTTTCCGCGGTTTTTTTCATGTCAATAGATTCTAAAGGTGCCATTTCAGGGGGTGTATGTTGATAGGGGGTGTATGAAAATGTCATCAGAAATCGTCTACGGGCAACGGTTTTCGAGATGTTAGCGATTTTCCGCGGTTTTTTTCATGTCAATAGATTCCAAAGGTGTCATTTCAGGGGGTGTATGTTGATAGGGGGTGGATGAAAATGTCATCAGAAATCGTCTACGGGCAAAGGTTTTCGAGATATTAGCGGTTTTCCGCGGTTTTTTTTCATGTCAATAGATTCTAAAGGTGTCATTTCAGGGGGTGTATGTTGATAGGGGGTGTATCAAAATGTCATCAGAAATAGTCTACGGGCAACGGTTTTCGAGATATTAGCGGTTTTCCGCGGTTTTTTTCATGTCAATAGATTCTAAAGGTGTCATTTCAGGGGGTGTATGTTGATAGGGGGTGTATCAAAATGTCATCAGAAATCGTCTACGGGCAACGGTTTTCGAGATATTAGCGATTTTCCGCGGTTTTTTTCGTGTCAATAAATTCTAAATGTGCCATTTCAGGGGATGTATGTTGATAGGGGGTGTATGAAAATGTCATCAGAAATCGTCTACGGGCAACGGTTTTCGAGATATTAGCGGTTTTCCACGGTTTTTTTCATGTCAATAGATTCTAAATGTGCCATTTCAGGAGGTGTATGTTGATAGGGGGTGTATGAAAATGTCATCAGAAATCTTCTACGGGCAACGGTTTTCGAGATATTAGCGGTTTTCCGCGGTTTTTTTCATGTCAATAGATTCTAAAGGTGCCATTTCAGGGGGTTTATGTTGATAGGGGGTGTATGAAAATGTCATCAGAAATTGTCTACGGGCAAAGGTTTTCGAGATATTAGCGGTTTTCCGCGGTTTTTTTTCATGTCAATAGATTCTAAAGGTGTCATTTCACGGGGTGTATGTTGATAGGGGGTGTATCAAAATGTCATCAGAAATAGTCTACGGGCAACGGTTTTCGAGATATTAGCGGTTTTCCGCGGTTTTTTTCATGTCAATAGATTCTAAAGGTGTCATTTCAGGGGGTGTATGTTGATAGGGGGTGTATCAAAATGTCATCAGAAATCGTCTACGGGCAACGGTTTTCGAGATATTAGCGATTTTCCGCGGTTTTTTCGTGTCAATAAATTCTAAATGTGCCATTTCAGGGGATGTATGTTGATAGGGGGTGTATGAAAATGTCATCAGAAATCGTCTACGGGCAACGGTTTTCGAGATATTAGCGGTTTTCCACGGTTTTTTTCATGTCAATAGATTCTAAATGTGCCATTTCAGGAGGTGTATGTTGATAGGGGGTGTATGAAAATGTCATCAGAAATCGTCTACGGGCAACGGTTTTCGAGATGTTAGCGATTTTCCGCGGTTTTTTTCATGTCAATAGATTCCAAAGATGTCATTTCAGGGGGTGTATGTTGATAGGGGGTGTATGAAAATGTCATCAGAAATCTTCTACGGGCAACGGTTTTCGAGATATTAGCGGTTTTCCGCGGTTTTTTTCATGTCAATAGATTCTAAAGGTGCCATTTCAGGGGGTGTATGTTGATAGGGGGTGTATGAAAATGTCATCAGAAATCGTCTACCGGCAACGGTTTTCGAGATATTAGCGGTTTTCCGCGGTTTTTTTCATGTCAATAGATTCTAAAGGTGCCATTTCAGGGGGTGTATGTTGATAGGGGGTGTATGAAAATGTCATCAGAAATCGTCTACGGGCAACGGTTTTCGAGATATTAGCGATTTTCCGCGGTTTTTTTCATGTCAATAGATTCTAAAGGTGCCATTTCAGGGGGTGTATGTTGATAGGGGGTGTATGAAAAAGTCATCAGAAATCGTCTACCGGCAACGGTTTTCGAGATATTAGCGGTTTTCCGCGGTTTTTTTCATGTCAATAGATTCTAAAGGTGCCATTTCAGGGGGTGTATGTTGATAGGGGGTGTATGAAAATGTCATCAGAAATCGTCTACGGGCAACGGTTTTCGAGATATTAGCGATTTTCCGCGGTTTTTTTCATGTCAGTAGATTCTAAAGGTGCCATTTCAGGGGGTGTATGTTGATAGGGGGTGTATGAAAATGTCATCAGAAATCGTCTTCGGGCAACGGTTTTCGAGATATTAGCGGTTTTCCGCGGTTTTTTTCATGTCAATAGATTCTAAAGGTGCCATTTCAGGGGGTGTATGTTGATAGGGGGTGTACCAAAATGTCATCAGAAATCGTCTACGGGCAACGGTTTTCGAGATATTAGCGGTTTTCCGCGGTTTTTTTCATGTCAATAGATTCTAAAGGTGTCATTTAAGGGGGTGTATGTTGATAGGGGGTGTATCAAAATGTCATCAGAAATCGTCTTCGGGCAACGGTTTTCGAGATATTAGCGATTTTCGGCGGTTTTTTCGTGTCAATAGATTCTAAAGGTCCCATTTCAGGGGGTGTATGAAAATGTCATCAGAAATCGTCTACGGGCAACGGTTTTCGAGATATTAGCGGTTTTCCGCGGTTTTTTTCATGTCAATAGATTCTAAAGGTGCCATTTCAGGGGGTGTCTGTTGATAGGGGGTGTATGAAAATGTCATCAGAAATCGTCTACGGGCAACGGTTTTCGAGATATTAGCGGTTTTCCACGGTTTTTTTCGTGTCAATAGATTCTAAAGGTGCCATTTCAGGGGGTGTATGTTGATAGGGGGTGTATGAAAATGTCATCAGAAATCGTCTACGGGCAACGGTTTTCGAGATATTAGCGGTTTTCCGCGGTTTTTTTTCATGTCAATAGATTCTAAAGGTGTCATTTCAGGGGGTGTATGTTGATAGGGGGTGTATCAAAATGTCATCAGAAATCGTCTACGGGCAACGGTTTTCGAGATATTAGCGATTTTCCGCGGTTTTTTTCGTGTCAATAGATTCTAAAGGTGCCATTTCAGGGCGTGTATGTTGATAGGGGGTGTATCAAAATGTCATCAGAAATCGTCTACGGGCAACGGTTTTCGAGATATTAGCGGTTTTCCGCGGTTTTTTCATGTCAATAGATTCTAAAGGTGTCATTTCAGGGGGTGTATGTTGATAGGGGGTGTATCAAAATGTCATCAGAAATCGTCTACGGGCAACGGTTTTGGAGATATTAGCGATTTTCCGCGGTTTTTTTCGTGTCAATAAATTCTAAAGGTGCCATTTCAGGGGGTGTATGTTGATAGGGGGTGTATGAAAATGTCATCAGAAATCGTCTACGGGCAACGGTTTTCGAGATATTAGCGGTTTTCCGCGGTTTTTTCATGTCAATAGATTCTAAAGGTGCCATTTCAGGGGGTGTATGTTGATAGGGCGTGTATGAAAATGTCATCAGAAATCGTCTACGGGCAACGGTTTTCGAGATGTTAGCGATTTTCCGCGGTTTTTTTCATGTCAATAGATTCCAAAGATGTCATTTCAGGGGGTGTATGTTGATAGGGGGTGTATCAAAATGTCATCAGAAAACGTCTACGGGCAACGGTTTTCGAGATATTAGCGGTTTTCCGCGGTTTTTTTTTCATGTCAATAGATTCTAAAGGTGTCATTTCAGGGGGTGTATGAAAATGTCATCAGAAATCGTCTACGGGCAACGGTTTTCGAGATATTAGCGGTTTTCCACGGTTTTTTTCATGTCAATAGATTCTAAAGGTGCCATTTCAGGGGGTGTATGTTGATAGGGGGTGTATGAAAATGTCATCAGAAATCGTCTACGGGCAACGGTTTTCGAGATATTAGCGGTTTTCCGCGGTTTTTTTCATGTCAATAGATTCTAAAGGCGTTATTTCATGGGGTGTATGTTGATAGGGGGTGTATGAAAATGTCATCAGAAATCGTCTACGGGCAACGGTTTTCAAGATATTAGCGGTTTTCCGCGGTTTTTTTTTCATGTCAATAGATTCTAAAGGTGTCATTTCAGGGGGTGTATGTTGATAGGGCGTGTATGTTGATAGGGGGTGTATGAAAATGTCATCAGAAATCGTCTACGGGCAACGGTTTTCGAGATATTAGCGGTTTTCCGCGGTTTTTTCATGTCAATAGACTCTAAAGGTGTCATTTCAGGGGGTGTATGTTGATAGGGGGGGTATGAAAATGTCATCAGAAATCGTCTACGGGCAACGGTTTTCAAGATATTAGCAGTTTTACGCGGTTTTTTTTCATGTCAATAGATTCTAAAGGTGTCATTTCAGGGGGTGTATGTTGATAGGGCGTGTATGTTGATAGGGGGTGTATGAAAATGTCATCAGAAATCGTCTACGGGCAACGGCTTTCGAGATATTAGCGGTTTTCCGCGGTTTTTTTCATGTCAATAGATTCTAAAGCTGACATTTCAGGGGGTGTATGTTGATAGGGGGTGTATGAAAATGTCATCAGAAATCGTCTACGGGCAACGGTTTTCGAGATATTAGCGGTTTTCCGCGGTTTTTTTCATGTCAATAGATTCTAAAGGTGTCATTTCAGGGGGTGTATGTTGATAGCGGGTGTATGAAAATGTCATCAGAAATCGTCTACGGGCAACGGTTTTCGAGATATTAGCGATTTTCCGCAGTTTTTTTCATGTCAATAGATTCCAAAGGTGTCATTTCAGGGGGTGTATGTTGATAGGAGGTGTATGAAAATGTGATCAGAAATCGTCTACGGGCAACGGTTTTCGAGATATTACCGGTTTTCCGCGGTTTATTTCATGTCAATAGATTCTAATGGTGTCATTTCAGGGGGTGTATATTGATAGGGGGTGTATGAAAATGTCATCAGAAATCGTCTACGGGCAACGGTTTTCGAGATATTAGCGGTTTTCCGCGGTTTTTTTCATGTCAATAGATTCTAAAGGTGTCATTTCAGGGGGTGTATGTTGATAGGGGGTGTATGAAAATGTCATCAGAAATCGTCTACGGGCAACGGTTTTCGAAATATTAGCGATTTTCCGCGGTTTTTTTCATGTCAATAGACTCTAAAGGTGTCATTTCAGGGGGTATCTGTTGATAGGGGGTGTATGAAAATGTCATCAGAAATCGTCTACGGGCAACGGTTTTCGAGATATTAGCGGTTTTCCGCGGTTTTTTTCATGTCAATAGATTCTAAAGGTGCTATTTCAGGGGGTGTATGTTGATAGGGGGTGTATGTTGATAGGGGGTGTATGAAAATGTCATGTTTTCGAGATATTAGCGATTTTCCGCGGTTTTTGTTCATGTCAATAGATTCTAAAGGTGCCATTTCAGGGGGTGTATGTTGATAGGGGGTGTATGAAAATGTCATCAGAAATCGTCTACGGGCAACGGTTTTCGAGATGTTAGCGATTTTCCGCGGTTTTTTTCATGTCAATATATTCCAAAGGTGTCATTTCAGGGGGTGTATGTTGATAGGGGGTGTATGAAAATGTCATCAGAAATCGTCTACGGGCAACGGTTTTCGAGATGTTAGCGATTTTCCGCGGTTTTTTTCATGTCAATATATTCCAAAGGTGTCATTTCAGGGGGTGTATGTTGATAGGGGGTGTATGAAAATGTCATCAGAAATCGTCTACGGGCAACGGTTTTCGAGATATTAGCGATTTTCCGCGGTTTTTTTTCGTGTCAATAGATTCTAAAGGTGCCATTTCAGGGGGTGTCTGTTGATAGGGGGTGTATGAAAATGTCATCAGAAATCGTCTACGGGCAACGGTTTTCCAGATATTAGCGATTTTCCGCGGTTTTTTCATGTCAATAGATTCCAAAGGTGTCATTTCAGGGGGTGTATGTTGATAGGGGGTGTATGAAAATGTCATCAGAAATCGTCTACGGGCAACGGTTTTCGAGATATTAGCGGTTTTCCGCGGTTTTTTTCATGTCAATAGATTCCAAAGGTGTCATTTCAGGGGGTGGATGTTGATAGGGGGTGTATGAAAATGTCATCAGAAATCCTCTACGGGCAACGGTTTTCGAGATATTAGCGATTTTCTGCGGGTTTTTTCATGTCAATAGATTCTAAAGGTGTCATTTCAGGGGGTGTTTGTTGATAGGGGGTGTATGAAAATGTCATCAGAAATCGTCTACGGGCAACGGTTTTCGAGATATTAGCGGTTTTCCGCGGTTTTTTTCATGTCAATAGATTCTAAAGGTGTCATTTCAGGGGGTGTCTGTCGATAGGGGGTGTATGAAAATGTCATCAGAAATCGTCTACGGGCAACGGTTTTCGAGATATTAGCGATTTTCCGCGGTTTTTTCATGTCAATAGATTCCAAAGGTGTCATTTCAGGGGGTGTTTGTTGATAGGGGGTGTATGAAAATGTCATCAGAAATCGTCTACGGGCAACGGTTTTCGAGATATTAGCGGTTTTCCGCGGTTTTTTTCATGTCAATAGATTCTAAAGGTGCCATTTCAGGGGGTGTATGTTGATAGGGGGTGTATGTTGATAGGGGGTGTATGTTGATAGGGGGTGTATGAAAATGTCATCAGAAATCGACTGCGGGCAACGGTTTTCGAGATATTAGCGATTTTCTGCGGGTTTTTTCATGTCAATAGATTCTAAAGGTGTCATTTCAGGGGGTGTTTGTTGATAGGGGGTGTATGAAAATGTCATCAGAAATCGTCTACGGGCAACGGTTTTCGAGATATTAGCGATTTTCCGCGGTTTTTTTCATGTCAATAGACTCTAAAGGTGTCATTTCAGGGGGTATCTGTTGATAGGGGGTGTATGAAAATGTCATCAGAAATCGTCTACGGGCAACGGTTTCCGAGATATTAGCGGTTTTCCGCGGTTTTTTTCATGTCAATAGATTCTAAAGGTGCCATTTCAGGGGGTGTATGTTGATAGGGGGTGTATGAAAATGTCATCAGAAATCGACTACGGGCAACGGTTTTCGAGATATTAGCGATTTTCTGCGGGTTTTTTCATGTCAATAGATTCTAAAGGTGTCATTTCAGGGGGTGTTTGTTGATAGGGGGTGTATGAAAATGTCATCAGAAATCGTCTACGGGCAACGGTTTTCGAGATATTAGCGGTTTTCCGCGGTTTTTTTTCATGTCAATAGATTCTAAAGGTGCCATTTCAGGGGGTGTATGTTGATAGGGGGTGTATGAAAATGTCATCAGAAATCGTCTACGGGCAACGGTTTTCGAGATGTTAGCGATTTTCCGCGGTTTTTTTCATGTCAATATATTCCAAAGGTGTCATTTCAGGGGGTGTATGTTGATAGGGGGTGTATGAAAATGTCATCAGAAATTGTCTACGGGCAACGGTTTTCGAGATATTAGCGATTTTCCGCGGTTTTTTTTCGTGTCAATAGATTCTAAAGGTGCCATTTCAGGGGGTGTCTGTTGATAGGGGGTGTATGAAAATGTCATCAGAAATCGTCTACGGGCAACGGTTTTCGAGATATTAGCGATTTTCCGCGGTTTTTTCATGTCAATAGATTCCAAAGGTGTCATTTCAGGGGGTGTATGTTGATAGGGGGTGTATCAAAATGTCATCAGAAATCGTCTACGGGCAACGGTTTTCGAGATATTAGCGATTTTCTGCTGTTTTTTTCATGTCAATAGATTCCAAAGGTGTCATTTCAGGGCGTGTATGTTGATAGGGGGTGTATGAAAATGTCATCAGAAATCGTCTACAGGCAACGGTTTCCGAGATATTAGCGATTTTCCGCGGTTTTTTCATGTCAATAGATTCTAAAGGTGTCATTTCAGTGGGTGTATGTTGATAGGAGGTGTATGAAAATGTCATCAGAAATCGTCTACGGGCAACGGTTTTCGAGATATTAGCGATTTTCCGCGGTTTTTTCCATGTCAATAGATTCTAAAGGTGATCGTCAAAATCGGTAAGATAAAATACTTATGATGAAAAAAGAGCAGTTATTTTTCCGAAATTTCGATTAAAATTTTTTGTCGCCGATTTTGACTAATGAGCACTCGTTGGACACAGAATAATGAGAGGAATATAACTGTAAAATATTTCTGACCGAAACTCGCTAGTTTCAAAAATATGCCACAAAACTCTTCTGGTGTGGCTTCGTTTCGTGGGGCCCTTCATGAGCAGTTATTTTGCTCCAGGCATTTGTTTTGCAAGATTCCTTTTCTCATCGTTTTCTATTCGTTCAAATAAGCCTTCGCCCGTCAAAATCGGTGAGAAAAAAAGTATTTTTGTTGAATGAAATCTTTATGCGAACATTAGACATACATACATACCTACAAATTTTTTTTTCCAAAGAACCGTCTATTTGCGGAGAAAAATGTAATGTTATTATGAAAAAATTAAGGTTGTGTCTTAACGAATGAGAGTTCTTTTAATGTGTATCAATGGAAAAATATTTTATTTAGCGGAAATCTGTAACGATGGAAAAAAAAAGATTCCTCTCTAAAACTCCGGTACCTACTTCTCAAGTTTTACTAAAAACCATACTATGAATACCAACTTTTATTAGCATTTGCTCTAATGAGAATTAATTTTTATGGAAATGAAAGTTCCAATTCTTATGATACCTTAGGGCCTAAATGAATGTCCGTATAAAATTTCGTATGAGCAATTTTGATTTTTCCAATATTTTTTCGGATGTATTTCTAGAACGGTTCGTCGGACAGAAAAACGATTATAATTAATTTTATAGGATTTCATATTCTAAAGAAGTTTTTAGTAGAATAAAAAATTCTAGGACTGATCGTTTTAACAGTATCCGTAAAAAACCTTAATTTTTATATGGAAACACCAAGAAGAGATTATCCGATTTATTCCATTTTTGACATTATACTTGCTATTACAATGAAAACACCATATACTAATTTTCAGATCTCTATGTTAACGCGATCTCAGGCAGTGTCCTAATATAGTATAGTGGAAAACAAAAGTTTTGTATGGCAACCCCACGAAAAAGTTGGCCGATTTGTCTCATTTTCGAACTTAATTTTACTTTGTTTTTTTTAAAGATCGCATACAAAATTTCAGCTCTCTTAGTAAGGACGGATAGACCGACGGACGGACAGACGGACATACAAAATCAAAATAACTTTTAATATTGTGCGTGTCTTTTTGCTCTACCATCATTATTTCTGTGCGTTACAAACGGAATGACAAACTTAGTATAGGTACCTACCCCTATAGGTTTTATCTAGGGTATAAAAATAGAATAAAATTATTTGGTATTTTCTACACCGATAACTTTATATTAGTATTAATTAAATATAGATACTACCCTATATTCCCAGTAAAAAACAAAAACAATATTAAAAATATATAAGATCACTTGCACCGACAGTCATTATTTCAAGTAATTCGTAACAATTAAAAAAAAAATACAACTCATCGGATCTTAATTTATAAGCAATTTTGTTCATTTCCACATCAAGTTCAATGTCTTTGGTAAATTTGTACCATTAAGAAAACAAGATATTTTCGGTTAGTAGCGCAATCGGGTGATATCAACCCACTCATGAGATAAATATAAATATAAAAAGACGTCAGTCAGATTGGAGGAGTGTCAGGAAAACTCGGATAAATATTTACTTAAAAAAGTTTTTCATACTAGTTGGCACTAGAGCCACACACTTGCCCACAATAAGAAAGAAATTTCAAAATAAATGCAACGTGTCTTGTCTCGGTAACAGCAAATTTTATTTCAAGGCCAAGTGGCTCTAAACAAGTTTTATAATTTAGAACTTGAGCAAAATTAATTTGTTGGATGAGAAATGAACGAGAGAAACAACCATATGTGAACGTGCACGTCATGTCCATGCCACCATAATTCAGAAAGGAAAAGTATCAAAATTACTTGTATGCTCACTCTAGTGTTTCTGGTGTATAATCTAGCACGTCTGCAACTCACTATAGCACGATACGATATCAGTTCTCATTCTCACCATTTCCGCTGATCAATTTCAGCTCAGTGACGATTTCATTTTGATAAAATTAGTGCTGAATGCGGCTGAATAAGTGGACGCCTTAATAATGTCTCGGTTTCCAAGTCTATCTCTAAATCAGATTCAACTTAAAGTGAAGAGACAGACGACGACGACAAAAGTTCCTTCCATTAGTTAGCCGAGTTCTAGTAATCTGTGTGAACGTGAATTTGTGTTAGGAAAATGTCACTGGCAAAATTGATTAGTTCCGAGGTGAGATTGTGCTGCAAGTTGATATTTTTGCTTCATGGTTTTTATATATATTTTTTTTTGTCGTGTTGTTTCAATCTTCTGGATAATATGAACATCAGCTGGGTTTACTTGGAGTGGTCAAGTGCATTACATAATTACTTTTCATCTCTTACCTCACTGTGATAAGACGTTTTCTGCCCCTGCATAGTGACAAGTAGACTGACCTTGTTTTGCAAAGCTATGTATTATGATGAGCTCTTAAAAAGTTTTAAATTAATTTTTTATATACAAATCTACATAAATACCTATATACATACCTACATTATATGTATGCTACGTAAAAGTTGCAATACACTGCGTAATTTTAATTGAAATCATTTTATTCGAAAGGCACTTTCACATCAAAAAACAAGAACTAAAGAAGGTTTAAAAAAAAAACTCAATTTATTCCACCATTAAAACAAGATTTTTGCGCCAATGATTAATAATATCATGGGAAATAGGATAAAGTTATAATTTTAATAATAAAATAGTATAATTAAAAAAAACACACAATTTTTATGTTTTATCGGCCGAAGAATTCGGAATTTGAAGCAAAAGTCTTGTTTTAAAGTGGAATAAATTGAGTTTTTCGGTTCTTGTTTTTTTATATGAAAGTATGCCTTAAAGCCGGTAACTGATGTCACTTTTGCCAGCCGCTAGAATGATTTGCTGTTTATGACAATTTTATGCATATAATATAGTTTTTAGGAAAAAAATGAAGGAATTACGCTTACCATAATTTTAACAGATTTGTTTACACTTTAGTAGAGAAACTTTCCACTTATGACGCGCTTAAAATCTTGACAGAAAATAGAACCAATAATTTCTGAAATTAAATTTCAAGTTTGTATAGTTTTCTTCGTACATACCTACCTGCTTCAATTGACTTTTTTTCTAGCAACTTTCGTGCTTGATATTTATTGTTGAAAATTCCATTTATATTCATAGTTGGCAGTGTTTAATCGTAATAATTTTGCTGATTTTCAATATATCCAATATAGAAGAGGTTAAAATTAAAGTATAAATTTAAATTGCAATTTTTCAATTGTGTTTTGATACAGTTTAGTTCTTTTTATACTCGGGTATTGTGTGACTGTGTGAGACGAAAAAAAAACACTGAAAATATTTCGTTAGCTATTGAAATTGATTTAGATATTTTTAAGAATTGTTTTAATCTCTTCAGAACATTGTTTTTCTGTATACGTAACAAAGAAATAAATAGCATTTTATATACTAAAAGATAAAAAAAAACAAATCTCTTCCTATTGATATCGGTAATATTAAAGATTACATGGTGTCCAATAAATTTGAATACAAAAAGATATAATGAAGATATAAGAACAAGTATTTAATATTTTTAAAAGATTTTTATTGAAATTTAATGGTACATGAATAGTTAAAAGACTACAATAAATTCTTTTTGATAATACCTCCTTTTGCTTTTTTTTTACCAATATTAATCTCTTTTCGAAAGAGTTACAGGCGGCACGAACGTTTTCCATGGGTATTTCATCCCCAATTATGGAGATAACTTGCTTGAAACGTTGCTCTAAACGTTGATTTTTCCGTCCTCCTTGAGTTTCGCTACCACATAGCCCCAAGCAAAGAAATCCAAAGGATTTAAATTTGTGCTACTTGGAGGCCATTAATTTTTCGATAAAAAGTCGGTAAAGCTATCAGCACACCACCTCTGAACTACATTCGCGGTGTGTGAAGGCGCTCTGTCCTGTTGAAAGCACTAATAATCATCTCCAAATAACTTTTTGCAGCTTGGAAGAAAAACAACTGCTTCAAGAACTTGCTTCTGGTAATATTCAGCGTTGACCTTCACACCTTTTTCAAAATAAAAACAAGGGAAGTTTACCTCTTCTACAAAAACCGTCTCAAACGCAAACCATGATTGAGGATGAATTTTGATATCTTTGCACATAAAGTTCATATTCGGAAATATCTTCCATTCTCACTGCCCACACATGATCATTTTGTGGATTGTGTGGTTGCTCCAGAAGGAATAGTTTTTCATCGGAAAACCATCGTGCCAAGCAAGTATGGTTTCAACTCTTGCAGGTCTTTTTTCCTTGAATGGGGCTGAAACTCCATGAATTTTCTGTTTTTCGTAAGAGTTTGCTCCTAGATCCTTGGTAAGTATTAATTGTGCTGAAGACTTTGAGATTCCCAATTTCGTAGCTATTTTTCTTACCGAACGACCTTTTGTTCTTCTGCGAATCTGCTCTCTTACGATCTTAATGCGTTGCCTAGTACGCGCAGTACGTGGACGTCCACTTATCTTATGTTCCACAACAGAGAATGTTTCCTTATTCCGGTTAATTGTTTTATATATGAAATCCCGCTTTATCTCTTCCTTGCGTAGGTCCCGAAAAATTCCACAAAGTTTCATTCCTTTAATAATTTTTTTAACAATTAGTTCACGTATGATTCCATTATATTTTTTGTTTTAGAACGTCGACTGCTAAGGGACTTTTGTTTTGTGTAACTATAGGAACTAAACATTTTTGTTTCATATTTAAATAGTAAGTCACTTTTGTATTCGAATTTATAGGACATCGTGTAAATGCGGCAATGCCAACTGTATTTTTTTTTTTTATTTTATATATCGGCCGTATCCAATAGTCTAAATTACTTTCCAAATTTTCGTTTTTTTTTTAACAATATAGAATAGAATAGAATAGAAAAATATTTATTGAAGAACCTCAGCTTACGCTACGTTATACAACGTTAGTTACACCGAGTAAGTAATAGTTGGTGCAAGCAGTAGAATCAAATTTTTAAAAAAACTAACAAAGGAGGAACGAACAAACTCATTGCAGTAGAAACTAATATTAGAATTATACATTAAGTTATAAAGCTATAGACAAGATAATGCAATAAAATAACATAAAATAAAATAAACACAATAGTAAAGATAATAATGACAGTAACAGAAACATGAAAGAAAATAACATACAAGATCAGCAGTGCTTTCACACATAAAATTCAGAGAAACTCGAAATGATTTAGAATGTTTCAAAAAATCATAAAAATTTATACTAAACTTTATTTACTAATTAAAATTCAAAATACAATTTTATTCATCAAAGTCTAGATTTTGTTCCCTTCAACTGCAACGCACTTATGGCAACGCTTGATTCAATCATCGAAACATTTTTTATACTCAGGTTTATCGGCATGGGTAGGCTATTAGAGCCATCTTCGAATTATTCATTATCTCTTCTCGGCTGGTAAAACCAACGCGTTCCCCGAAGCTGTTTTTTGAGTTGACCGAAAAGGAAGAAGTCACAGGGAGCCAAATCAGCCTTCGCTATTTTACATGAAATTCATATCAAAATTTATTCAAGTCCAAATAATTTACCAAAATTTCTTGAGCGCAATCATAAGCGATGTTCAAGTTCTCTGCAAATTCTCTGATGGTTAATTTTCGGTTTTCTGCTAAAATTCGTTTGATCGATGTGTTTCGTCAGTTTTTGATATTGACGGCCTGGATGGAATCACGATCACTTCTGAAGCATTTGTGCCACACATCATAAACGTTTGTTTTCAATAGAGTATCGTTGCTGAAACACTCCTCTTTAACATTTCCAAGGTATTTGCACCTTTGAATTCGTTTTTAACACAAAATTTATAATAAAAAAGAATTGTTCTATTTTTTCTTATAATAGCTGCGTTTTTTTTACCTCTCTAATCTGATCTAGCTCAATTTTATGTACGTAAAACAACAACAATGCGTGATCCATTGTTGTTGTTTTACGTTTATAAAATTGAACCGGATCAGATCAGAGAGATAAAAAAACGCAGCTAATGTAAACAAAAAATATATACCTATACAAATATTTGAAAAAAGCTGCATCTACAAATGGCACTTGAAAATAAAATCTGAGATTCTCTTCAGCGAGAGCCTGGGTTAAGTGTTGTTTGTTGTTTTGATTGTACCTAAACAGAACTGAACTAGTTCCGATCAATAAATATAAGAACGCAGCCCCTCAGCACGAGTACTTATATGAAAGAAATATAATTAAAATATTTTAATAAGAAAATTATACTATTGGTAATAAAGTGAAATTCATGCGCTCTCCAATGAACTGCAATGGCAATTAGTTAGTATGATACCCTACGCAATCGATACATATCAAAATAACAATTTTACGTCTCGTTCTTTAAAATCTTTTCCAGTGCTCATTCTGATAGCAATTCTCTCTTATTCCACAATTTTCATTCCTTTAAAGAAAAAAAATTAAGAATTTTAAAACATCTATAAAACCTTACCTTCATTTTCGTTATGAACTGCATTTTAATCATAATGTAGAACGATTTTCTCCTTTAACTAACTTATCACTCACAAGACATCACAGAATCGGGATCAATACCACCGTATTAGATAATTCATGATCTATAGTGTAGTCCCATCCTTATTCTGATTTCATTGTTCCAGAGCATCGAATCTAGTCATATCAGAATATTCACACGACAAACTATTTCATTCAGAAAACATTTTTATAGAATAAATATAACCCAGTGTTCTCCCACAGATCCGATCGACTATTAAAAGAACATATTCTTCCTCATATGGGCCAACAACAAAACTATTCATCGATGGAAAATTTGTCGAATCTAAAACCTCAGATTGGATTGATATACATGATCCAGCTACAAATGAAGTAATTTCAAGAGTTCCTAAAGCAACACAAGATGAAATGCAATCAGCTGTTGATGCTGCTAAAAACGCCTACAAAACATGGAGTCAAACCTCAATCCTGTCTCGTCAACAAGTTATGTTTAAATTGCAGAGCATCATTAAAGCCAACATGGGTGAATTAGCTAAAATCGTAACAAAGGAAAATGGAAAAACCTTGGCAGATGCTGAAGGTGATGTTTTTAGAGGACTACGTAAGTATATAGATATTTGTTACAGTTAGACATAAATTTATATATATATATATCAAAATATTCATATGCTAACTTTTACAGAGGTTGTTGAGCACAGTTGCAGTATAGCATCATTACAAATAGGAGAAACTGTTGCAAATATTGCCAAAGATTTGGACTCATACTCACATGTATTACCTTTAGGTGTAACAGCCGGAATAGCACCATTCAATTTTCCAGCTATGATTCCGATGTGGATGTTTCCAGTGGCGATTACTTGCGGCAATACCAGTATTATAAAACCTTCAGAACGTGTACCAGGCGCTACAATGTTACTTATGGAAATGTTAAATGAAGCCGGTTGTCCACCCGGTGTAGTTAATGTCATCCATGGATCACATGATGCTGTTAATTTCATATGTGATAATCCAGATATAAAAGCCGTTTCATTTGTTGGATCCGATCAAGCTGGAAAATATATCTATGAACGTGCAGGACGTAATGGTAAACGTGCACAATGTAACATGGGTGCCAAGAATCATTCAATTATTGTTGGAGATGCAAACAAAGAACATACACTCAATCAATTGGCTGGTGCTGCATTTGGTGCTGCAGGTCAACGTTGTATGGCACTTTCTGTTGCAATATTTGTAGGTGAATCTAAAGACTGGATTCCGGATTTGGTGAAACGGGCAAAACAATTAAAAGTAAATGCTGGACATATTCCTGGAACAGATCTTGGTCCTGTGATAAGTCCACAAGCCAAAGAACGAATTCATTCTCTTATACAATCTGGAATTGATGAAGGTGCAAAAATTGATTTAGATGGACGCGGTATAAAGGTACCGAATTTCGAAAAAGGTAATTTCGTTGGTCCTACAATTCTGAGTGATGTTAAAACCAATATGAAATGTTATAAGGAGGAAATTTTTGGACCTGTTTTAAGTTGTATATTCGTTGATACATTAGATGATGCTATTGAATTAATTAATAAAAATCCATATGGTAATGGTACAGCAATTTTCACAACAAATGGTGCTGTTGCAAGGAAATTCGTTAATGAAATCGATGTTGGACAAGTCGGTATAAATGTACCAATTCCAGTTCCTCTACCAATGTTTTCATTTACTGGAACAAGAGGCAGTTTCTTAGGAGATCATCATTTCTATGGCAAACAAGGAGTTAAATTCTATACTCAAACTAAAACAGTTACACAACTGTGGCGTCAAGCTGATGTAACTCATACAAAAGCTGCTGTTGCTATGCCAACAATGAAATAATATTGAAAATGTCCATAAATTAAAATTTTGTATGTATACATGCCGCCAGCTACAGAAAATATAAGAGAGAGTTGAAAAGTCTTCCTTGTATTTATATATTTAGATTGTTTAGAAATTGATGCATTTATTTTTTATACCTTCTAGAGTTATATTTTAGAACTATATTTTATATATACATACAGGAATAATTAAATGAGATGTCATTGAGAAAAGTGAGAAAATCAATAAAGTTTAACTGTAATGGAATAAAAAAATATATTGTGCCTTAAGAAAAAACACTTTTCTTTAATGTTTTCATTACAAAAATTCTATTTCCATGTAAAAACATTAAGAGTTTCTGCAACTTTGCACTTTTCGTTAAAGATATTTCACCGCTATTGGGTAGAAAAGTACGTTTTCGATTACGTAAAATATGGAAAAAATTTTCTGTCAAACATACAAATTTATACCTGACATTATCGTATAGTCTTTGCAATGACTCTACGTACCTTGTTCTCAGCCAATTTACATAAAAAAATATGAATTTTTGTATGGTCACCCATTGAAATTGGCTGATATTGTCCCGAATTTCGAAATAATAAGCAAATTTAAGCTTTATTCGAATCTTCAAACTGAACTGGTTTTGAGAAAAGGCCACCCGAACAGAAATTATTCTCATATACATATTCTAGTCAATAGAAGTTTTTACCCTACAAAATGTGAGATAGAAATAATTTTGAAATATGTTATTTAGTTCCGGGCTCCTCAACACGGTTGACCCTACAACAAAAATATCTCATACACAAATTTGAAGAAGGCTAAATTCCCTACATTTTTTTTGTATAAAGACTTCTTTTTTTTTTTTAAAGCCTGATCTGTAACAAGTTACAGTGGCGGAAACGTGAACATTCTTCCAAAAAATCGTTCAACTGAATCTTTTTACAGTAAATTTTATAACAGAAGTGCAACAATGGATTTGCACTGAACTTCTCCTACTTTGCACTGGATTTTTTTTTTCAATGCTTACAACACTAGCTTAAATTTTATATGCATGTAAGTAATTCATCATAGATGGATAAAATCGAAGTCATTTCACTAACAAGCTCAAATTTTGTACAGAATGTTCCAGGAAAAGTATGATGAGGTGATTTGTAATCGAAAATGTCAAATAATTTTTTTTCAAATTCATAATATTTTCGAAATTACAGGGATTTTTAGATTTTTACGACAATGTGGCCCATGCAACGCTTTTTTGACTGTAACGAAGCTCGTTTTGCTTATTGAACCGCCATTTGATCTTATTTTATTCATATTACTATTGACTATCATTTATAATAACTTTCTTTTAACAAAAAGTTAAAAGATATGTAAAAACATAACGATATATAAATTTTTTTATTCTGTATCTACAGAAAATATCTCTAATCTGTTATCATTCAGATAAATCCAACATTATTAGCCTAGCTTAAGTACTTCCCAAGATAGAAGAAAGGAGGTCGTCTTGCAACTTGAACGAAATTATTACGAAATGCAAAACCTACTTCATTACCTAACGTATTTTACACAATTAATTTTAATCTGCAGTTATTAAATGAAACAAAATCGAACCTCACGTGTGAGTATCCAATAACGTCTCCTAGAAACGTGAAATGTGGAGAAGGAAAATCATTATAAAGACAAAACAAAGCGCCTTTTAAGTTCAGATATTGCACCAGAAATAGAAGATCAAAACATAACAGGTTTTGTGTGTCAGTCATCCCTAAACTTTATATGTATTTCCGCCTAAAGAAATAATCTTGCACAGCTAAAGAATTCACCACAGATCTTGGAATATTCGAGTCTGGGTTGCTACTTCGTACGGTTACCATACGAAAATATCCAAATTCACACATTTTTTGGCATATACTGGGGAAAACGGTTAGTCGTAAGCATTTTTTCATTAATTGAAGAATTTTTCGAAATTTGCAAACCTATAAAATTACCGATCTACTACAGCTCACATAACTCGCTGTGGAAATAATTGAGATTTGTTTTACCATAGATAAAACTTTAATGCAGGCAGTGTCCTAGTTACATATGGATTGCATACATATATTAATTATAGTATTTTTGGTCTAGTGATTTTTGAGGAAAATTATTTTACACTTTTGTTTTTCTTTTATTCCCATGATTTTTTTGCGAAATTTCTGGGTAAAAATTTGTTATCACCGATGCAATTTTTATGATTCCACCTGTATTGGAGATTTACTCTCTCTATACAAGCTAAACAAAGTTTAAAATATATTATCAATTTTTTTGACATTGCATTTCCAAAACAACCGGAAAAAATTTATAATCCACATAGATTTTTCAAGAATGTTTTATGTTGTATTCTTTTGAAACAGTTCTACACCAGTGGAGTGTAGCTCTATGGGTTTTTGTTGTTACATTACAATAACAGCAACCCGTAAAACTGCACTGCACCTGTTTAGAAGCTAGATGAAAGGAATTCGACATTAATCTTAGGATCCCATGTTCGTATTTCAAAATGAAAAGACAGAAGTCCTAGTTCGCGAGCCTTATTATACTCCTCGTCTCGTTTGTAAAACGATTGAAATAAAACATCGAATTAATTTCAGGGGCGACAACAGCTTCCATCTTTCATGAACATTGGATCCCATCCTTAACACCTCTCCACGGTTGATTCGAAATAAACTATCTTTAAGAAGTAACGTGGTGTTTGTTCCCAAAACTCTGCATAACAGTAACCAAATGCTACAACTGCAACAGCAGCACGCACACCAGTACAATCTGTGTAACTTAAATTGTCAGTAATAACTTAGGGGGAAGGGGGGGGGGGGGGGGGCAGAGAAAGTATTACAAATATTGTATTGCCATCTATTTCTATTCTATATATTCATTCATTTGGAAAATCACTAAACTGAAACTGGACTATGGTGGATTTTGTATAGAAATTATTATTTGTAGTTCAGCGGAATAAAGTAATTAAACCAAAAATAGTCAACTATTAATGTCAAATAATGTAATGTAAAAAGACGGCTTGCTTATACATATAAACATAATCTTGTAAAGAAATTGTGTTCATTAACACAATACTACGCACTTATGCGTCATGTGGGAAACTATCGTTGACGTATTTATCCGTCATTTGTGATTCTAATATCAACGGCCGTTTAAAACACATTAGAGTTATATGTGTAATATCAGAAAACCTGATATCGAAAATTCTATATAGATTAAATAAGAATTTTTAATTAAAAAATTTCAGAAACATTAAAATTGGTCTAAGACTAATAATATTATACCCTAGATGAACATAAAAGTTAAAAATTTGAAAATCCAAAATTCTGTATGGCAACACCAAGAAGGGGTTACCCCAATTAGTTCTTATTTAAAATTTATTTACTATTTTCATGAAAACGTTTTATACAAAATTTAAGCTCTCCGTGTAGACGCGTTCTCAGGCAGGTTTCAAATATGTATATAGTGAAAAACCAAAGTTTTGTATTGCAACACCAAGAAGGGGTTGCCCGTTTTGTCCCATTTTCGAAGTTAAATTTACTTTAAAAAAAAAAAAGACAAATACAAAAATCAGAATAACTTTTAATATTACGCGTAGATGTCCAGCTCATTTTGCTCTACTATAGATATTTTTCTGTGCGTTCCAAACGTTATCACGAAACATCGCGAGCTGACAAGAATTATTCCCACAATCAGATGGGGTAATTTTAATATTTAGAAAGGGGATTAATATCCACTTAATTTTTAAAATTCCGTTTCAGAAACCCCTTTTCATAGATACCCATATCGCTGGAGTTGTTTAATAATTTCATAATGGGTTGCTTGACGCGGGTGAGAGGAAGAGTGTGGATTGTTCTAATATAAAAATTCATATTTAATAATTTGTTTTGCGTACATCTCAAACAAATTATGAATTTAGAACAACTACTTGAGGAGTTATAGCAAATTTATGAAAGAATTTAAAAAAAATTCAATTATTTTGATCCAAGAAGATCGGTCACTTGAGCATAAAAATTCGCGGCATCAGCGGCCTTATATAGTTAAATAAAATATAATAATCAAGCAAAAGTAAAGTATTGAAATGAATTAAATAATCATCAAAATCTTATGAAATTTCTTTAAATATTCTTCTTTTATTTAGCATTATACATAACAGGCATTTCACGAACAATTTTTTTGTTGTTGTGCCAGTCATCAATTTTTTCTTTGCTTTTTTACTTTTTTTTTTTGGTTACACTGTACTCAATGTACACAATTCAAATCAATTTAAATCAATTCAATTCAATTCAAGTACATTTTTTTGTTTTGTTTTATATAAATCGAAAAGGATACATGAATGAACGATAGCACGATAGTTTTGTTTTCAAAATTACAATTAACAAGGGTGCAGTTTAGTAAAAGGCGAAAGAGATATACATTGTCGTATAAATATATAGTTCCTTATACACTTTCTAATTAAATACATAAATGTCTCCTATACTAAATATATATATATGAGTGTGTATGTGTATATATATATATTATATATAATTTTAATATTTCAATTAAACACGTTAAAAAGTTATACATCTGCAGCTGGTTTTATCTAAGAGTTGTTTTCTATATTTTCTGACATTCTTTCTATTTTGTTTTTTTTTTTTTATATTTATGTTTTTGTTAAAAAAACTAAAACTATTCAACTAATTCTCACATTTATAGTTACATTTAGTTTGTTTTATGAGCGTCTTGTTCCTGATGACTTTTTTTTTTAGTCTGTATTAGGTAAAAATGATTTACCAATTTTCTTTTATTTAGTAATTTCCAGGTAACCGCATCGGATGGACACATAATATGAAAGTGAGAGGATATGAAAAACAAAACTAAATATTTGTAGTTAATAAGAAACGTTTTAAAATTATAATTTATGTATTGTAAAAAGAAAATGAAATAAAAAATAGTAACAGCTTATAGAGACTATATCAATCAAAGCATTCATTTTCATTTTGTTATAACTCCGCTTACTAATGATAGCACGTACCAAGCTAAGCTCTGCACTTGTATACCGCTAATCCTATTGTCTAATCAAAGCTAATCAAAGCTTAGAACATACATTATAATTAAAAGAACCGAAATATCGCTGAGAACCAAGTTGCCAACACCCACCAGCGGGCTCTGGCCCAACGAAGAGAGAACCAGACCCAGACCTGGCTAAAATGTCAGCCCTTTAGTTCCCCTTGATCCCCATATGCCCAGGAACCCACTGAAGGGACACCTTGTTGTGGATACACAATTTATCCACAGATTATCTGCAGTCCCGCAGTAACTTAGATGTTATCCGAGGGCCAATCAGAGTCATCATAGTTTTAATATTCCAAATAGTTTGAATATGAAAAGAAAAAAATTCAGGAACACAGGCTTTTTACATCCCATGCTTATCATATTCGTTAAATTTAATTAAAATTAATTTAATTAATTTAAGCTATTTAAACTGCAGTTTCTAGATGCAATTAAATGTTTTGACAACAACCAAAACCCTCACAGGTATGTGAAACATAAATATAATCTAGGCAATGTTATGTAATATAGTAGATCTAATCAATATTTCTAAATCATGACTAGTCCGCCTAGCCATTCAAATATTTCCAGGAAGTTAAACTGGACAGAACATATCACATCTTCTCTGTTGCCAAAGAAGCATCGAAATGTCTTGGATTTCTAAAAAGGTGTAAGAAATATTTCAGCCCGTCAAATCTAGCGCTCCTCTACAAGTCCGACATTAGACCTAGAATGGAATATAATTCCCATATATGGGCTGGGGCTGGTCGCACAGCCTTAGCTTCATTGGATATTGTCCAAAAGAGAGCCTTCAAGCTCATTGGCGATATGGCAATAACTTGTCATATCGACTCACTCGAGCACAGCCGCAATGTTGGATGCCTTTCGCTCCTTTATCGCTACATGCATGGTCAATGCTCTGATAAAATATCTAGTCTAATCCTTTGTAGAGTGATTCCTGCATGCAATACTCGCGCTGCAAGCCGCGCACAACCTTTTAGCCTTCAAATTACTTTCGGCCGTACAGTAAAATTCCATGCGGCTATTTTATCCCGAACAGTGCGAATGTGGAACAGTTTACCATCTGCTGTTTTTCCTCCGACATACAATCTGCGGAGGTTTAAGGGCGACATACATCGGCACCTCCATCACTCTCCTCATATCCCCTAATCCTTTCCCTATCTCCTTCCTGCCATGCTGTGCTTTGCATCATAGGGTATCCCCTGAGCTTGGCTTCATAATAATAAAAAGAAAAATAAATTTGACTACATGATGGCGAAAAGAATTTTGCCATTAAATGGTCCGATTCGATTCAAAATTAATATCTTGAGTTATCGGAGTCGCGGATTACGATTTCTTGGTAAAAATTTAGAAATTCAATGTGGCAGACAAACTTAACTATTTATTATCCAATTCGGTGTCTTGGAGATTTGGAGTTGTGGATTACAGTATTTTTGAACAAAATTTAGGAATTTTTACTATTAACTTCACTTGTTAGTTAGGGTCAAATCTGGTAATCCGATCAACTTGAAACTTAAAGCCAAATGTATGCGTGTACATACATACCAAACATTTAGTTCTGATAACAAGACAATATTTTTAAGATAACACATTTCGACCAGTCTAGAAAAGACAAAAAATAAAAACACTTTCCAAAAACAAATTTTTAATTAAAACTACTGTAGACAGGCTTCGAAATAGCTGGTTCGAAGGTTCAAAGTATTCGAAATCGAACCCTTCAAATCATGAACATTGTATGAATGCTTCAAAATTTTTAAAGCATCGAAGTATGTATGCTTTAACAAGCGAATGTGTTTGATTCAAAGTTTCTTACGCTATCCATCTGTTTGTTTGTCGATAAAAATCGTCCGATATTTTGAATTCTTGTTATATAAAATTTTAAAAGTCTATTTTCATCCAAGCAAACAGTGAGCCAAATTTTTGATCAATACCTCAACGAGAAGAGTAAAATTAGCGTTACAAATTTTGAGTCACATTTGGTTTACAATCTTTAAACAAAAAACTCCTGAAAACTGACACTTTTTAAACTAGCTATTCAAAATTAACTTCAAATCACTTCGATTATTGTAATTTAATCTTAAAAAAAAAACATTGCAGACACAGGTAAAAATACATACTTCATCAAAGCATAGGTGAAACATTCATGCTTCGAAGCTTCGGCAAAACGTCGAAGGATTCGCCTGCTTCGAGGTCTATCAAAAGCCCTACATCGATGTTCTGTCATTCAGATATTTCAAAAATAAAAGCAAGTTTTTGTTCATTAGACGTGGACGATGCCAAAATATATATGACTAGGACCGGTCCATACAACTTTCTGAAAGTTTTAACCAAGTATATACTATAAGCCGCTAATAATTTTTACTATAAACAAAACAAACAAATTAAATCAATATACAAAAATATACAAACGAATAAACACAAAATAAGACAGACAAAAAAATTGTTTTAAAAAATAAAATAAATATGTAGGCATGTATGTATGTTTTAACATTTTTGCATATAAATATGTACTTTTATATATGTGTTTATATATTATACTCAAATCCATTTGGTTTTAAGGTGAAGGATTTTAAAGCTGAAGTAACTATAATTAAGCGTTTTAGAAAATATGTTTGCAGGTTGCGACAATATCTATTTCACGTTTTAGTATGATTTTGTATTTTTGTGTTTTTTTATACTTATTACAAAACTCTATGACGATATGAAGTAATTTTTTTTAGCGCACAGTACATCAAATATACACTTTTTGAACTAAATGTTCATTTATACTCTTACATTATATCTGTATGTAGTATGTATGTATGTATGTATGTATGTATGTATGTAACATAATAGTTATTTCAATAAATTATTATAGATTTTTATATTTTTTTTTTCAATGACCAAATACATATATTGATTGGTAGGTATGTATCGTATTAAATGCAAGTCATTTCTTAATTTTAATAATATTTTTAAATACAGCTTAAGTACGAGCTTAAATTAAAAATTTAAAAAAAAATACATAAAAACTAAATTTACACTTTATTACTCTTTGAACAACATGTTCTTTTATCCTTAAAACATAAATATTAAGAATTATATTATTTATTTATTTATTTACCCAATTATTATGATAGGAAGACGAAATTATTATTACTTTTTGCTTTGTTTTTGCTTTTCCTTTCCTTTTTTTCGCATTTTTAAATACTGACCGAAACAAATTTTAATACTTTTGTATAACATGACTGTACTGACCGAAATAAATTTTAATACTTCTGTATGACATGGAAAATACTGAAATTTGTTCGAACGAACAGTTATTATTATATTTTTTAATGCAATTTTATTAAAAGTATCAAAAATGAATAATTATTAATTTAAATATACGAGTAATGTATGTATATGTATATAAATATATATTTAATATAATATTTGTATAAATAAAAACGCTAAGATATTCAAAAATAAATTACTGATAATAATATTTTTTATATAAAACGGAAAATACCTTTTTGCAACTTCATAAATTGATTCAATGTTTGTGTGGTTTTTATACAATAATTTTTTCAAATTTTCAAAAAAATTAGATTTCTAAAAAGGCACGAATATTATTTTTTTTTATTTATTTATTTTTTTTTTCTTTTTTAGATGCTCTTTTGTCTAGAAAATTTTGTATATGAATAATAAGAAATTTAAATAATGGAAAAAATTGATTGAATACCTACATATAATTACATATTAGGTAGTTGATAAAAAAATTGCAGAAAGAAAGCTTAATGCTAAAATCTCAATGAAATTAAAGAATATTTTCCTAGGTTTTCTTCTGCTCTAGTGTACATACAACTCTATACATAAATCGCAATTTTCTTAGCCTAAAATTTATAAATAACAGCCTAATAATTATCAATATAAAGTATTTTATTGAGCAAAATAAAATTTGTTTTAGTTTTTTGTTTTTTTTTTTAGTTGTTTTCTTCTTCTTGTAATGCTTTAAAGATGTCGCATTTTATCGAAATTTGCTATTGGGCTATATTACATAATATACTATTATGTATATATTTATTGCATATATTTGTTGAATGTAAGCGTATAAATGAGTTATATAGATTTGAATACAGCGTGTTTCATAAGATTATTAATAGTTTTTAAAATGCAATACGTATATTGTATTAGAAGGATAATTTAAAATTAAATATTGTAAACTTGATGCGTGAAAAAATCATTCAAGAGATTTCTTTTTTAGACAGAGGAACTTTAGTAACATAATTTAGATGGACCCGTAATGTTCGTTTAACATTTTAAAAATAGAAAATTAATTAAATTATAGTAAACTTTATGTAAAATATCACAAGAGAAAAAAATTTGATAATGATATAAGCAAAGAAAGAAAAATAAAAAGAGCTACAAAAGTTAATTCAATCCAGAACAATCAAATAAAAAAAAAAAACAGATTCACATGAGCGCAAATTAAAGTTAAAATTTGTGTTAAAATAAAATTCATTAATATTAAAAATAGAAAATGATAAAATTTTCATTTAAAAGCTTCCGACAGGAGCACATCACATGACTGAAATAAATAAAAAAAAAAATTAATTATCTATAATAATTTAAGCTCAACTAAAGTAGGAACTAAATATCATTGCTCTGGTTCTCTTAAGGTTATCTTCAACATACAATTCGTGCATATACACCTCAAGAAGGGGGCGTCATTACTTGTGCTTGAACCATTGACAAGTCCTATCATATATACAGACGGCTCGAAATCGGAAGAAAATACCGGAGCAGGATTTTTTTGCGATGAGCTTCACATGAAAATTGTCATGTCACGATTTTCCAGGCGGAAGTCAAGATCACCCTTGAAGCGAGAAGGCATCTCCTTAACTCAGACGACACTGAAAACAAGGAGAATTGCAGTCTGTGCGGACAGCCAAGCAACTGTCGTTGTGAAGGCCTTGTCAAAAACTTTTACAATCTCCAAATTTGTATTGGAATGTGTAAAACCACTCTAAACTCCCTTTCTCGGAAACAACAGGATAGTAGTGCTTTGGGTGCCAGGTTACGGTGACATTAGCGGGGAAGAAAAAGCGAACGAGCTTGCTCGCCTTGGTGCAACCTCGGGGGTATCCTCCTCTACAATTGGGATCGCACTAAAATACCTTGCCTCTAATATCTCGGATTAGGCTGACTGCCAACACTGGGATAAACTGTGGGATAAACCTAACCCAAGTCTAACGAAAAAGCTATAGGGGCTAAACAAGCCAACCCTGAGAATTCTGGTGTTAATTCTCACTGAGCACTCTCATCTCAGGAGTCACCTACACAGGTTAGGGCTTGTTGCGGTGATTCACTTCCAGTTCTCTCGGGAAAGCGTTACAGATTCATTGGCTCATACCTCCTGGACGAACTACATGAAGTCGACAAGCAATTGTTATAATGAGTCTGGCCGGTGAACAATAGAAAAATTTCTTGAAGATTATAAAAATTAAAGCCAGTCAAAATGATTATATGCTTATTTTCGATTAGAGTAAACTGTGCAAGTGTGTATAGCAGAGCATATACCTACTATAAGTATGTATATGGTTACATATGGTCTCCGCGTAAATTTATCTTCGAATTTCATTTAAATTTTGTGATTCTATTTTTTGATTGATTTTAACTACATACATAGGTACTCAGATGTGGGTCAATCGATGTATCTCCTCGAAGCCATTTTAACTAAATTATTGCGCGAATAGATGTATGTTTATGAAACTCTTTTTTCAATGCTACCAGAAAGTCGTTATCATAATGGTTCATTCAAGGACAGGTCCCTTTTCATTTAAATAATTGATCATAAACTTTACTCTACATAGTGGTTTATGATCAATCGGAGTGGGTAATACGCTGTACATCTTAAACAGGTCCTAAAGCCTACAACTATCGCTCTCGCAGAAAAATAAGATTAAAACAAATTGCAGCCATATATGTTTTCTTTCTAACGGTTTAAAAAAACTCACATGTAGAACAAATTTATAGAAATTATAGCGTTTGAACAAAATACAAGCTACTTTTATTTTTGAAAAACTCCTGCAGTAAGACAAGGCAAGAGTATAATTCCGGCGGTTGCAACCCCATTCATGGGCATGACCTCGGCCAGGGTATCTAATAAAATGTTTTATATTTGTAATCAGATTTGACGAATTTAAAAATCCAATTCATAATCTCTTAAAGTGCCAGAACTAATGATTGCAAAATTCATTTTAAATGATTGCTTGAAAAAAAATGTTATGTATATTGTAGGTTATGGTGAAACTGCACATAAATTTAGGATTGAAAATGACATTAACATAAATGAAATTACATGAGCACAATGCAAATGCCTTTGTTAAAACTAGTATAACCGACAGCGTCTAGATTTTGCTGCATTTCTTTTCTCGTTCAAAATTAATTTTTTCAATCCATGCCATTCTTTTTCTGGGGCCGAATGATTTAGTTTCAATCTGTTGTCAATTTTTTCGGACTTCGAATGAATCTAATCTAAATGGACCTGAGTTTTTCCCGAATTCAAGCAGAACGATTTTAATTTGTATTCGTGAATGTGTTGCTTACTATTTTGCGGCCGAGGTTTGGCTTTGTTTTTCATAAACAACAATTTATACGAATTTATACTTGCTTTTGTCAAATGGAAGATATGTCAAACACTTGAAATGGTTCTGTTGCGTTAGTTTTCTAAGTGCACAAAACTAAATTATGACATTAAATTGAGAAATTTGAAAAAATTTTTGTCTTTTCTTTCTTTTCTTATTAAATACGTATAATCACTGTAAATCTTCTATTAAATTCATTTGAAATTTAAATTGGCTGGAATCGAACTTAGTTTAAACAAAATCGTTTAGTGAATCCGAAAATCTTTACTAAAAATGTTAAAATTTTCCTTGTTTAATAACAGATTATTTGTACATTTGATCTAAAGAAATTTTTCATAGCATACCTGCTGCTATTTAAGTTAAAACTGATTGTCAATTATGGACTGTACAAAAAAACACATACTTTGTCAGCACTTAATTTGGATACAGAGCTATATTGAAGCTCAAACAAATATTGTATAATATACAAATTCCGTTAAGATATACCATTACCGTGTATCAATTAAAGTTACTAAACACTACACAACTAATAACAACAGCATAACATTTGCTGTCAAAGTTTTAAAAGAGCATCGTCTTTATAACACGGGCAATTGTCGGTTTGTAACTAATTTCTAATTTAGCCGGCGGTTGTTACAGTGGCAAAGATTTATGTAAACTTGTTTTGTTTTTCTCTGTAATTTTAATTGAAGCTGTCGACGTGAATTTTATGCTTATCAATTGAACTCGTTCGCTGCCTTTGCATAGCGTATAGTCGTTGCCGTAGTGTAGTTGTGTCAAATCACAAAAGTAAAATTATCAACGTCAAAATCCGGTGAAAAAAACCTAACACATATGCAAGTATTTCGCTTTTGTACAGGATTTCGTTTTTCAGAATTCTAACAGACTCCTTTATATTCATTAAAGTTGTGATCATAACATATTTATGTATACATAATATAAAAGTATTTAGATGAGCAGACATATATATGTACATAAATTTGGTAGTATTCATTAAAATTTTTATATTGCTTATTTGAAACACTCTGTATTCATATCGATAACTTATCAATCCGAAATAAAATTTAAATGCAAACTTATTTTATGGATGAAGTCCTTATTATTGTCATTGAATAATAATATGCAACAGAAAATTAAATATTAAAAGCGCAATATTACGCAAGTTTGAACTCTAGAACCATACTTATTTTGTTTTTGTAGTTTGCATAATGTTTCTATAAATATTTGTAGAAGTGAAATATGTATGTATGTATATATGTATATATATATATATAGTGTAGCTACTGATGTTACCATAAATAGTTTTGTTTATATTCTTGTTTTCTTTTTTCTTGAAATTATTCTATGCAGATTATGCTGCATCACTCAAAATTGTTTTTGGTGTTGCTGTTATATAATAAAATCGGAGGTTGTACATATAATTTTAAAGAACATACATATATATATAGTTACTTATACATATATAAAATTTGGATAACAAAAAACAAAAGAATGAATAGAGTACTAAAACTAAAAACTGGAAATGTAAATTTTAGAATATTATTCATCATTAAACTACACACATTTTTCTGACCGTTTTCCTCAACTAATATGTATGTACTAATTTCTCACAAAGAATTATATTTGTTTTGTGGCAAAAATCTCTAAATCTCACAAAATAGATGCTTTTTTTTTACTATTTTTTCTATACTATGTATGAATGATCATGTTTAGTTCCATTTCTATAACTTTACAAGGAAACTTAAATAAATTCAAGCACAAATAGAATAATTTTAGCCAGATGTTTAGCCCTAATGCATATTATTGTTGAGATACTTTTAATGCTCAACACAATGTTTGTTGGCAATTCAAAATTTATAACTACGAATCAGAAAAAAATTACGAATACAAAAATTGATTGCCATCAAAATGAATTAGGACTAGGCATTTGAATATTTATTTATCTGTGATTTAAGTGTGTGTGTAAAGTTATACCTAAATGCCCGTTTTTTATCAGATATTTTTCTACATTTTATATTCTCTATATTTTTTTTTTTTTACTATTATTGCACAGTCTTTTAATGTTGCACCTGATGTAGTAGCATTGTTAATGTACGTGTGTATGACTTGTGAGAACTTTAAACCTCTTTTTTTTTAGTTTTTTTTTTTTTTCATTTTACGAAGAAAGCATTTTTTATTTTGATGAGATATTATTGCTTTTTTCTTTCCCGAATCGTTTGTTTTGAATAGATAATTATGCGCGTTTGTTTCTTTTTTTTATTATTATTAATTTTGTGTCTTATGTGACTGCCTATGATGCACACTTGAAAAAGTGTATGTGTATTGAGCTATTGAGCAGCGCTTGGTTTAGGTGTTTTATTAATTATAAGCTTTTGTTTTTATGCGAATTTGTTGCTGCTTTTACTGTTTGTTTTTTCGTTTTCTTTTTTTCTCATTATGTATTATTAAGTAGTACTTACGGATGTGACAATAATTAATCATCGTCTGAAAAATTACCGGTGGTTAATAAAGTTGCATTATCTTCTCCAACTCCTTCAATATCCTGAAAATGAATTAAAATATATATAATTTTAACAGAATAAAGAATTTGTATAAAAACTTACATTTGGATTTCTTTTCTTCATTGAGGCAACAATTGTTTTCTTATTCCGTGACACAAGACAAATTGTTGCTAGTAATACGATTCCAATTAATGCTAATCCAAGGATGGCTGGTAATATAATTGCTGTTTTATATCCCTATAGGAATACGTAAATAGATTAATGTAATTTTTAAATATTGGTTTTGCCTTAGAAATCATAATGTTTCTTTGCATCTAATATTTTTTTTTTTATAATTTATTTCTACTGAATCTGAATCTTTGAAACGTTTTTTTATACAAATCAATTTTTTACTGTTCCATAAAAAATAAATGCAATTTTAGTCAAACGAGGGTTAAATTATATTGGATTGAAAAGGGGTTAGGGCCCTGAAGGGTCCCCGGAAGGTAGAACAAGGCCCATGGTTTACTATATCTATATGTTAGTTCATCAGCTAAACAAAATGTGTCTAGTGAAAGACGTGTTAGTGAAACAAGCTTATCTTTGAAAATAACACCCAGCACAAATGTAATCAATAGCTTTTCGAGTGTGCAATGCTTATGTATATTACCACTAAGCATACAGAACTCAAATGGCTCTTCTATGACACCCACAGTTAATACAGGTTCAGATCCGCTACAGCCCGACTAATTGATCAAACTAAAGTGCGGGTGACAGGTGAATAAAACCCCTAGAGTGATCGAAACCGTAGAGCGTATGAAGCGCGTAATACCTATGCAAGGTAGCCTTTGTATGTTTGCTGATTTGAAACCTCAATTTGCGCTATCAAGCGCATAATGTATGTAGAAATGAGTTTTATTATCAAGATAAATGAATGCACCAATAAACCACAGTCAGTTTTATAACCTATGTATGAAGTCAAAGCCTTGGAAGGCAAAAAAATGGTAAAACTTTCGTCGACTTGTAAAATAGACTAATCTTGTCTGAATAGAGCACTGCATAAATAGCAGGTAACAACCTTGTTTGACCTGGTTATAAGGAGAGAGGCATCATCTGGATATGCTTACTATGAGAATTCCTCAATCAACCAGCATACACCAGAATACAGCTGAAAGTATGCGATGACCTGACAAGCTGCATCAGACAAGAAATACGAGGTAACCGAAAGACCATTTGAATATCAAGAGACACACCTGATGTACACAATCAAAAGATAAAGCATCGCCTGTGTCTATAGTCCCCTCTGTCATGAATGCTGCGAGAGCTTCATTAAGGTATAATGTAAATTAGTAATGAGAGAAATTTACTTCCATAGAAGGATGAAGAAATCTACTTATTGCCCTCTATGGATAAAATCCTGAGGTATGCAATTCTAGAAAATATTAAGATTGTCACCAGCTATTCCAAGCTTTGTGAATATGTAGTTTGTTTACGTTAAACGGAGAACCTTGAAGGCGGTCAGTAAATTATAGATAAGATTGATATGAAGATAAATTATGGAATGACCCCACGCTACTGTTTCTTATTTTGAAAAACGGAAGAAATTACTTGGATGAAAACCAATTTGTATGTAATTAATAATAATAATACTTACTTCCCATTGGAAATACACAGGAGGCCATCTCAATCTGATCCAGTTGTTCGATTCCCCAGGTTTCTCAATAGTTTTGCCATTCTCACGTACAATAGAATTCGTTTTTGCCAGGACTGGAAGTATAATTGGTTTCTTCGTGGTGGTGGTGGTGGTAGTAATAGTAGCGATATTGGTGGTAGTCACTTGAGGTGCAACAGTTGAAGTTGTCGCAACAATTGTTGTCATAGTTACTTCATTTTTCCGTTTTATAGCTTCAGCTTCACTTCCCTTCGCACTTTGCATGCCTTTTGAATTTGAAACGATTATCGGCATTTCCGTAGTTTTCTGCATAACTACAATAGGTGCTTCTTCCGTAACAGCTTGATCTATTACAGCATTGCCTTCAGTTCGTACAAATAATCTATTACCCGACTCAAGAAGATCATTTTTATCACTTAAAATCGGAATCGTGAAAATATTATCCAACGTCACAGCAGACTCATCACTTTTCACAGTGGTTGGTGGTTGCTCGGTTGTTCTCAAAAGTATTAGGTTAGTGTTTAGATTTGGATATGCTTTTGTAATTGTACTTTCAGTTTTGTTGTCATGTTTTTCTGCAGACGACATCTTGCTTCCATTTAATAATGCTAATCTTGTTCGCGTAAACCAACCCGGGGGAATTGGTAAGCATTCTGCTGATACTAGAAATGGAACAAGGATAGCTCCTACAATAACTGTACAGACAAACAGTAGCCCTAGGTAAGCAAAAACTGATCGTCTTCTACCACGTTTTGACTTATGACCGCAGGTATTTCCATTTCCGGTAATTTTTCCATCTATACGGAAATCATCATTCTGTGGTAGAATTGTGTACTGCAGGCTGTTTTCGCCGTGTCGAATTGTTTTGTACATGATGAATTGCGAATAATTAGCCTTGCACAGAGTTTCTGTTTAAGGAACTTCTCTATGACTCACCTAATTACTGACCTGCAGTTTTGAATGGGTTATGGATACTAATTTCCGGCTATTGATTAAATAACAAAATTTGCACGCACAGAACAAAATCTCGGTAGGTGTACTATACTGCAGCGAACTTCACTTGATGCTGGAAGTGCTTTTGCTGTTGGGTACGTTTTCGGTATTCAACGTTTCCATATTTTTAGCGAATTGAAATCTATGAGCACGGAATTATTGTAGACATAATTCGAAATTACTAATGAACGACATTTTCGTCCGTAAACAGAGTTTTTCCGGCACAACTATTTTGCACGTACGCGCACTAACTGTAACAAGGAAACTTCACTTTTCGTTGAAAAATCGATAAACGACCTGTGGTAAATCTTTGTCGGGAATTTCTCGCCGGTTGTCGTTTTGATTTAGTCCTTCCTCGGTTGGCTGCAATGAAGAGATTCCTTGCAGTTATTGTGTCTATAAAGAAATAATCATTATTTTAGCGGTATTTTTGAAGAAGATTCGACTTTTATTGCAGTTTCTTTATCTTAATGAAGTAATTAGGCTTCATAAAGAACGCATTAGGTTAAAGTTATAGATTTAAGCAATAAAAGTTAGATTATACATGACAACGCTTCCAGTCATGGAGCTGAAGAGCCTTTCAATGCATAAGTTTCACCTCATTCCAATAAATGTACTCCGTTATCTTGAAAACTTTTGCTTTGCGTTCCTCATAGCATGCAATGTACGATTATTCTCACTAGTTCCTGGATAATAAGGTGCATTTGATAGGGCCTCTAGATTTTACGCGAAGCAGCTTATGGACATCGAGTTAACGAAAAATGTACGCGGTGAATTGAGGTGCTGTACGCAATGTAGCGTACGTTTTGATCTATTCCGGTGCATTCTAGTTGATATATCATGTTTGAGAGAAATGGGCAACTGATTCTCATATGTATGATGCCATCTGCTTGTCTCAAGGCTTTACAGACAGCAAATCAGCCAAAGACATACCTGGAATATTTCAGCAGTAGAGGAAACCTAGCCCAATTTAAGACTCCAATAATTTTTGGACATACTATGCAATTATCTTTCCATTTCATTATTGCAGTTAAGTTAAAGTGCAAAACGCTACCTTTCAATTTCCTTATTGAGCGAAAGGACAAACGTACTATTGATTATATCTACTTTTAATAGTCAAACTACATTCCTGAGACAATGTCATGTGACTTTTTTTCAGTATTCACTGAATAACAAAATCACAAGTGTTGGACTGATAATGTGCCCTTCCCAAGAATTCAGTGTTGTACAGCATACAGCAACTAATTATTCAACGAAAGTATTTTCTCAGTTAAATAGATAATGTATAGAAGACTATTTCGCTTGCACAAACCAGATTTGAATAGAAATAAGATTGCAACACTCTTGATTTTGCTGGAGCCAATTAAATTCCTGAATTTTCGGACCCATACACTTTCTACATAAATATGTACAGATACACAAAATGCGATACTTTCTTTAGCCATTATTAGTATATTTCAGATATTTTGTTTTTTCTTGTCATATAGTTCCATTTATAACATAAATAACTCCATAACTGCATTTACTTTAATTATTATTTAAATTTACTGCACAACATTATTAACTCCACTTACCTACAACACTTGTTTAATTTAAGGTACTCCAATCCTCGTGGATAACAAATTCATCCTCGACATGTACAGTTTTTACAGATTTCGTCTGAGAGCAAGCTTTTGATCTTTGATGCCGTCGAACTTTTGATGGGGTTACAAAATATTTCCCACAAGTATTACATTGATGTCTCTTTTCGCTCAGATGAACAGTTTTTGTGTGAAAATTGAGCACACCTAGTTCATGAAAATCTTTTTCGCAGTGAAGGCATTTATATTTCTTAACAGTCTCATGACTCTTTAGGTGCCTATTCAATTCTGGTTGAGTTAAGTAGAATTTCTCACATCTTTCGCATTTATAACGCTTTTCATTCCGATGAGTATACAAATGTCTTCTCAAATCATAATTTGTATAGAATTTTCTATCGCAGACCTGGCATTCTCGATTCCCTTCCTTCACATGCCTCTGTTCATGCTGGCGTTGGTTTTTAAGGTAAACGAACTTTTGTCCACAAAATTTACATTCAAAATTTTTCTCTTTTGGCTGTGGTTGTTGGTGCTGTTGTTGTAACTGAGTTTCTTCAAAATTGTAAAAATTCGGAGATTTTTGTATTTGCATTTCTTTTACATCCTCCAAATTATCTTCTCTCGTCTTAGAATCATTGTATTGAAAGCAATCTTCTTCAACAAATAACTCCTCCTTTGAGATGCAATCATCATTATGATCATTTTCTTCATTTAATTCATCTGGAATGCTTTCATCTCGGTGTGATTCCGCTTTCATTACAATATATTCATCTTCAGAGTTGTTTTTGGAGCCAGTACTAATTATACTTTCAGAAATATATTCAGAATTCATAGATTTGGTACTTTCTGAACTTTTTGAAACTAGACTACTATAGTAACCTCTGTTATCGTTTAAATAATCACAATCATGAATTTTACGGAGAAAGTCATCATTTTTTTGTGCCAGCAATCGAAAACTGTAACTTTGTTCTAGTGATTCAGTACATTTTGAGCAAATCGAATCAGGAAGGTTGTCTTCAAGGGAAACCTAATTGATTTATGTCAGTATAATATATAAAATAAATATAATAAATATCATTCTAATTATTATTATTACAACATATACAACTTACAGATATATCACACATTTTTTCAAGACATTCCTTTAAATTCTGATTATTTATGTTAATCTCGCCAAAAATATACAAAGGACTTCCACAGCTTTTTAAGCATATTCGACAGATTTTACTGTTGCACGTACCGTATGTCTCAGAAAACATTTTCTTATTATCTGTTGTGCCTTTATGTTTATGTAAACAAATATTAGCCAAATTCGCTTGATAAAAAGTAAATAAAATCAAGGATGAGATGTAAATCCTACAAGTATAGTAGGGTATTTTCTTCTTCTTTTTAAAATAGGACCAAGCATAAGCAGATAATTAACATATAAAGGAAGTAAATATATATATGCTGTATGGCGATTTCCGACATTCGTTTAGAATTGAACGAACGCTTATTTCGATTATTGGTTAGAAAGAAGAAGAGTAAGTCACACAGACACTTCACATTGACAGTTTCTCTGACATTTCTAATTGTAACCGCCAGTAACCTCCTGCTTTTGCGAATTATACTAAAACGTTGTACAATAATTAATATAATAACTTTTTTTTATTTTTCAAAAAAGATGACAGCTTCTTCAGCATCTTCCAGCACAGCTGAGTTACAAACAGCTTTAGAGACGGGACCACAGTCCAGTCCAATATGCTTAATAATACTTGGTATGGCAGGATCCGGAAAAACAACGTTCGTACAAAAACTAACTCAAATTAGCTACGAGCGGTTTAAACCGTATGTAATAAATTTGGATCCTGCATGTAAAGAAGTCCCATATAACGCAAATATAGGTAAAAGTCACGATAAAATATATGAGCTGAAAACTTATAACCTTTTAACTCTCTTTAAGATATTAGAGACACTGTAAACTATAAAGAAGTCATGAAACAGTATAAACTCGGCCCGAACGGGGGTATTGTAACTTCATTGAATCTATTCTCAACGAAATTTGGAAAAGTTATCGAATTAATTGGAAAAGCTGCCAAACAGGACCACAAATTTTGCATTATAGATACTCCTGGGCAGATTGAAGTGTTTACATGGTCTGCATCTGGAACAATTATAACAGAAGCCCTAGCTACAGCATTTCCAACAATTGTTGTGTACGTAATGGATGTAGTTCGTTCAATGAATCCTGTAACATTTATGTCGAACATGCTCTATGCATGTTCCATTTTATACAAATCTCGATTACCTTTCATTGTTGTCTTGAACAAGGTAAAGAAATCAAAAGATATAACTATAAGAATATTATATACAGGTGGAGGTATTTACAAGAAAGATCAATTCTTCCTTAATTCACAAAAGCTATCCTAGTTATGCACTTGAGAATTGCCAGTCCACACTTTAGAAGAGTCAGTGGCATATTGAGAATAACCAAATTTTACTTGTTACCTCATATTGGTTGTTCCACGAGGAATATAAGGGAGAAAGTAGCTCCACTGTTGCCCTAACTAACGAAATACTTACCCATTGCCACTGACTCACTGTAACAACTTGAATAAAAATGAAAATTCACAATTGAGCTTTCTCATCAATCTTACATCTGTATATATCTACATAGTTATTATATTTTTTCATATACTTCTAATTTAATTACTACCTACCCTAAGAACAGATTGATGTTCAAAGCTGTGATTTTGCAGTGGAATGGATGCAAGATTTTGAAGCATTTCATGAAGCTTTAGAAAAGGAACAAACTTATGTAAGCAATTTAACTCGATCAATGTCTCTAACACTTGATGAGTTCTACAAAGACCTTAAAACCTGTGGAGTCTCTTCAAAAACAGGAATTGGATTTCACAAATTCTTTGATTTAGTGGAGGAAGCTGTTAAAGAATATGAAAGGTATTGTATTTAAAAAAAAAATATATAATTTTCTTTCTCATGATCTTAAATTTTTTCAGTGATTATAAAGCGGAATATGAAAAACTGCGACAACAAAAGATCGTAGATGATAAAAATAAATCTGCTGAAGATCTATCAAAAATTGCTTCATGCAATAACCCCGGTACTGAAGTTCCTATGAATTCATTAGTCGAAGGACTTTCATCAGGCAGAGAAATGTCTGATATTTACTTAAGACATCCAGGTAATGAAAGCTCTGAAGATGAAGAAGGTACCGAAGAACAAGCTGTGGCATTTGGAGATGATGAACTTGAGGATCGAAATTTCAATGATTTTATACAAAAGCGAAAAGAGTCTCAAATTGATAAGACAAAAAAATAATAATAAATTGAAATAAATATAATTAATTTTTTGTTAGTTTTATTTTTTAAAGACACTCTAATACCAGTTTTGTAACGGGGAATACAAATAAATCCTTCTTGAACTCAGCAATATTTTGTATAGCATTCTCATCTTCAATATAATTTAAATCAATAGCTGAAGGGATTTCATAGGATTCTCTTCCCAATGAGGATTCTGTGGACATGTTTCCAACAACCTTAATTAATGAAATAAGGTCGAATTAAAATCTGATATCATTAACAACTATATATATAAAAATATATAAACAATCATATAAAATATTTGTCTAGTGTAAGTTTCCTTCCCTAGATTTATTGTTTGTGGTAGTATTTTGAGATATCGAATGACAAAAACAGTCAACCTCTGTCGTCGTTTATATATTCGAGGCGAAATAACATAGAATGATTGGATCAAACAGAAACGTGAAGTGGAAACGAAAAGCTGTGCAGTGTTCAATGATTCATAATGGTGAAGCTGGATGATAAATAAATGGAGGAATATCATTTGGCATTGTCGGTGTCTCACAAAATGAGCCTTAGCCAAACCGCTGTTTTAATTTTTTCCCAAATTATGTTTAAAGCTTAAAAAAAAAATCCCGCACAAAAGGGTTCCTACTTTAATTCCAAAAGTACTGAAAAAGTTGGAGAAATATGGAATTAGAGACGAAGTGGTGTAGGAATAACTTAACTAATCGAAAACAAATAACTAAGATTAATGGGCATTGGTCAAGGTCTTTGCGGGTGGATTAAGAGTCGCGCAAGGTTCTCTGTTGGTTACACTACTACTTATTTTATATATCAACGATTTGCAAGTGGTAGTACAAAATTACACTCTGTCGCTGTTTTCGGATGACGCTATATTATTTGTAGATATGGATGATATTAAAAAGGTAGAACGAGCTATGCAGGATGACCTTGATAGAGTAGATATATGGATGAAAGGCAATAAATAAATTGAAATTAAATGTATCAAAAAAGATGGCGAACTAAATATTAATCTAGTCTCTGGATGGAAGTAGAATTGAGCAGGTTGAACAGATAAATTTAGACTACCTAATTTTAGAATTCACTAATTTATAAGGGACTTAGGTTATTTAATGATTCGTCAAGAGAAATAAGAGCAATAGAGCACTTAAATTTATTTAAAAGAATGGTGAATTAAGATTGCGAATTTATGTTCTGTAAGAATTGTTAAGTAATAGCTGTATAACTAAATAAATGCATTATTATTATTATAAAACATAACAGATTACAAAGTACCGAACTAAAATCGTACTATCCACTGACTAGTATTAGAGTGTTACTAAAGTATGTTTTTTTGGATCATAGATGATATCACAACCCAATGTAAAATGAATTAAGTCATACCCCGGTTAAAGTTGTTAAATCGTTCCAGAAATCCGAGCATTTAACCGAAACAACGTTAAACGAGGAAATTAAATATCCTGATAGAAAAAATTACTGCTATTATACCAATTTATGTAGTGACGAAAATCTATATAATTAAGAAAAATTGGGACAAATAAATAGATTTAAAAAATTACGATTGTGAAAATTAGATTTTAATTCTTTCTCTTATTTAATTAAATATTAAAAAATATATCCGCTTTTGCTGTTGTACCGGAAAATCCCAGAAATTAACCAACTTGAACAAATACAAAGTTTAACCGGTAATAAATCATAGTTATCGTACTACTGAATATTAAAATAAGAGACAAAATACAACCAGCTATGTTATTTATGAACAAACAAAAACTTCAGCAGTGGGAAGCAAGTGAAATTAAATGTAAAAAACAAAACAAATTTTCAAATATCACTGCCGTTTAAAAAAAACGTTACAGCGAAGCAATAGGACGTTACAGTGGGGTATGGGGTATAATGGCGGACCGACCTTTCAGCAAAACAACGTTGTTTGGGGCAGCGTTAACCGGGCTATGACATAGCGCTCTTAACAAACGTATTATATCAGATTATGTATAAATAGAGTTTTTTTTTTAATACATACTTGAATAGATAGTTTATGGACATCTTTTTCTGCTTCAGTTATAAACTCAATAATATCTTCTTTGCTAATCGTCCTAAAGCATTCTAACTCCTTTCTATGTCTATCAAAAACATAATCTTGATGACTGATTTCTCTCCAATTTCTTTTGACCTCGCCTCCAAGTTCCTTGTCTACGACCTGTTTACTTTGAATCATAGATTCATGAATTTCTTCGTAATTATTATTATCCATAGCTTGCAGAATATTTATCATTTCACTTCGAAAATCTTCAATCTTTTCATCTACATAGTTTGCAGTCACTTTTTCTTTATTCGAGTGTAAAATGATTATATAGCCAAGAATTCCATTATCTAATTGAATATTAAATGAAACCTTATCCCCTAGATGGGTTTCTTTGCAAAGCTTTTCAAAAAGTGGTTTTTCGATAATAGCTTTGAATAAAGTTAATATGCATACATTTCGTAGTGTGGATGGACCGATTTGATAGAAATTCAACACGACCGAGGTTTTATCATCCGCATTCAATGATCGACATTTAATATAATTGGTACCCAATGGTATTTGACAAGATCTAGGCTGCATTAATATCGGCTGCAAGAAATTGTGCTATGTACATATGACACATAAATGAATAACTCCACAACTTACATTTGTAATACTGGAACATTTTAAATTTCGTAAAATCGTATTTATCGCTTTATAAGCAGTCTCTTCAATTAAATTCCCTTGAAATAGACTATGAATTTTTACATCTTTAAACAAATTCGATGAAAACTCCTTCATATCATTTAGATTAATATCCGTAAGGATATTGTACCTATTCAGCAATGATAATCTTTCGTGATGAACTATGCACTGTCGTATATCCCTATAATTTTATTGAATCATATTAAAATGTTTTTTTATTTTACACTTGACAACTTTTATCACATACATATTGAGCCTTGATGGTTTTATCAGTGAATTATGTAAAGTGCAACGTACATCCATAACAAACTCATTTAGTTGGCGATCGTTTAATGTCTCTGGTAATAAGGCCATGTGCATTGAAATTATGTCTACTAAAACATCAAATTTTTCATTATAACCGTGCACCTGAAATAAATGTAATTTTATTTTTGCTTTTATATTTATCTTGTTCTATATCGGATGGAAGCCATACAAGGTATTCCCTGCTGTTGGTATTTAGCAGCGACATAAAGGATCTATTTGCTGAAGAAATACCGACTACTGATGGTATTCCTACGGGAATCTACAATAGAGTAAAACGAAAGAAATCGAGCTGTCTACAAAGCCATAAATGAGATGAAAAATTGATGAGAGCTATAAAGAGGATAGATAGAACGTAAGGATCTGAGGTGATGACGTCAAGTAACCAAACTGCACAATACCAGACAGAAATATGTTCAATTCATAAAAGGACTGCTCCATTTTATTGTAACTGTAAAAGTTTAGAACACATAACAATGGAAATTAGTACTAGACTTAATTAGCAATATTAAATATTCAGCCAGAATTCGTAAGAGATGTTAATCCCCAAAAATAGTTAATCCATATAAATAAAAATCAATTGCCGTATGTATGTTACATCATCACTTGAGGAAAACGGGTCGACCGATTTGGTTCGTAGTTGTCAGAACAAGTTTTGTAGGGAAAGAAAAATTGGAAGCGGCAACCCCTTCTTGGTGTTACCATACAAAACTTTGGTTTTTTACTATATATTTGGACACTGCCTGTGAATGTGTCGACGTGAAGAGCTTTAATTTTGTTCACGCCGTTTTTAAAAAAAAATGTAAATTTAAGTTCAAAAATGGAACCAATCGGGCAATTCCTTCATAGGGTTGCCATACAAAAACTTCGTTTTTAACTATATACCAGGGCACTGCCTAAGAACGCGTCGACGTAGAGAGCTCAAATTTGGACACGGTGTTTTTATAACAATGGTTAATAAAATTTCAAAAATGGACTAAATCGGGTTACCCCTTCTTGGTGTTCCCACTGACATGTATATAAATGGATTGACTGATCTCCTGCTTCATGTGGCACCAGTTTTGATTTCAGAAAGTATATGCTTTTGCTGGCGCTATATTTAAATTATTTGGGAGTTTACTTATATGCATGTTAGTGGGATTTACCACAAAAGTATTTGGGACTATTGCTAAATTACTTATAATTATAAGGCGAAAAAAGTGTTTTTTACAAGACGTTTTGGTTGCAAATACCGCTGAATCGTTACAGTTCAGTTGGAAATTATGCTCTCACGGAAAGAGAACAGGAACATGAAAGTGGTGCCATTTACTTTCATGAATTTTTGGTTTAACGAGCAGTCCATTTATATACATGTCAGTGGTGTAATCATAAAAAAACTTTGGTTTTTCACGGTATACTTGGAAGCTGCATGAGCAGGCGTCGAGGTGGAGAGTTCATATTTTGTACATGGCGTTTTCATAAAAATTGCGAATACAGGTCCAAATTGGAGGAATTCGGGCAACGCTTTCTTGGTGCTGCCATACAAAACTTTTACTTTTATTTTTCACAATATATTTGTGCACTACCTCACGCGTCGACGTAGAGAGCTGAAATTTTGTACACGGACCTTTTTTTAAAAAACTGGAAATTCAAGCTCGAAAATGGGACCAATCGGGCAACTCCTTCATAGGGTTGCCACACAAAAATTGCGTTTTTTACTATATACATACATGGGCACTGCTTGAGAACGCGTAGACGTAGATAGCTACAGTCTTCCACACATCTAAACGTATGCACGCACCCATACGCAACACACACACACAGTGAGATCCTAGAGAACGGAATCGAGCGTTCAAGTCAGATGATAGCTTAGATTGGACAATTATTCCCGGGCAACGCCGGCGGGCTCCCCTAGTATTATATAAATATTTAAAAAATGTCTGAATTACACAGAATAACTAACTAAAAATACAGCTACTAAGATGTAACCTTTTAATTCAAGATTTTTTTAGGTTTAATTTGTATTCTAAAATTATATTTCAATTAGCATAAGCTAACTTACCATTAGAATAAGACCATCATCTGTACAATGTTGTTGATAAAATAAGCCTGCAACATTTGCTGGATAAAGCTGCATACTAATTTGATGTTTTATCAAAAGACAATAAAGCCAAGCAAGTACAGCACTGAAAACAAAATAGTCATATATAAGTTTAATTCTACTCTTTAAAAAACAAATAAAAATACCATCATACTTCTTTTCACTCACTCTAGGCAAAGGGGTAATAAATTTGAAACACATATATGCCATCGGTAGAAGAAACTTATCATCTTGCCTAAACCATATTTCGCAAATATCATTATCAATGATCTTCCTAGGAAACTCAGAACACTTAGGCATGCCTAATTCTTTCCATAAGATTGTAAAATCCTTTACAAGGAATTTATTTAATCGTGGGAAATAAAGTTCGGGTATAGACTTTGGATGATTCCATAATAAAATCCATTCTTTTGGTATTTCCTTTATTGTATAGTTAGTTCCATACCATTTTTCCTTTTTATTATAGACAACATCTTGAAATCTCTTGCCTGTTGTAATCATAATATTAAATTGAGAATTATTTATTCTGTGAAGTATTCCAAAAATAGCGACTTCGTTGTATTCAAATAATAAATTCGGTGCTGTTAAAATTTCTTTTGAAGGATAATTCTGGAGACATTCAACAAGGTCTAAGACATTATCAACCACATCTAGATGTTGATTATGGTAATGAAAAGAATCACAATTGATTTTTTCCAACTCAAAAAATATTTTTTTATTCGGACCGCATTTCTTTATAAGTTTAATATAAGAGGAAATAGCTGCTAGAATCTGTTAAAGAGTAAATAAAATAGAAAATTAGAAATTGAATTGATGGGAAATTAATTTCGATTTCATATGATATCAATTTTATATAATGCATGAGAAATAATTCTTAATTTATAATGAGAATGCTTTGGAGATTTTTATTTTTATATGATAAACTAAGGGGTCTGGAAATGATCTTCAAAAGCTTAAAATTACTTTGAAATTAAGAGTTTCTGGTACTCCAAAAGAAAACATCAGCAACGTAGTCTATAAAATCTGTCAAATATGAAACAGTATTACAACTCCAAAAGCTGATCTGCAGTTGCAAAGAATTTTGTTAGTAATTGTAATAATTGGACAAATTACATCAAACTTTCAAGAGTAAACGTTAATATTTGCTAACTACAAAAGGATCAATTCTCCACCAATGCAATGCCAGACCGTCAGTTAATATCAAACCAAAAATAAGAGAATTATCTTGAATATTCACTCAACTAAGTGTTTCTATGAATTATCATAGTACCAAGTAACGGTCATAAAAATAGAAACGATTGCTTCCTACCAACGTAACAGATATAGGACGATAGTATACTGGTCCTATACATAAGTATTCAGTGTCATCTGGTGAGTGATACGACATGATACAAACATCTATGCGCTAAGGTATTTTTTTCGGCATGAGGTTTAAAAAATCGAACAGGAAACTATGACACAGCTTTCTACAAGACAACATCCAACATTCAACACATGTTGAAAGTGAAGTAAAAGTTTAACCAACAGAGTAGTAGTAGTAGTCTACCGTGAATAAAATCGCCCGAAACTGTTGCGTACAAGCAAATCTCCAACTTTGTTATAGAATTGAAATAGACAAAATCGGATGTTATGTTTGGCTTGTGCGTGCAAGTCGTTCGATTTGCTTGAGCGTGTGTAGGGGACCATTTTAATTAGCTTCTCAAGCTAATTGTTGGTTAGATGAAGCCGGTAAATATGGTACAGAAATACGCTCTCAGCAACGAAAATACATATTTCGAAATTAATTTTTGGAGTGAATCTTAAATGCAAAAAAGTACCCACCTACAGATTTCACATCAAATATGTACTTATCCCAGTAGCTGAAACTTCAGCATAGATCATTGGAGTTATTATGGATATACTTTGCTGGTTAATGAAATCATGAACAAGTTTCTATTTGGTTTAGCTTTTATGGGAAAATACGGAGCGCAACTGTACTGAACAACAGATTTTGAAGTGTTGGAATTTTAAACTATCTATGGCGGCCCTAAGAATGAAGAGCGTAAATTAATTTTCTGGGATCCCTTACTTCAATGCACGTAATAGTACTATATGTACATACATATATGCCCGAGCAAAGGTCAGAGATACCGAACCTCGGTATTAAAATAATAAATTTAGAAGTCTTTGGTGTAATGATATCGAACTAGTGGAGATCAACCCCATTCTGAGAAGCTTATCGAGAGGAAAGCATAGTTTTAAGCAATTTGAAATTTAACGAAAGTTACACTAAACCATTGACAACAGAGCAAAATATAACCGAATTCTACAAAGTAGATGTACATAATATAATACGCAAATGGATCATAAGATCACTTTATAATTAGAGCACCAATTCTAATTTTCGAAATTTTTAAGAAGCAAAATGAAAAGTAAAAATGAAGCAAAAACAAAATTAAAAATTGATTTGAATTAGTTATTTTCTGGATAGGACTCACAACATGGAACAAGACGTACTACCATTCGGCGCTATATATGTAATTGCAATTGGTAACTAATAGCATAGATGGCACAAGAACTAGATGTCGTATGCAGTACCAAAAAAATATACAAAATTTATATGGCTGGGTGGTGCATTCCGGAATGGACCACAATATTTCAAATGATGTTTACCTCGAAGGATTCATATTTTTTTCGTATCTAAAGTGTTGAGGTAGACCATCAAATGTATACAAAACTGCTATTATAAAAACAATTGCTTTCGGCACGCTCTAAAACATGTTATGGTCCATTCCAGAATGCACTACCCATTTCACAATCTGTATAATCTGTTCTAGTATGCCATGCGACATCTAGTTCTTGTTCCATCTATGCTAATAGTTATTAGTCACACCTTGAAAAAAGCTACAATTCAATTATAATTTAATTTTAAGTGTACTCTAACTACTTCCTACGGCAGTACTAAAATAAAATATTGATTTTGCTATATAGAAAAATGAAGTTAAGCTAATAATTACTGTAATTACATCTTATAAAATATAATTTTTAAAAATCAATAAGCCGTAACCACGCACGTAACAAATATAAATTTATTTTACCTCATTCAGGTTATTTAAACCATTTTGTGTTAGATGAAATCGCAAGGTGAACATGGAGAAAATGGAATTATTTCCAAATCCTGGATCAAATCCAGCTGACATATTTTGTATCCAAAATCTATAAAAGGATAAAGATTATTCAAAGACATTTGTATTATATTTACTAGTGTGGACCTGTTTTTCAAGTAGGCAACAAGACTTCCAGGTCCACCATATTGCAGCAAATAAATAAGATAGAAATGTGGTTTACTTTTATACGCCTAAAGAGAGTTATAGTTACAGAATTCGCCATTTTTAAATTTACTATGTAACTTTCATTGTGTATTAGATAATATATAGTGAAAACAGGGCAAAGAAAAAATAAATCTAATGATTATTAGCTTGGTTTATATATGAGCAATTATATTCTTCCAGGAATATAACTGAAGATGCCGACCTAAATGATGACATAAAAACGACAGTGAGAAGTAAGAAAGCAGCTTCTGGCAACGATAGGATAAATGGAGGAAAAATACTAGGAGAACATCACTCAGATAAATCGTCAGAAAGATAGTAACAGGATGTTGGCTTGGGACTTATCTTTGACCCTAAGTTCGATTAATCAATTCCATGTCCTCTCTTGTCCTTTTTTGTTTTTTGTTCTCCTCTACAGTTTTGCGCTATATCAAATATCAGCCGTAATTTTAATAAATTTTATAAGACTGGCTCAGACATACAGTCAGTAGATGAAAGACTAAACAGTAAGTAAGCAGCTTATACAATGTATCTAATAATACAGTTAAGGTTGTAGATTTGGGGATGCATTAGAAATGTTCCTAATAGAATGGCCATATAAGCTCTATCCAGATGTGAAATATTGTCGAATTCATTAGAACTTACCCTCTGCCGTATTCCCCTTTCACTTAATTCACCATCAGCAGAAACTTCGAGCAATCGCGTCGATCACGTGGTGCATTTCTGATGAATGTTGTAGAAACTAGTTGTACCATCGCGGTGGTAAATATTTATAATCTCGGGCTTTGCACCGAGGAAGGGTCAGAGATATTTGAAGCCTGTCCGAATAAAATTTATTAATAATTGGGTTGGGCTGGTTAGGGAGGTTTTCGATTTGAAGAGATTTTGGCTGTCTCATAAATTTCGTGGTTGAGGTATTGCTTGCCATTTGGGATTCTGTGGAGTGAATCCCGGAGAACTTTTCTCTCAAAAATACCATATAAGCCGCACTAGATAGCAGTATATCTACACTATCTAATTATATGCTTGAAGAGCAGTAGTTTTGTTCGAGTTAGGAGTCCATTCTAGATATTGATTATTGGGATAAGCAAACTGTAGGCAAAGGTTGTTTGTTTTTGCCACGGTTTTTTTTTTTTGTTATTGAATATGAAAAGTTCGTGATTCCAATGTATTTGGTTTTGTAAGAACTTGTGGTGCTCTGATATGACAAGTAATGTATCACAATTTATGCCATATTCATCTCGATGCTCTAATGACGAACATTTCAATATTTTATGCATTTAAAATTGAACATTGTCCCTGCATTAACTATATACTTCTATACACAATAAATGTATGTACATTTAAAACTGGAGGTAAGACCCAACTTAATTCCAATTTGCATGCATCGGACACAGATTTTACAAAATAAACGTTATTATAAAATTCTTGATTAAAAGAATTTATATAGTCAATTCCACTACAATCATCCAACGGCAAATTATTACAAGGAATGGCAGAAAAATGCTTAACAACAAGTTCCTGAAATAAATCATTCTTAAAACTTATCTAATTGAATCGGATTTAAATAAAATATACCTCAAGCATCTTCAAAGGTAATCCAGCTTGTAAACATAAAAACATTCGATGTGCACTGTAATGTTTTCTTCTAAAGCGATACAATTCTCCCAAAAGATAATCTTTACTAATTTCTCTCTGTAAAGTTTTAAAATTTCCATTACCAAATACCCGGCAAGGATGACCTCTAATAGCTGAATCTGCTAAAATTTGATGTCGTCTCATATCATCGCGTGATGAAATATATACAAATTCCGAGTTCACTGCATCCAATTGTTTATCAATTGATTTTTGATGAATTAATGGTGTAACAAATGGCGCTGCAAACATTTCTAACGCCCCATCTAGAGATTCTTGACAAATACTGAAATAAAATGTGGTACTTTCGGGACCTGTAACCGCATTTTGAATTCCACCACCTCTTTTAATGTAATTATTGTATGAGTTTCTTTTGCGACTCAATTTAGATTTCTTTTTAGCTTCCGTAAATATCATATGCTCTAAAAGATGCGCTAAACCATTTATATCCGATGGATCGCTAAAATATCCTACATTAATCCTTAAGGCACATGCTGCTTGAGTTCTACCACTTTCATCATATGAATCATTGTCATTAGAGACTAGTAGAACAAGAAGTCCATTTGGTAGTTGGAAAACACTAGAATGAGAATTTGTGGATTTTGACAAGAGTTTGTAAAGGAGTAACGAAAACATTTTTTTTTTTTTTTTTACTAACCTGTAGTCCTTTTTGTCATTCTCCGATTTATCAGGACTATTTAAATATTTTATGTCCATCTCAACGTTACGATTTAGAATTTTTATTTACACATAAATAAACTTCTGGTTTTAGGGCCAACAAAAATTTTAAGAAGATTCGAGCTAATCGATGATAATATTATGACATCATATAATTTATTTTATATACGAATTTATGACATTTTTTGCATAGTTTCCTAGATAAGAAAGTGCATCTAGGTTAAGCATGGAGGCCAGAGCGGCCGATTGAGCTGTCTTGCTAGAAACCCTATCACAAAAACCTTACTGTCCGAAGGGCATCAGGTCTTGGTGAGGAGGGTTTTTCAACTCCTCTACAGATAGGAGGGCAGAGCCTAGAGTACCCGGGCGGACACAAAAAGTGTTCAGTTGTCTCAGCCTCTCCTTCCAGGCAGGACAAACACTCAGGGCTGTGAACAACTCCCATTCTTGTTAGCTGAGCGTAAAGCAAGCTGTTGCCGGTGATGACGAAGGAAATATGTAATATTATACTATGCGGATGACCTGTGCAAAACGGGATTCAACTACGACCCTCGGTATGCGCATTAATTCGCTGAAAACTAATCTCTGCCCTTTTACAAAGATAAGAAATATTCCAGCAATAGACCTGCCCTCTATTGGGTCTACTTAATAGAAATTGAGAAGCACGAATGAAATATCTAACAATTATTGTAGTAGAAGAAGAGAGTTAGGAACTCGAAAACGCCTTTGCCAGTTTTCGATAGCAATATGATCAAAGGTCGCGAATGATTAAAATTAATATCAGCCGACCAATTTTAATCTATTGTGCTGTATTGTGATGTACAGATAACGACTTTTAACAATTATTACAAAATTAAGTGTGGTTACAGCGACTTTAAGATTGCAACTCAATCAAAACTGAATTCATCCTAAAACAAGAGCTCCAAATGAGTATATCTTTGATTTTTTGCAGTCAATTTTGCGTGATATTAATAGAAACAGAACAATCTTCTTAAAACTAAGCTAACTGTGCCAACTTCAAAGTAGCAATTCCAGCTAGGCCAGAATGAGGATCAAATTCTACCTTTTACATAAATTGCTCTAAAGCGGGATACATCTCTGGAGCAAGTGTCTTCTTTGAACAAATTAACGTAGAAGTGAAATCATATCACAGTCTTTCAAAATGAAATCAAGGCTGTTCTTAAACGCAAAGATATCTCCTCCATTTTAATATAGAAAATAAGGAGATAGCTATCTACTTGGGACAATCAAGAGACTATCAACGCCTTGAAAAACAGTTTGTAAAACCTATTGTTACCTTCACATTAGTAAAATCATAATGAACACCATCTGAAATTGCAAGATATATATATACTTTGGGCATCGGAAAACTAATGAACTCACACAACTTATAATAACATACAAAATACTTAACTTCCAGCATTGTGGCTTGGCCCGACTACTAGCACAACCCCGACCATACATACCATACATCAATTCATAAAACCAAAAATAGCACCAAAAATAACTTATTTATTCTTTCTCCTCGATGAGGTTCTCAATAACAGGGCAGTCTAACAAGGTTTTCGTAACTGGGTATACGAACAAGTCCTTCTTAAAATTAGGAATATCGGAAATTGCATTGTCACCTCCAATTAATTTTAAATCAACTACTGATGAATGGATGTCGCTGGGTTCTTCATCTGTCGACGATTTTCCATATTTATTTCCAATTACCTAAAAAAAAAAAGAATTATTGTATACCTCCACACACACTTTTAAGTATTATATCCCTACTCGTCCGGTCTTACCTGAATTGATAATTTTCTAATAGAGTTCTCCTGTGCTGTACAAAACTCAATAACATCCTGTTTACTAATCGATTTAAGACATTCAGCCTCTTTTTTTAATCTATCAAAAATATATTCCTCGCAAGTAATTTCTCCCCAGTTTCTCGAAACTTCATCTCTAAGCTCATTGTCTGCAACTTGTTTGATTTTTATTAAAGAATCTCGAGTTTGATTGTATTCCTCTAAGTCGATATTTTGTAAGATTTTCATCATTTCTCCTCTGAAGGCTTCAATTCTCTCTTCAACATGACTAGCACTAAACTTATTCTCTTGAGAATTTACTGTGATGGTATATGCGAGAATTCCAAAATTATTTTTTATACTTGATGAAACATCATATCCTAATTGTTCTTTTGTACGTAAAATATCAAAAAGTGGTTCATCTACAAACATCATAAGCAGATCCATTATACATTCACTGCGTAATGTAACCGGTCCTAATTGATATACATTCGATACAACCGTATTCACGTCATTCTGATTAAACGCTTCACATTTGATGAAATTTGTGCCTACAGGTATTTGACATGCTCTGGATTCTACTATTTTTGGCTGGAATATTGCATATATATATATATTTTTTTAAATTACTTAACCTTTTTTATAGGACTTACATCTGCAATTTTGGAGCAATTAAAATTGCTTAAAATTGAATTCATTACATTATGAGCAGACTCCTCTTTTAAATTTCCCTGTATTAGGCCTTGAATTTTCATTTCCTTAAATAAATTACTGGAAAATTCTTTCAAATCATCTAGAGTTATATCCTTCAGCAAGTTATACTTATTATGCATTGACCAACGAACATTTTCGACAATACTAAGTCGAATATCTCTAGAAAATTCATATATGGATATAGTAAAATTCAAATTAATTCTTAGCGAAATTATGTACTTAGTTAAAGATTTCGGTCTCAATAACGAATTGTAATAATTACGTTGCTGTTGTTTTATAAACACCATCATTTGTTGCTCATCTACAATTTCTGATAAGAAAGTCATATGTTTTGTGATGATATCAACTATTAGATGTAATTTTTCATTATAACCGTGAGCCTGAATGAAAGTGTAGTAAGATTAGAATTGTCTAAAAATCAAATTCATATACATACACTAAAATTAGTCGTCTCTCATGATTCGATCAGTAAATATTTATATAAATTCTAAAAGCTAAGCTGATTTGAATGTGTTAAAATCAATCATCTTTTAAGCAAAAGTGATATGGGACTGCAGAAATGTCCTGAACCCGAATATACATAAGTACGATGGAGTAAGGTGGAGTCCTTATTTACAAGACTTGAATACTTTCGCGTACTATCAACGAAACTTTCACTTTTTTCTTATATATCTTTCGGCCGAGAACACTTCTTTCATAGGAAAGGGTGAAAGGAAACCAACAATGGATTTGTTGGAGAGAAGCCGAAAAAATAAACAGATTTGATTTGCATAAATATTTGAGCGGGTGTTAAGTTTTAGCAACAAGATTACTTCCCATGATAAGCACAGTTATAAATGAGCTCTACCTTAAAGCCAAAATGTATATAAAAAAAAATGCGAAAACTTCCCACTCTGTATGAGAAATGCACGAATGGATTGAAAAAAGGTTGAGGCCCAGGCGGGCTCCTGGAATGTAAGCCACAACCAGGCTCAGTGTTCACCTTCTAGACTTGTGAGCAATTGCTCATTGGTCCCAACCGTACGCTCTTACAAAGTTCAATATTGGCCCCAACCCTCCTTGCCGGCTTCATGCAGTTATTCCAGGAGATGTAAGCCAAGGAAACTGTAACGCTTTCCTTAGACAGCCGGCATACAGGGCATAAACAAGTCTCATCCTGTGTAGGTGACCCCTGAGAAAAAAGTGCCCAGTGAGAATTAATATTTGGATTGGCTTGTTTACTCCCAATAGCTTTTTCGTTAGGTTTGGGTTAGAATTATCCCACAGTTCCTGTGTAGTTCCACCCGAAGGATGATCTAACCAAAGACGACTGTGTTGGCAGTTGGCACAAACCGTAATATTAGAAGCAAAGTGCTTTGGTGCAATCCCGATTGTGGAGGAGGTGCCTCCGACGCAACACCAAGACAAGCAAGCGCGTCCACCTTTTTGCTCCCGCTGATATCTTTGTGACCTACTTAGCACCCAAAGAACGAGTACCCTGTTCTCCGGGATAGAAAATTCAAGGTGGCTGTCCAAACTGATGGCAATCTCTTTGTTCTTAGTGGCTTTCAAGGGTATGGCTATTTGCATATAAGGCTCCTCGCAGAAAACGCCTGCTCCGGTATTTTTTCCAGAGTTGGAGTAGTCTGTGTAGATAATAGGATTTGTCACAGCGTATGATTCCCATTTTGTCCTAGATGGAATTTCTGATTAAAATAGCTTTTCAGCTTAGTCTCGAAGAGTTGGTTGGTCGCTGCCCCTGTTCATGTCAGGTGCAATAGACTGAAGGAATTCATAGATTCGTGTGGAACTCTTGTTCCAGAGTGAATCCAGCTCTAATTGAGAAGATTTATGCCCCTTCTTAATGTTTATTTGCACGGGGTATGTGTTGAGGATGACCTCAAGAGACCGAGTACTAGTTGATTTGGGTCCGCCACTTACACTAATAAGACACAGTCTTTGAATCTTTTCCAATATCTTACAATGATTGGCAAAATTCATTGCTTTCCACCACAATACAGAACCATAGGTTAGCATGGGTCAGATGAGGCTGTACGAAGAAAAGAACTATTGTTAGTGAAAGTTGCATTATTTCTCAAAAATTTCGGATTATAAAGAATATCTTTTCGTGTTCGTTTCTGAATACCGTGAATTTTGGACTATCAAGCCTTAATTATGACTAGTTTGAAAATTTTTTTAACACAAACAGCGGTTACCAGCCACATTCGATATAAGTTAAGAGGGCGATGCAAGTGCAGCTAACATATTAAAAGTATGCAGTACAAGCCACAGGGGAGATTATTGGCAGTTTTTACGGGTGAGTATTCGGGAGTGGGAACAATTCCGTGCTACAAAGTTTCGACCGGGAGTGCGGGCAGGGCAGCATACCAATACTATCAAAATTATTTAATAATAACTACGTGTTGTGAATTTGTGATACAGTTATTGTTTATATCAAAAACTGTGACTTAATTGAACACGCACACAATTAATTTCGGTAATCATATGAGGAACTACTCGAAGCAACATTATTGAGCTTGGACGTCTCAGCACAAGGGGAAGAGATTCCTTGCTCCCCTGAAAACTCCTCCTCTGGGTTGGTCCCAGAATTAACTTTGAATGGTACATCGATCGCACTGAACATGCAACTGTTAAAATTATTATAAAATAGTTATTTTATTTAAAACGTTTAAAGCAGCCACGGATTTAACTATTGAATGTTCTCCTGGGAGAAGTGTAAGGGTACGGCCACAGAAACAAGCGCGCGATTAATACTCGCGCGATTTTTAGAAATCGACACAATTCCGATGACTAAATCGCAATTAAACACGCGCAATCGCGCGCAATTGCAATAGCCACTACAATCCAATGCATTCGAAAATAAATCCCTCGCGCGTCATTCGCGCGCTTGTTTCTGTCCCCGTACCCGAAGAGTGAAAAAAGATAAAAGAAATCACAAGATCAAGAATTACTTGCTAAACCTGATATTCAAGTTTCGTCTCGTTTTAAACTAAGTTACAGGGCAATTGTTGACCTACTTTCCATTTCTTCTTTTAGTTTTTAATGAAATTACAGGAAATCGTTCGCAGAATTTATCATAATTTTTGGTTATTCCAAAAACCTCGTGAAGGTTTATTCCCAAAAGTACGTAAACAAACCTATTTTGACAGAAACTTTTCTTATTGAACAACCTCATCATCTTAAAACTAGTAGGCTATTGAAACAGAATTGTTTTTATAGTGTTTTTAATAGAAGCTTCCGATGATCTCATTAACGACTTTGTTCGTTCAATTTTCCCATGAGTTATTTTAAGGAGATCACAATACTTTCAATTCAAACAAACATAAATTCTTTTTCAAATGTTTTTCATTGCCACAAAAAAGTTTCTTCGAAGGAAATATCCCAAATCCATGGATACATATTATTTTAAGTTTCATTTATGCACACAATTACGGCAATAAATTTTCCTTAATTTCATTTAATATTAAAAAAAAAAAAATTACCTTAAGTACAAGCCCCTTTTCTGATGAATAGAATTGATAATCTAATCCGGCAACCACAGCTGGATAAAGTTGTTCAACTAATTGATATTTAATCAATAAAGAATATAGCGTCATGAGTACAGCACTAAATAAAGAAAATCATCATTTATTTGTCTCCAATAAATTAAAAAAAACATAAATCTAATATATATCACTTACTTTTTATCACTTGTCATCGGCAATGGAGTAATAAAATAAAAATACATATATGCTACCGGTAGTAAATATTTATCATCTTGTTTAAACCATAATTCGCAAATATCAGTATCAATGATTTTTTTAGGATGCTGAGGTAATACTGGCATTTCCATTTCTTTCCATAAAATTTTGAAATCTCTAGCAATAAATACATTTGGTTCTGGAAAATATAATTCGGGTATAGGTTTGGCATTTTCCCATAATGAAATCCACTCCTTCGGTGGTTCTATACTTGTGTATTCAGTACCAAACCATTTTTCTTTTTTATCGTAAGTAATACCGTCAAATTTATTTGTTGAAGTAATCATTATATTAAATTTATATGTATTTATCAGATCAATTATCTTTGAGATAGCCTTCTCGTCATAATCGAAATATAATTCTGGACCAGTTAATATATGCTTTGGAGGATAATTTTTAAGATTCAAAACAAGATCTTCGACATTATCAAGAGCACTTCGTTCAGTGTGAAAACGGAAAGTGTTTGCCTCAATATCTTGTAATTCTAAGAACATTTCTTTGTTTGATCCACTATTACTGAATAGTTTAATATAGGAATATGTTGCTGCTAAAACCTGTATATATGATAAAAATTGTAATTCGAACGTAATAGAAATAAATCAACTACTTACCTCATTTAAATGCTTGAAACCCTTCTCTGTTAAGTAAATACATAAGTTAAATAAAGAATATAACTCATTGTATTCAAAGCCTGATTCATCAATTCCAGCTATCATTTCTAGTGCCCAAAGTCTAAAATAGTATAAAAAAAAAACGAAACAACAATTTAAGGATACCACAGAAGAAGTAATTTTTTGTCTATCTTACTTTCTTCTTAAATAAGCGCAAAGACTACCAGGCCCTTCATATCCAAGCAAATAACCTATATAGTGATGAGGTTTAGTTTTGTATTCCTAAATTAATGAAAGCAGAATAATTTATGATAGAAAACCCATTTTTTTTTTTACAATATTTACCTTACGCAACGGGGGTAAACACCAAGTTAACTCTAACTTACAAATGTTGGATACAGGTTTTACAAAGTATACTTGAGTGTAAAATTCTTCTTTAAACGCATTCTCATGAGTAAACGCACTAAAATCATCTGCAGGTAAATTGTTATTCGGAACAGGTGTGAAATGCTTGATAGCCATTTCCTAGAAATTATTTAAAAAAAATTACATTGCTATTCAAAAAAAAAAAAAAAATTACTTCAAGTGTTTCCAATGGCAATCTAGCTTGCAGACAAAGAAACATCCTGTGTGCACTATAATGTTTTTTTCTAAACTCATTTAATCGTTTATGGAGTTCATCATCATTTACACCTTCCTTTAAAGTTTTCAAATTACCCCAAGCAAATACATTGCAAGGATGTTCTGCAGTACCAAGATCTGCTATTAGCTGATCTCGCCGCAATTCATCATCTTGCAAGGTGGATATAAATTCGGATTCAACCGCATCTCGTTCACGAGTCATGGCTTCCTTTTTCAATAATGGTTCAGTAAATAGTGCAGCAAATCGTTCCAATGCTCCGTCTAAATGTTCCTCAGAAATCTCAAAATAAAATGATGTTTCTTGACATTCTGTATCGGCATTATCAAAACCACCAGACTTTTTTATATAAGCATCAAATTCATTTTCCTGTGGAAACTTTTTCGAACCCATAAATATCATGTGCTCTAAGAAATGTGCTAAGCCATTAATGTCGGGTGGATCACTAAATGAGCCAACATCAACCATTAAAGCACATGCAGCAAGTTTCTCATCACCTTCCTCTTCTGAATCATCGTCATCAGTCCCCTCTGATTGACCCTCAGTTGATGTTGACTCCACAGATTGCCAATCGTCATCACTGGCTTCTGCTGCTTCGGATGATGTACTTATATCATCTGTTGGAACTGGTGAAGGATCCGATACAAGAAGGGTCAAAATACCGTTTGACAGCTTAAGTACCCTTTAAAAATAAATAAAAATTTAAATCATGAAATTTGTTGACGTGTATAGTGTATTCGATGAAAATAATCCATGTTGACTACGTACTAAGGTAATGTAATGTTTTGATTGAGAATTTTATTAGTAATATAAGATTTGACTGTATTTTTAAAATGATTTTTCAAAAAAGATAGTTGCTGGTCTAAATAATATTAATTCTAATATCAGAAGTACCAGTGAAGAGAAAAAAACATTTCTGGGTGAAAAATTTGTTGCTTCACAGACAAACTAACTCACATATGAGATTTTTAATTCATTAGTAGCTTTTCATCTACAGTTTTTTTTTAAACGGTGGACAGAAACATTCTGATTTTGAGACAAGTATGGAATGAAAGGGTGTCAATTGAATTGGTTCGTGAATTATCTCCGAAAAGGTACGCAGAGAACATAGGTCAACGAACCTTGCTCAACAACGATTGAAACTGATATGGGAGTTCCACAAGGAGGAACTCTAATATTCTTGCTTTATATAAAAGAAAGAAAGAAACCTAAATGTATTTGTAAACTTTGTATAGAATATATTCGAGCTATGTCATTGAAATGGATAAAATAGTATAAATAATTGTATTGTTTTTAGTGAAAGTGCTAAAAAAATTGATTTGATTTTATTCGATTCGATAATAGCGAGACAATCATGAAAACAGTAGAATCATTTCTCAAACTGTCGTCATTCCAAAACTTTTACTATTGAAATTTTCAACCTAAATACAAATCGCTTAATACTCTCTTTTCAATTGTACAAGTTGGGAAAAACTACGAATATAATTACTAAAGAACTTAATACTTAAGAATTTACCAACCTGTAATCTTTTTTATCATATTCCGATTTTTCCGGAGTATCCAAATATTTTACGTCCATTTTGATGCTTGATTTTCTTAATAATAAATTTAAAATGTTAAACTTGTTGTTTTTTTTTACCGCCAATAACTTATCAAAACGTTTAAATGCAGCAAGTCTAACAAAATACCGAAATTTGAATATATTTAATTGCCAAAAAAACATCAATGCCACGAGTGCTTGACGTTTTCCTTGCCTTTTGTTGACTAATTTTTGACAGCCAAGTGATAGCTGTCAAATCTTTTGAAATAAAGTTCCAGATGAAAAAAAAAAAAAATAAACTTTTGTAATTAATCAAAATTAAATACCATCTTTTATTTAAACAAAAATACGTTTCACAAAAAATTAATTGGATTATTTCAAACAAATAAATAAATAATTACGTTTTGTTTATAACAAAGATTTTAATGTGCGAGCTGTCACCTAACGGAATTTCGATTAATTTGTAAAATTTGTTGGTTATAAATTTGTGCTGTCACAAATCAAGTCAAACTTGGTGGAAAAGCACTGACATATATATGTCAGTGGGGAAAAGTAGAAAAGATTTAGTTCTTTGTAACTCCCAAGTAAAATTAAAAATATGAATACTATTTTGCGAACCGTTGTCAGACAAAGTTTAAATAATTTTCGAAATGATAATAAATTAATATTTCGATCGTTCTGTTCTGCACAATCAAAAATTGATAAGGATGGTATAGAGAAATTGATTAAGAATAACAAAGTTGTAGTTTTCATGAAGGGCAATCCCGAATCTCCGAGATGCGGTTTTAGTAATGCTGTTGTTCAAATAATGAGGATGCACGGAGTACAATACGATAGTCATGATGTATTAAATAGTGAAGAATTGAGGCAAGGTAAGAAAATGATTCCCTAGGCTAGGATAATGATAAAATAAATACATTCAAATTCTAGGTATTAAAGATTTCTCAAATTGGCCAACAATTCCTCAGGTATTTATTAACGGAGAATTTGTTGGCGGATGTGATATTTTACTGCAGATGCATCAAAGCGGAGACTTAATTGACGAATTGAAGAAAGTAGGAATAAATAGTTCACTCGTTCAGACGGGTAATACTACAGGAAGTGACTCTGAAAAAGACAAATGAATGAGTTTTTATAAAAGTTTATATATATACTATTATATATTGTTTTCGGAAATTCAATAGATTGTTTATAAATTATTACAACGCTTTTGTGCTATTTAATATTATAGAGTATGTCCAGAATTCTTCTATTTGCCTCCCGTCTGGTTTCAACATTCAAAATTTCAAGGCACATGGTCCGAAATTCGATATTGTTTGTTGTCATCAATATTTTCTCGATTGATTTCGAAATAGCTTGATAGAGAATATTTGTTCTGCTGGGAGTAAGTCCAGATCTCTTTCGTTTACCCATTTTATCTTTGCTTCGTATTATGGTGTTTACCGTTATTCTAATGGTTGAAATTTATCCTGATGGTTATTTTATTTAAACACTAAAACGTTCCGAATTAATGGAAAATTAGTTAATTTAAAACTTGATTATGGAAGACGATTGCAATAATAAGAAAAAAACTGCCGACAGTAAGAAGAAAAATGCGAAGAAGTATTTGCTATTTCTGTCATAGGAGTAACTGTTAAATAACGTCTACCGGGATGAACTGTGAGTAATTGCGACTGTCAAGCGGATGGGTGAACATACTTTCATACACAGAAGAAAAAAAAATGTGAAAGTTGTTGAGAAAACACTAACTATTATTAAAAATAAATTTAAAATTTTCTATTTAATACCAAACACTAAAGTGCAAAAAAATAAAATCACATGGCGATTAAGAGCAACCCATTTTGAATTGACCTTCTATCAATACACGAAAAAAAAAAGTTTACATGAAGATTCTTATTCAAAAATCAATTAAATATTTTGCACAGTAGTTTTATTAATTTACATTTATTATAGAATTGAATTAGAATAGTGAATAACAGAACACAAGGTGATAACGCCAAATTAATTTTACTAATAAATAACATTATTGTTATACATCAACAACGTAGTAATAGTTATAATTTATAAGATTTATAAATTCACCAATTTCCTCCTGATATCCATGTCTGACGATCTTGTTTCCCAGGTAAATTGTGTATTTGATTAGTTTGTCGAATTCGAGTTCATCATTCAAGAGTTTTTCGTATCGTGAATGTGTAAAATGTTCATTGTCTGGCAATTTTTTCCATTCTCGTGATTTAAGATTTCTTAGATAAAAAAAAAAATTGTTAAAATTTAAAAATACTTTTAACAGTTTTACCAATAATAAATAATTATAAAGATGTTGCCTCGATCTATACAAATTCTTACACACAAATAATTTTGCAATAAACAAGTAGCATTGAATTAACTGTCTTCAAATATGCTCAAATTAAAACTAGTAAAACAATACAGAGAAATACTGAACGTGATTTTAACTAGGCATACAGTTACTTTTACCTGGGTCCCAGGACACAATGCGGTGATAGGAAATGAAAGAGTAAAAACGAATATCTTCAAGGCTTATGATAAGTTCTCCTCAACCATACATTGGATTACATACAAGAATTACAAGATCACAATAGAGGAAATGAACACAACAGAAGTTGAGCAACAACACAATACTGTAGATAGTCGGAAGATGTTCCTACTATTAAAAGTAGACAGTCTAAGTTTTCCTATCAAAATTAGACACAAAAACGGGAAACTACAACAGGAAAGATACTACTTTTTTTTTACAGCTACGGCATAGAAAACGAAACGGCACTCAACTTCTTGAGTGAATGTCACCGTGACCAAGCCGAAAGGATTATCAATTTCGGAGCTCGAACTACTACTCTTAAAAGAGTTATAAAATACAACTCGAATCATATTCAAAATATTTAGTTTCGCTAAATCGAATCCAGGAAAATATTTAGAAGGACCAACATTTTCACATTCTTCACCGACGAACGTAGGTGGTGGTTTTCAAAAATTATAAAAATTTTGCTAGTAAATTGAAGCCGATAAAATCCACTATCATTTACTTTTGGATTAATACAACATAGAGTAATGTTTTAGATTTAGAAATACACACTGAACTCATTTAGACAATGAATAGAACACTAAATGTATTATTAAAATTACGCAAGCAGTGCTATAGATGTAGGAATAGGAATCACGATCCTAGTAAGAGTTAGTTTTAGAATTAGTGTTAAAAAATCGATTCACGCATCAAAATTACTACAATTACAACTGACAGAGCCCGGAATGGCCTTCATGCCGTGGGCCAGAAGCTTTATTGTTATAGGTTTAAGGTTTTTCAATAAAGGAATTTTTGAATTGGAATTTTTTTACTCTATATTTTAAATTTTTTCCTCAAAATTGGTTTGCTACATTCCCATTGATATGCAGTGGTGGCCTCCTATCTTTACTTAAATTATCAATAGTATTTAGAAAAAGAAAAAATATTCTTTAACAGAACTCAAAATGCTACGACTTAAATAATAAAAATGCTTTTCTACAAACACACCCTATAAACAAGATTAGAAAGCTTGATAGTAAATACCCCAAATTCCAAGGCAACATTTACTAGCAACGATATTTTTATAGTATGTATATATAAATAATTATCTTCAATTTAATGCCTTACTTACCTATAAAATCTTAATGAAACCTTAAATATATTTTCAATAGTATTGAAAAACTCCACACTCCTTCTGTTAAGCATACATAAAAAAAGAACTCTTTTTATATAAGTTGTATGCTTTCTATACAGATCTTCAATTGTTTTGGCCGAAATTAAATCATCTTTAAATGTTTTCCAAGATGCTTGAAGTGCACTAGATGTTATATGATTTCTCAAAGCATGAACAAAATGAAAAAATTTATGTCGTATTTGTTGAACATGTCGATATTGCGGAGATTGAAGAATACCATTTCCATTTTTTTTCACAACTTCCTTCAACATATGATATGATTCCTCAAGTAACCAACTGATTCGTCTGACTTTCATTAGATATTTAAATATATTTGCATATTGATCTAAAGTTTCTGGATTAAGAATTAAATTCACTGGCCATGCTATTCGATAGCTAAGACTTAGATTATCAAGAACTGATGATGAATATAAATCGAATTTCTCTGGTAATTCGGTAACAATAAATGAAAGATTCTCAGAATTTTTATCGCTACCCATTATACTTGAACCTAAAGCATTATCAAGAATCGTATGGAGCATTTGATAATTCAAAAGTTCATTGGGTGTTGCACCTTTTTCTAATTTTGTAATTAAACCGTCACAAATGAAACTTCCAAATTCTCCGTCCATTAGGAAAAAATAGTTTCGAAGACTTTTAAAATGTCCAATTATATCCAAATCATCGAGAAAAATTCGCATTATTTCACTGTTCATTATTTCCATGTGAGTACTGAGAGGAATTGTAACAGATTTTTGTAAAAATTCCGTCAAAGTTATGGCACTCAAACAATTCAGTTGCTTCTTCCTTTCCTGAAGCATTTGTACATGTTCACTGTTACTCTCTTGTTGACGTTTATTTAATGAAAAATACGGACTTAAAGGTCTACATTTAAAATTACTTTTCACCAATTCTTCACATCGTTTATACGGTGACAAATTATCTCGCGTTAGTTTATTAGGAATATTATCATTGAATTCAATTTGTAATTCATCAACTTCAAAATCTATTGAATTAGCTGTTGCTTTACTTTTTATTAATTCAGTTTTATTTCCTTCAATGCGAAAATCAAAGCCATTTCTAGCCTTTATTCCAGCTGTATTTAATGCACATTCAGGAGTTGTCTCTTCAATAACCGCCGTAGGTATATCAAGTTGCATTTTCTCTACATCTAAATATTTGACTGTATCAATACAAACTTTTAAGTTTGTACTTGTTTTATTGCAATTGATATTTTCATCAATTTTCTCATCAAATAAACATGAATCTGATGTTGTAGACATTGGTGTTGTTTCTGCTGAATTATTCTCACCGGTTAAAATATGAAATTCACTTTCTAAAACTCGTCGACGATTTTTTACCAAATCACTATTCAAATCTAATTTTAAAGTTTTCGTATCTGCTTGATCATTATTAAATTCTGCAAATATATCATCATGCATCATTTTTTGGCGATTTTTTTGTAATTCTGAGATCATAGGTTTCTGTTGTGAGTTTTCATTTTTAGTCTGAACATGATTGGAGTTAATAATATCAGCTGTTTCATTCATATTATTGCTAATATCATAACCAAATTCTTGCATAAGTACTTTACATTTAATTTTTTCTGCCTCTTCTGTTAAGGATTTATTAACTTTGACTTTATTGCTTTGTGTATTACCAAAACAATAAGCTATGTTGGAGCCTAAAACTTTAGTGCGATTTTGTTGAAGTTCTGATATAACATTTGAATCAGTAGGAGCAATTTCATTGGAATTAAAATAATCAGATGCACTTTTTTTAATTGTATTCGTATTATTATCGTTGTCTCCTCCTGTATCGAGATTATAAACATTCTCCTTTTCATCGTGTTTACTTGTGACAATTTTCACAAGCTCATCTTCATTTTGTTGAAATTTTTCTAAAAATTCATTTGAAACACAATCTTCATATCCAGATTCAGGATCTTCTCCGAAGCATGATTCAAAATCTGTTCCACTGCTAACAGGTGTCCCAACTAGCAGTGCATCATTTGATGATTTTGCTATTACGGATTCTTTGTCAATTCTTTGTTTCCTTTCTTCAATAATATCATTTAATTCCTGATAGTAATCTACTCTTTTTTGAATTTCCATCTGCTCATGAATTAAGCGTTTATTTTCAAGTTCATCACTTTCTTTCAAAAGTTTCAATTCAAATTCAATGTTGGCTCTTTTTTCGGCAAGTTTTCTTTCTTTTGATTCTTGCAGTTGTATGTGAATTTCTTCAAGTCTTTTTTTCTTTTCTGCAACACGAAGAGCGGCACTAGCCTTTTGTTCAGCTAAAATAAATAGAAATTATTATTTTATGTATATCTTGTACATATATATAGCAATCATTTACCTTCCCATTTATCCATATTTTTCTTGCTTTTCTCTGAAACGATTTTGAAAAATTCTCTCTTCTTTTCTAACCTTTTGTAGAACATATCACTAGGCGTAATAGGTTTACCACATACCTCACGTGCTCGTTCTGCATATTTCTTACAATTATCTGCAATATCTTGAACTTCTTCAAAGGATAGACAAACGGAAATTGAAGGATATTCAATATCAAATAAGGGATGCTGAAAGAAATCAGATTGTTACATAATTGATTTTTTGTTTTTTCTCCCCGTTGTAATAGAAAATAAAAACATACATTTGGCTTAAATGCTTTTAGTAACATAGCATATTTTCCACATTGAAGAATTTGATCTTCATATCCTTGAAAAAATCCAGGAACAGACTCTCTTCGCACAAAGTATGCTTTATCGAAGAAATACTTTGTATACGGCCTATAATGGTCAATAAAGCATATGAAAAGCTCATTACAGGGATCATCAAGTACGCCATAAAATATCCATTTTTGTAGGTGTCTGAAAATTATTTTTAAACTTTTTTATTTATGACGGTAAGGTGATGATATGTAGTAGGGAATATTAAGTCTTAATATGATACTAAATTGAGAAAATAACTAAGACCAATTGCCTTTTCAATTGTTGCTTTATAAGCTAAGTTGTTGTATTCACCTCAAGACAATGCTGTCATGATCCAATAGATTTACAAAAGTGCTATAGTAGTCTGAAACGTCCGTGCGCTCAGGTGTACACACCGCGTGATTGAAAAAGTAGGGATAGCAACTGAACGGTTGGTGTGCACTTCGATTCGAAATGTCATTTTTGAAAGTTCTTGAAACTAAAAACTTCAAGCTACGCTAAACGTCAAAACTACTAAGCGCACCGAGACACTACACTACCAGATCGTAGCGTAAAAATGTCTACACCGATGTGCTGGGGAAATGATAACGCTTCGGTCGCCTGAACGACATGATGCGTAAAAAATTGACATTATGTGACATTCTGCGTGCAGCTGAACGCACGGCGTATATGAACTTGGAATGTCAAGGTACTTGGGCGACTACGATAATTTTCTGCGAAACGGATTTATTCAAAGTTGGTGATTTTTTTTCGAAAGCGGACTTTGCCGTAGCCACGGCACAAGTCGCAGATTGCCCAAACAGAACCCTGCAACTCTGTAGAAAGTTACCTGAGTGGTTCAATGCCTATACGGCCAAACTAAAAGCAAGTTGACAGCCGCCCAAAAGGACACCACGATGATCCTTTCACTCTGCTTGTCAACGATCAAAGCGATCCGCAACATTAAAAATAAAAACAATCTGACAACCAATGTAGGGAAAATTCAACAACAAAGAAGACTGCCTGGCTGAGAGCGAGGAAACCACTATCAATCCACCAGCATACAAAGCGGCTCTCACGATTTCCTCGCCAGCCATCACAACACCACCAATTCTCCAGACTTGTTTGATCTGCTCAGACGATCAATGATCGAGATTGTCAGAATCAGACTGGAAAACCTCATGGCCATAAAGCAACACCTGTTGAGAGGACAGCCAAGACCACCACCTTGCACCTTCTGCGAAGGCGCATCTTTCATAAGTGCGATGAGCTACTGAGACCACTTCATGGACGAGGCATAACAACAAGATAAACTGAACTCCTTAAGTATTCCAGAGAGGCTACGAACAGATTAATTCTTGCACTCAAACACTTCCAAACCGCAAACTGACTAACAAAGAGACTCTAACGTACGAAAAATGAAATAAAAACTTGAATTAAATCAAAAGCGCACACACTCCACTAATTCATAGTTTTTACATTAGAATAGGATAGCATAAGCCTAAAACCTAGCATATAAAGCACATTAACAAAACAGAACTTTTGAATTAAAATACATATAAGCTGCTACAAGTACTTCCTAGATTAGGCAACGGCAGTTAAAAAAAACACCACTCCAAAATTTTCTAGTTAAGATAACCTAGACAAGACAGTACTTAGGCAACTCTAGTTAAGCAAATCATGTAATAGATATAGGCCTGGAATTTGAACTAGAGGTATTGTCAAGATCGTCAACCCAATGAATTGAATTCTGCATTGGACACAAGCCGAGATAGGTTCAAAATAACAGGATAGACAGCACGAAGGCAAGCTCAAACAATAAGGACGTAATTTATAGTATAAATAAATAATAAAAAAAAACGCTGCTTAGAATTTTTTACAAATCCCCATGTTGTGCAAAAAGATTATTCGAGAAAATAGAACTTGTACATAAATGAGAATGGAAGGCGCAGGTGCACTACCTATTGACACGCCGAGCAGTGCGAGGTAATCCGAAGAAGATAAAAATAAGATGAGTATTTAGCTTAACGAAGAGCAAAACCAGCACAATTTCCCCAACCCAAAAAAAAAAAATAAGCAGAAGAAAATACTTATTGACAAACTTTTAACGCGACATCCAATTCTAGAAGCAATATCTTCGCCGTGATGGGTAATATTGAGAATCTGTCAATAATTTTAAACTAAACATCAGCTGAGTTCATTATTCACGAACTTGAAGTTGTTCTATCACTATGGAAACATCAAAATACTCTAGAAACTGGTAGACTAAAATTTAATTTTGCAGGTAGAAAAACACCTCTTTAATCCGTGAGAATTTTATTTGTCCTCCGACGTTTTGGCCGATGTCTCGAACCGTTCTCAAGGACGCAGTCAATTATAAATAATAATGTATTCCTTGATATAAAAATTAAAAAACATAGGCAACTGCTTAGACACGGAAAATTTCATAGAGCTAATATAGTAAATATTAAGAACATATTGAGCGAGAATGATTTCCTCAAATCAGTAATAGGAAGGCTGTTGTTTCAACATAGCATACATATATGTAGTTCTGAAAGTTTGTTGAGATTTAAAGGTGCAACTCATATCTCTGTGTTTTCTGAAAGGCTTCAAGAAATCGCTAAACCCCATTACCAACAGGGTAATTCCTTAAAGACAGGATTTCAAACCATAAATCCGACTTCAAAGGCGAAAACCAAAATAAAAGTGCTAACTATGCACTACTATAGCTGTACTGGCCTAGATAGAAATCAGACCGCAGGAATGGTAGAAATTTGTAAAGATTCAGCAATTAATAACATAAAATGACAAAAAATTTGAAAAATGAGCGTTATATATAAAAAAAAAATATTGGAAATACGATTAGAACTATTACTTACTTAAAATAAACGTGACAACATCGTTTTAATAGGTACACCAAAAGCATAACGATATCATTTTGAGTTACTTGTGTAATTTCTTTGTATAGATATCCAAGAAATTGTGGAGAGCCCATTGGCGGCTTTACGCTAACATCAACTAAAAAAAAAAACACAGAAAATCATAAATAAATAAATGAATACCCGAAAAAGAAATACCATCCATATGAATTGCCAGGGTATGTGATAACGCTACAATTTGTTTCATCATATTCCTCATCTTGCAATGTAGCTCCGAAAGACTATTACATTCGAATGAAATGACAAAATTCCTAAAAATCATCAAATATTCTCCCACTGCATTGCAAAGCGTCTGAAAATAGAAAAAAAACGATTTAAATTTTATGTCAATGAAGATAGAATTTATCATAACTACCTTAAATATGAACCCATCAAACATAAGCTTATAATTTCGCTTAGAGATCATTACTTGCAACCTCTTATAACAAGTCCCGCATACAAGGAAATCAGAAACAAATGATTCTATTACTGATGGAGTTACACCAGGGATGGTAATATCCGGAACCATGTGGAAAATAATATATTCATCGAGCTTAAAAATATCTGATTGAATTCCAATGACAAGTGCTTTTAAATCTGCTATAAATTGCTTAAGTTGCACTTGTTTAGCAATATAGGTTCCCCCAGAATTTTCAACCACTAATTTATCTAAATGCAAGGCTGTAGAGGCTTCAGAACAGAATCGTTTGGCAATGGTAAGTTGATTTGTACCTGAGAAAGGATAAAAGAAAAAATTATGAAAGAAATTTTTAATTAAAGGATAAAAACACAAATAAATACAAACCTAAATGCTCCCAATTCCAACTGAAAGTTTTATCCTCATCTGGAATATCATTTACATTTGGAGTAATACTTTTCAGAGATTTATTTTCATACTTCTGCTACGATAAATCATATGAATTATCAAATTGCCAATTTTGATTGGAGTTTACACTTACTTTTCTTTCATAGGCTGGTTGAACATTCAAACAAGCTGTTACCTTTGATATATTGGTAAAAAATTTACACGCGAACGGATTTAAATTTAATGCAGATCCCCAAGTATCCCGGACAAATCCACTGAAAATTGTTACTTCTTGCTGCGATGAGATTCCAAACTTCTGATCTATTTTGATTAACTTATTCGAATCTCCTTTGAATAAAAGTCTTGGCAAATAAGGATTTTCATAGTCCTGAAGAGGTTTAAGCGGTTCAAAGTGTTCATAAGAAGATTTGGAAATTTGAACTCTTTTCTTAGGATAGTAAAGATTTTTACTATAGTTGGCATGGAGTGTAAAAGGTCCTGGAACGAGTAATGTTGATTTTTTCAAGTCCTGAAAAAAACAAATTATTTGTAAAATTTTATCATTTTAATTGTTTCCAATATTCTCTACCTCATGTTTATATACAAAGTTTTCCTCCTCTACATTGCCCTGTAAATTTAACAGGAAGGTCAGGATATTTTTTCCCACATCCTCCTCGAAATATGGTTCTTCCGAAAAGTATTGTATGAACCCTTCAAAATCTTCGCAGATTCTTTCATCATTATTATAGCCATTATTACGTATTCTCAATTCGAAAAGTTGAGCATCCAAATCTCGCAGAGGATTGCATTCCGTTTCAGTATTAATAGTGAATTTCAATGATTTTTTTAATAAAATTTCATAGCACAGTGATTTTAGTTTTCGTCCAGATGACTTCTTTGGCGCTTTATGTGGGTTTATCTCTTGTTGAATATGTTTACACAAATCACTTAATAAAAAATACACGCTTTCGGAATTAATTGTGGACATATTGCATTTAAATTAATGTAGTACATTACTGTAAAATTTAACAAAAAAAAAAAAATAAGTCTTCGGAACGTAAACAAATATATTTCCGTTGGCTTGGCTAGTTTGGAAACGTCAGTTGCTACATGTCGTTAACAAATTACGCTGTTTTAACTGTTTTTGAAGGTTATGCGAATTAATTTTTGATAAAAGAATTTAATGGTACCAATAAGGATATTTTCGGATTGTTTTGGTTTTCTGTAAATTTCTAATGTTCCATATACCACATAAATTGTGAAAAAATTTAATTATCAAAAGAGGAAGATGAAGTTGCAAATGAAAACAGAAATCAGCTGTTTCTGTTTGTAGCGATCAAGGTTATGCAGGTTTCGGGCATGTTCGCAGTACGTAAATTCATAATAGATTAGAGACAGCTGTGTGGACTAGAACAAGTACCGGCGTACCGGTGTTTGAACGCAGAGATATTCTTGCACATGCTAAACGAAAGGAACCGTGGGAAATGTCCGCCATACACATCATGGCTTGCCACCGCCCACAGTTCTCCTTTTAAACCCCACAGGGGGATCATGGCTGCAAGGGAGGGGTGTGCTTCGGTTAAAGTTCCTGTAATGGCCTGCCTGCAGCCTGCAGGTGGGCTAGGCCAATTTGCAAAATGTTTTTGCCGGCGTTGACGTCTAGGTTTCACGTGATGCGACAGTTTGTACAAAACTGCGATCTGTGTGGAGACCTCGACGGTCGTCACCGGCTGAAAACAAATGCTGCACAGCTTTGCTGTCCTGAACTCATTCACTTCGAGGACAGAGCAATGTGTTTTAAGTGCCCACAACAGTTTCGTATGTGGCGTTGGCACGTACCACGTCTCGAAAACCATTGCAAGGGTCTTCGGCCGCCATTGGGTGCAGCAACATGGTATTGCCATTAGGTCAACAATCAATTTGTCGTCGTAAATGTCGTGTTGGCATCATTGTATTTCGGCCTTAACTTAGCTTTAACTTTGAGAAATCTGGCAACTTAAATTATATGATGATTCTAATTGAAATTATTTAATAGGTGCGCTTTGAACGGGTTGATTCGAAATGTCACTTTTGAAAGATCTTTAAGAATAAAACTACGGTAAACGTCAAACCTACTAAACGCACCGAGACACTACGGTAACAGAACGTAACGTAAAAATTTCCACACCGATGTGCTGGGGAAATGACAACACTTTGGTCGCCTGAACGCCACTTTTACAACACTTTTTTCTTGAAGATCTTAAAATTCTTAGTTTAACAACACGCCCAAGGTTTAAACCCACAGATGACAGCGAAAAATTCACTGTCGAAACAGGCAGTCGAAAAATTGAGAACACAATTGGAACGACATGCAGTGAGCGGCGATTGTGAAAGAAGAAGATTCTGAAATTTCATTTGTTAAATGTTTCGAGCGTTTTAAAAGCAAATTTTAACGTCGGGTGTGATAGTGTGCGGATAGCTCGGGAGTAGTCCAGGGTTGGATTCCTCGACGTTTGTGTTACTAATACACTTGGGTGTTTTTATATATTTTCTTTATTCACTGTTGCTTATCCCTAACAATTCTAGTTTAGCACTAAGTCTTATTTTGTTAAACTTATGTATTCTAGGTTATAGTTCATTATTATTTCACTATTAATTCTAGTTTGCTAGTCACCAATGTATTTCACGGTTCTTATTGCTATATCTAGTTCACTGTTGTCACTGTAGTCCTCTGATCTGGTCTTTGCAGGTTATTCGGGATTGCACTTCAAAACTCTAATCACACTTAGTATACCCTAGTGAGCGTATAACGAGGTCGGGTGCCTTAGTATGAGTATAAGTGCGGATATTCTTGCTCAGACCAGTACGAAGGCGTACGCATGCAATAAGCAGAAACAGCACGGGGTGAATATCTGGTAGTTGTGTGCGAATAATCTGACCCAGACCAATACGAAAATCGTACGCACGTCTTTGGGCAGAAACAGCACAGAAATGGACAGACGGGGAAATTGTGTGCGGATATTCTGTCCTAGACCAATACGAAAATCGTACGCATGTCTTATGTCGTTTTCGTTTGAACATCAGTTTCGCTCTGGAGGCAACCTAAGTGCTGTCAAAGCGTTCGTTTGAAGCAAAAATGACGTCACGGGTTGCCTCTATCAGTTTCACTCTGAAAATTTACTCGGGTACACTATGAGTTCACTCACACAAACAAAATCTAGTTGTGATTTGATATTATTTAATTAACTTTAAGTCAACAATTTTTATTAAGACCACTACTATTATTATATTATCCTCAAAATTATTCGCAAACAAATTACTAACCAGTTTTCGCAAAAAATTCATAGCTACTTTGAAGTTAGTATACATACACAAGCGAACTTTTTCAGGTGCACTCTGAAACCGTTCGATTGAACGGGGTTGCCTCCAGAGCGAACCTGAATGTTCAAACGAAAACGACATTAGGCAGAAACAGCACGGGGACCGATAACTGGTAAAATAGTGTGCGAATATTCTGTCCTAGACCAATACGAGAATCGTACGCACGTCTTAGGCAGAATCAGCACGGATAGTCGGGAGTTCTCGACAGTCTGATTGCTGGGAGGCAACTGACTGATTCCTGGTGACCTGACTCTACTTGTACGTACCTTTTCTGGTCTGGTCTACTCGGACGGACTGGGCTGGTTGATTCGAAGTTTTGCTGTACTGGACTGGACTGGACTTCGATTTCCACTGGTCTCTGGCTGGTGCTGGTACTGGAGCTCTGCTCAGTTCAAATTCTCGATTCAGACGGTTTCTGGCAGCGGCAGGCCCCTTTATATATGCGCGGTCAGCAGAAATGCAGTGTGTGATAGACCTGGCGGCGCTAGCTTTGTCTATTCTCCCACTGCTGGTTGACTGGCTTCTTCGATCAGCATCTGTGTGGTACGCCGGCGCAGTGGCATTGAGTGTATGATACTCTGTCATACCCTGGCCGCGTGATCGGCTCTGGTGTTGCTGATGTATTTTGGTTTGATTTATTTCTCATGACTAGAGAAATAAATCATATAGATGATAGGAATTTGGATGGATTCTTGCATTATTGCATATAGATAGGGAAAATGGGATGGTAGTGTAGGTGACAGGCATGTGACTTCGTTACAAAATTTTTATCAAGAATATGTTATATTATATTGAAAGAAATGCAATGAACTAAAGTGTGGAAAAAAAACTGAAAATGCTGAAATTAACTAAATTAAACGCTTTGAAATATCCATCCAAACCACGTCTTTTTTGTCCACTTGTCTATACTGCCTGTCTTGCAAATCATAAATTATTCTATGATTTCGCACTTCCTCAATCAATTTTTCCTCAAAGCTTATTATTTTAAAATTACCTCGGCGTGCTACCACCACAAAAAGACAAAACTTAACGCCGAAACAATTTCGTTCGATTTATTTTGTTGGTAGTACTGCAGCGACAACTGCAAAGTTAGAAACTTCGTCTCTCGCTCGTAATTTGGTGCGTTCGCATAAGACGCTGTGCTTTTAGAAGTTTTACAGCGGACTTTCGTCACTCGTCGCAATTGTGTTTAAACCTTAACATATAGAAATGCACGGTACAGAAAGAATACAATAGTCTCTCTCCTCGCTCTGTCACTTCATAGTTAGAAAGTTTGCGTTTGTATAATCTATACTTTCAGTAAACTTTAATGTACCTTTAAGGCAGCTTCATTATCATAATAATTCGGAAAATGAACAACATAAACGAAAAATCTGCAAGATAATGCCCAGTAAAATATACTAATATTCGACAGCACTTGAAATCGAAAGTAATGTCGATTTTGATGGGACCATTTCAGTGTTGCACTTTTTCTGGCTGCGGAGAACTGGGAGCACTGAATTCCATCGAACATATTTCTGTCATATTCCTTGTGTTTGTGGGCACACGTATTATATACACGGAGCTGTCAAACGTAATAAATGTTCTTTATTGATATATAGAAACAAATTTCTTCTTAACTTTATGCCAATTACCCAAATAAAATCTTTTAATTCATTTAACTCCAAAAATTCAGAAATAATTTGACAGTACACTTTGACAGAGCAGATGACAATTCAACTTGAATATACATTTGTAGCACCGACAAAATATCCAGTGCAAAGTAGGGTAAGTGAATGCAAACCTCGTATTGCACTTCTGCTATAAAAATTGTCCCATCGAACATTTTCAGTGTTGCACTGAAGTTCCATCGAAATCGACATTATAAAACAAACATATTACCTCAGGTTTAATTGTCAAAAACAAAATTTATAATCTAGTACATTAAAACATTCTTCTATTAATTTTGTGATCCACTATACCTTCTGACAGTTCTAAATTTGTATTTATCGAATTTTTTTGTGAATTTGTTGCTCGCTTTTGTGCGTAAAATTCTCAATTTACCATAATCCAGAATTTACACTAATAATCAACAATTTTACAATATAGTGCATAAAAGTTATGTGAAATGAAAATAAAGTTAATTTCCAATTAAAAGTATTAGAAAAAACAAAAGTTCCTTTCTGTCAAAAGAATCCATGTCAAAAAAGGGCGAGAGAAGAAAACAAGAAACTCTATAAAAAAAATAGAGTAAATTTTTCGTCGTTTTCATCATTTTATAAGTTAAACAGATTTTCAAAATTAAAAAAATGTATTATACAACATCATTTTGATTTCTTAAAAGAAGAAATCAAAACATATATATATATATATATCGGCACGAGAGCTAACAATGGCTGCAAATGAACTATATCTGCGTCCATTGCCATGCCTCGATGCTAAGTGGTTGCGAGCCGATTTAATTGCAAATTTACGTAACTCCGAGGATGCAGCTATTTTATGGAATAATTTAATACAAGATTGTGAGCTTGTGTCATCAAGTGCTGCTCCAGTGGTGAATAGTGCAGACAATTTTTCTTACTTGGGGGATGATGGAAAACATTATTGTGGCGCTGAAAGATTAACCTGTGGATGTTGTTCACCAGGCTACTGTGGTCCATTATCGGCCTGTAATTGTTCTGCATGTCTTCAATTAGATTGTGAAAGTGCAATTAAAAAGACTCAAAGCACAAATTCGATAAATAACAATCAATGTGCAGAAAATATTCTCAATACTTGGCTTTGGGGCCCCATTCCAAGTAAGTTGGAAAATGTTAAATTTACTATTCTTATTCATAGGTATAAAAATTGAAAAATTAAACTAAATAATTTGATATAGATAGATAACTGCAGTTAAACATTATTAAAATCTGGTTCAATCACCTGCGATTGCAATCTAGAATAAATCTAGTCTTACATTTATAAAGAGATACAGTAGAGATCATCGTTCAGAATTGATCTATTTATCAAATGAATATCAGAACAAACTTGTGTTTGCAGTAGTTAATGGTGCAATAAATCATAATTTTGCTTGTGTATCTTGATCGCCCTCTTTTTGTACCGTAATGATCCCTTCCGGTCATATTTTATGCGTGTAAAACCTCTAGTAAATAAATGTGATGTCCAGTCCAAGTGTTGAAATTCTTGATTGTTTGCAAACACATCACAGTAGTTTACATTTTGAACTGCGATCTAAATTCGAACATTTAAAATCAGTTTTTTATATCCTCCAGTAATATTAATACCGATTCAATTTTGTCCTTGTCCTTCTTATTCCCAGGCCTTGGTCATGACGATGGTTTTGACGAACTTGAAGTATATAAAGCCATAAGTTCTATTAGGACGCCTGCCACTGGTGTCAAGCTTAATACCGAAACGATTCATAAAATTAACTGCTCATACACTAGTACCAATTATAACTCTTTCTTAACTATTTCATATTTCCCCAGGAGCCTGGAAAGTCTTATGCGTTATCCCTATTCCCAAAAAAACCAATGAATCTTCTCCTGAAGATAACCACCCTATTATGATTATTGCCTGGACTGAGCGATTTGCTATTTCATGTGGCACAAATATTGTTTCTATACAGGGTGTTTCCCACTAGGAGGTCAGCAGAGCGGTAGGTGATAGTAGATTGTATGGCAGGGAGGGTTGGGGGGGCATATCAACCGTTTAGGAGTTACAGGGTGATAAAGAAAAAAAGCCAGTATTTCACAAAACACGCTGTATCTTATAAACTACAGGGTCTACGGTCAACCCTTAAGAGCTCATTGTATGGCCTTTCCAAGGACTGCTCAACCACCTCCACACCCCTCTCCCATCAAGAATTATTGTTGTCTAAACTAAAAATTTCGAATTTTCTTACCTTTTTTTTTTTAATTTAACCTCTATTATTTTTACAAAAAGGTTGTTAGCATAACTTTTTTTTATAGAAACTGTAAGCTGCAGACTCTCTTTAATATGACCTATTACACCCAATGTCCCATCTGAAGCCCTTTAAGAGTTATTAGCTCTAAACCTATTCTCAAACCTATTATCAACGATAATTTGTTCCCTTAGCACATTATTTTAAAAAATATCGTCTAATTTCGGTGTGACCTGAATACGTTATGAGTTAATAACTGTTTAACGGCTACAGTTAACACATAGGGTATAATAGGTCAACTTAAAGAGGAGAGTCTACAGTTTATATGAAAAAAAGTTATGTTAACGACCTTTTTTCAAAAATAATAGAGGTTAAATTAAAACAAAAGGTAAGAAAATCCGAAATTTTTAGTTTAGACAACCATAATTCATGATTGGAGAGGGGTGTGGAGGTGGTTGAGCAGTCGTTGGAAAGGCCATGAAGTTCTGCATACAATGAGCTCTTTAAGTGTGACCGTACACCCTGTAGTTTATAAGATACAGGGTCTTTTGTGAAATACTGGCTTTTTTTCTTAATCACCCTGTAACTCCTAAACGGTTGATATGCCCCCCCCCCCTCTACCATACAATTTTTGGTTCGTCTAAGTGAGTACTATCACCTCCCGCTCTACTGACCTCCTAGTGGGAAACACCCTGTATATTACCGTTAGATCACCTTTTAAAACGTTTACTACATAAAAAAAAACATGTAAAACTCAACCAATCAGATGAAATTTTACATCCGTAAATCGAATTAAATAAAAAAAATATATTTTCTTGTGCCAAGTGATATTTTAATCGCATATAAGGAACTAAACTCATTCCGACTTTAATTTTCAAAAGTTATTTTTACCTGAATCTTACGTATGGGCAAGAGAGACGGAGTATGGTAAACACTATGTTTACCTTATTCTTTCTGCATTTGCAGCCAACATAAAAACATCAAATGGCATTAGAAAACGTTCAGTAAGTAATATTTTCTGTTGGTAGCTCCAACTCTGCCATAGGGCGAAAGAGAAAGCTGTAAAACTTGTGCCATTTTTATACCCTAGATGAAATCTATAGGGGGTATATTAAGTTTGTCATTCCGTTTGTAACGCACAGAAATAATGATGGTAGAGCAAAATGGATTGGACACCCCCGCATAAAATTAAAAGTTATTTTGTTTTTTGCATGTCCTTCCGTCTGCCATCCGTGCGCACGATAACTCGAGAACGCGTTCACTTAGAAAGCTGAAATTTTGTACACGGACATTAAAATAAAAAAGTAAAATTAAGTTCGAAAATGAGACAAATCGGGCAACTCTTTCGGCGGGTTGCCATACAAAAATTTCGTTTTCCACTATATATTTGGACACTGCTTGAGAACGCGTCGACGTAGAGAGCTGAAATTTGGTACATTGTGTTTTCATAGTAATAGCAAATAAAATATCAAAAATGGACTAAATCGGACAAAATACATTTTATAATAACTTTACACGATTTTTCGTTTTATGTTTGTGTAAATAAGCAGTTCCTTCGGTATTCAGAAGAGCTAAGCTACTAAAAATGACTGGAATTCATTTAAGAAAATAAGGAAAGTTGCAATCAAACAAGCTAAAACTAGCTATATTAGAGGAAAAATTCAGAGTAAGATGGGAGATCAAAAAGGCATGTGGAAAATGTTGAAAGAGTTTGTATTTGGAGGGATAAATGACAGTGTGAAAAATGATATTAAATTTGGCAATGAGACTATAAAGGAAGATTTTATAATCGCAAGGAAATTTAACAAATACTTTATTAAAAGTGTACAAGATATAAATAATAGTATTGCAGTGAAGAATTTTGATGGGAACTTACTTCAACCAGTAGTAAGTCGATTTAAGTTTAGACATTTTGATTTGCAAGCACTGAAAACCTTTTGTGAAGAATTGAAAATGAGATGATAATAATATGAATATAACGATGATACTAAACAACTACGAATTAGTAAGATCTGTTTTGATTAAGTTAATAAACCAGTCACTAACTAGTAGAGAATTTTCTAAAACATCGAAGAGCTCAGTTGTGTAACACCTGTTGAAAAAATGAAAGGAACCAATTTAGACCAATTAATATGCTTCCAGTAATGGAAAAACTGTTGGAAAAAGTAGTATACAAACAACTTGTGGAATATTCTGAAGAAAGTGAAATATTAGTAGAGCAATAGTCAGTCCTTCAGGAGTAAGCACTCATGCGAAACGGCATTAATCTGGATGATATTAGAGTGGGAAAAATGTATGGATCTGTAATAATAGCGGTATTTCTTGATTTTATGCGAGTCTTTGAAACGATCGACAGGGACATATTAATAGCAAAATTAAATAATTACAGAATTAAGAACGTAGAGCTGAAATGGTTCATAAACTATTTGAAAGATAGAAAACAGCGTACGTAAATTGAGCAAATCATAGGAATTCCACAAGGATCTATACTAAGTGCATTGCTATTTATAATTTATATTAAAGACATGAAATCAGTACTTAATAGTGTTAATAGTTAATGTTGTTTGCTGACGACACATTAGTATTTATTAAAGGAGAAAATGTTAATGAATGCGAAAGGACAATAAACGTGGAACTTAAACGCTTAATAGAGTGGTTGGACGTTAACAAGTTGAAGCTTAATATAAATAAGTCAAAATGTATGGTATAACACGAATGTGACGATTAATGCTAATGAAATTATTCAATGTGTTAATGAAGTGCAATACTTAGGTGCAATTATTGACAGTAAATTGAATTGGTGTGTAAAAAGATCGCGCAGAAAATCGGCTTTATGAGCAGAATTAGAAGAAGCGTGCCAAAGGAATGTTTGAAAACTGTTTATAACACGATAATACTATGTGCGACAATTTTATATATGTGCCCTGGTTAAATGATTGACAGGTTACAAAAGCTGCAAAACAAAGCAATTTTGGATTGTGATAGAAGAACGCCGATAAATAGTATGCTTGAGTCTCTAAAATGGTTGAATGGTAGGCAGAGAATATCATATATTGTGTTGATTACTGTTTTTAAAATCAAGTATAAGCTTATGCCAAACTATCTAGTAAATTATTTGAGATATATAAGTGAGGAGCAACCATACAACCTAAGGATTACTGATATCTTCAGACTACACTACGCGCGCAGGATGAGGACACAAAATCAGCTAATGCACAAAGGCCTACGTTCAATAGTCTACCCAACGAAATTAAAATAGAAAGAAGTATGAAAAAATGTAAATATCTTATTATACCCTAGATGAAATCTATATAGGGTATACAAAGTTTGTCATTCCATTTGTAACACCTCGAAATAATGATCGTAGAGCAAAATGGATTGGACACCACGCATAATATTAAAAGTTATTTTGATTTTTGCATGTCCGTCCGTCTGTCCGTACGCACGATAACTCGAGAACGCGTTCACATAGAAAGCTGGAAATTTTGTAGACTTGAGTTGGTCTTAGACTAATTCTAGCTTTTTTACTTGTTTTTCTTGTCTTAATTTTTTCGTGAATTAACCGCCCCTTTACTTCGTTACCTATAATATTTTCTCACAATTGATACAAGAATCAATTTAACAACCATTATGGATTAAAGGTCAATTTAATTTATCCTACATTAGTTCGAAAAAATATGTGGCATTGCCAAATCAAAAGTTTTAGCTTTGCACTGCAAAAAGATATTAAAGTTAATAATATTTTGCAGAACTAGTAATAAAATTGTACTGAAATGAACATTTAACTTGGATATCTGCCTAATTTATTTGTAGCTTAAGAGTTTGGAAGGTTTTTCAGAACTGTAAACAATTCTTTCTATAAAGTTATTTAATTTAATACTTTAGAACTAGAACTAATTTAAAAAATTTGAAAATTGTAATAACGAAAATAAAAACACGACAAAAAATTGTATCTTTCAGCTCCAGATCAAAAAACTGCTTGTTTGGAATCCCTCCATACCGAACAGCATGATTTAGCTTTACAGGCAGCTGGAAATTGTCTTTCTTCAATACATATTCGTCAGCAACTCTACATTTATGAACGTTACTTTATAGCATTGTCACGATGTAAACAACAAAAAATAATTGATCTCCCAATAAGCAAACGTTTTACATCAGATATTTCCGTCATAGAAAAAAGCCTTAATAAATATAAAAATATTGAGGTTGTCACACCAGTGAATGATACAGAAAAAGCTACTCTAGGACTTGCACGAGTTGGAACAAGAGCCGCATTGAATTTTTCTTTTGCATTTCTCCGTCGTGCATGGAGATCTGGAGAAGATACAGAATTATGTAGTGAACTGTTAATGGAAGCTTTAGAGTCATTGCAAGGACTTCCTGAAGGATCTCTATTCGATACATCACAAGTTTCATCATTATGGATTGAAGTATTAGAAAGATCTATAAAATTTTTACGCCAAGTTGTACTGGGAGATGTTATGGGAGGAAGATGTATTGTTCCACGTGATGATCGTCATATAGCACTTTGCCTTCTTTTAGAACTAGGCGCCCAAAAGGGTACATTGGGAGCTTCACTGGAAGCTGTTGTATTGCTTTTAATGCTTTGGGAAAAAGAAAAAGAAACAGATGATAACAGAGAAATACCACAAAATGCAGGTGCACCGCTTGTACCTATTTTGAAAAGATACGAACGTATTTCTAATTATGGAATACCTACTACACCGGATAATTTACCTTCTAGTGCCACAGAGTCATTTTTACGGTAAGTAAACAAGTCATTTGTATGCTCAATAATATTTCCCTCGTTTTATATTCGTTTAAATTAATCTCCTCGTTTTCTTATAGATTTTTAACATTGCCGGAACAGGAAACGTCTAATGTTGATTTAAAAAAAGCAGCAGTTATCATCATCAGCCATTTAGATCGATTAGCAAAACCTCATATGCCAACTGCATCAATGTGTGTTGCTGGAACTAAATCTCATTTATCAATTGAACATCAACAAGAGCAGCAGGTTTTTGCTCTAGGTTGGCTATCCTTATATTCGGAGAGTTATGGTTTTACTGCAGAGCCAGCTGTTGGAATACCTTTACCTGGATCATCAAATAGTTATCCGCAATATTCAGCACCAAGTATTAACTTAAATTTTCAAGTGAAACAGATATCCTATTCAGATGACACAATACTTATACTATCACAAGACGGTAAGATTTATACGTTGAAAATTAATAAACCAGACAGTGATCCATTGTTAAACGACGACTGCAGTCACATAAAAATTATAAAAATTGCAAGTCATTGTGAAGGAAAACATTACATGGCTCTAGATGTGGAAAATCAAGTTTACAGCTGGGGTAGCGGTGAAGGTGGACGACTCGGACATGGAGATACAAATTCGAAAGAGTACCCTACAAAGATAGCTAGCCTATCAGAAGTATACAATATTTTCTGTGGCTGTACATACAGTGCAGCGATTACATTAAATGGTGATCTATATACCTGGGGTCGAGGCACTTACGGACGTCTTGGACATGGAAATTCCGATGATAAACTACTACCGCATCAAGTATTCGCTCTAAAAGGGCATAAAGTTGTTGATGTTGCTTTAGGAAGTGGTGATTCACATTCAATTTGTGTTACAGAGGAAGGATTTGTATATGCTTGGGGAGACGGTGATTTTGGTAAATTAGGAAACGGTTCAAGTAATGGATCTCAAGTACCGATTCAAATCGAAGCACTTCCGAGAATACAGAAAGTCTATGCAGGATCACAATTTAGTGTGGCTTTATCTTGTGAAGGAAAAATATATACATGGGGAAAGGGACTCGGAGGACGCTTAGGACATGGTTTCATTGGAAAAAATGTTCAAGGTGTGTCTGAAGTTGTGAATACCCCAAAATTAGTTGATTTATTAGAAGGAAAAACAATTGTGAATATGGCTGTTGGTGCAGCTCATTGTCTGGCTTTAAGTAATTCAGGTGAAGTTTTTGGTTGGGGTCGTAACGATTATCAACAAATTTGTCCACCATCAATTTCAAAAGATCCTATCCTTGCATCACCTATACTTGCAACTCATCCATCTGTACGTGTATCCGGTATATCTTGTAGTACAGCTCAAAGTATTATTTGGTGTCAGACATCTGTAATAGGAATAGCTGTACGAATTCCTTTTGTAATTGATTTGTCAGAGCATACATTTAGGATTTTAGATCAACTATTGGGAATGGTTTGTGGTCCCGATGGAAGACAGACACCAAGTCAAGAATCGGAATGTATTGCAGTGGCATGTTTAAATCTGCTTAGATTGCAGCTTCATTCTTTAATCGCTAATAATTATGCACCAAAGACTATTGGGTTAGGAGAAGGATCACGACTTTTAGCTAGTCTTAAAACTCGAATATTAAATTTAGCTGGTGGATCATGTGTATTGAAAACAATGCAAGAGGCTGCACAATGGGCCTTACAAGTTGGCTGGAGTGTACTATTACCTACAGCTTCTGAAAGAGCACAAACTTTAACATCTTTACTTCCATCTGAACCAGGAATTTCTACATCTGGACATAGATTTATGACGGATCTATTAGTTGGTTCTCTGATGGCTGAAGGTGGATTAGAGACTGCTCTTAATCAAGCTATCAATTTTGAATCAGATGACCATTCAAGTAGTGGTCATAATTTGCCTTTGCTTCATTTAATTCGGCAACTATTACGTAACAATTCTGCACTTACACAAGCCCGATTATCTCAACTTTTGGTGAATACGACATTTTTGAAGACAGAAGATGATTACCTAATGACTGCACCAGAACAAACATCTCCAAGTTTGGATTTATTGCATCGTTTTCAGCGACTTTTACTTTCACACATTCATCAAGCTGGAGAAGAAGATACATCAGGAGCAGAGATTTTATTAGGCAAATATGTTCATAGTGCTGTTACACTTTGCACAATGTCACTTCAAAAAGCACATGAGATCGCATTACAAGGCAAAGACGGTGTTGTTGATGTCTTAAAATCAGATATTTCAGATACTTTGCTGCATGAATTACTAATTGGATTAGTTTTGTTACATCGTTGCAAATTGAATATTTTAAACTCTTTCGAATGGACGAAAACTTTTCTTCCTCTACTACATTCCCTGGATAATCTTAATAGAATCATTTGTGATAGTGAAATTCAGGTGAGTGTGATTATATTTTCTCTTCCTTCTTGAATAACTCTCTTTTAAGTCGATCTTATAATTAAAATTATTTAAAAAAAATTTCTAGGACTCAGACGATATGGGTTGGCCTGGAATTATATGTCGCGGTACTCAAAAAACATCTCCCATACCTGAAGAACCACCTTTAATACGGAAAAATGATCTCGAAAACCACATATTAGACGGTGGAAAATGGGTGATAATAAATGGATTTGTTTATGACATCCAAGATTATCAAACTGACAATCAACCGTTAAATGACTTGCTGCAAAATGCAATAGGAAAAGATATAACAATTGAATTGAATGCTTTCGGTAATCGTCCTGCTTTGGATTATATAAGTAATCATTTTAGAGTGGGGAAATTTGGACCAAATAATACAGACGAGAAAGGTCAAAATCATCAAAACAAAGCTTTGACACATTTTAATTCGGAACGATCGTTAGCCTATCTTCTTGGAATGAGAGCTTGTGTTATGCAATCTGGTCCGACTTTGCAACCAGCAGAGCTTCAATGTAAAAATCTTCTTAAATCGACTATTCTAAGCGGAGGACTACAAATGCTGCAACCAACAAATCCGTTTGATGAAGAAAAAGGAGAAGCACGAAGTAGTGCTTCGACAGCAGGAAGTACACCAACAGAACCATCACATCAAATTCCATGCTGTGAAGCTCCAACTCAGACTGTATGGCCACGTACATTAATTCAGCAGAGAGTTGAATCATTTCTTAATGGTCTTGGAGAGGCTAGATTAACTGATCCATTAGTGACAGCATGGATAACAGTTTCGGAGCGATTTTGTAAAGAGAATAATCTTATTTGGCATCAAGAATTCTCTCCAGAACATCCAGTCCAAGAATTGGAACGTTTATTAGCTGCTGCCTTGATACGACATCAGAGTCTTGGACCATTAGTTCTTGCAGTAATTGATCGTGAGTTAAGCGGTTTAAGTGAAAAACCTCCGAGACAAATCTCTGAAATTATTCGTACCGTTTATCAAACCAAATGGACAGTAATACGAATGAGGCAACAGTTGAATAGAAGTTATAAAGAAGTATGCGCTCCGATGCTTGAACGATTGAGATTTCTTTTATACGAAGTTCGACCAGCAATTAGCCTGGAGCAATCCGGTTTACGACACCTGTATATTTTGCACAAATTTCCACGTTTTCGAAGTTTAGTGAAGAAAATCATTACTGAAATGAGAATCGCCAAAAAGCAATTGGCATGCGCAAAACCAGAAGATATTCTCAATGTGACCATACAAAGTCAAAATGCAGCTCAGAAGAATTTATCCCAAGAAAATTTATGCAAATATTCGTCAACTGGAAATCTATCGGTTAAAGATGGAAGTGTTGAAAATTTAACAGCAATAAATTCACCCCAAAAGAAAAATCTATCCAATGAAAATTTACTAGAAGTCGGATCAGGGGACAATAATAATTTTATGAATGATAAAAAACCTCCACTTGAAGCTGACGGTAAAACTCCTACTAATAATGATTTGAATTTCACTGATAAACACAAAGAAGCCGAGCAGTTTATCAATGATGTTGTAATGAAATTGAGTGAAAAATGTTTACAATCTTGTGATTCCGGTGAATTGAGTATAGCCATTATGAATCAAATTGTAGAATTTGTAATGCAGGAAGTATGTGATGTTGAAACTCTACGAAGAGCAATGTATTGTCAAGTTCAGCGATATCAATTTCGACGACAAGGTTTGGAAATGTTAAGCGAACTATTCAAAATTAGCGGTTTATTAGATGCCGTCCAATATAATATGCTTAGCGGATATTTAGGATTACATTTAAAATGTACGAAGATTACAATCAAAAATATTCTAGATGATCTTAATATGATAACGGCATTTCAAAAAGCCAGTCTTATTATAGCTCATTCGAAAGTTGTAGAATGGGCAGTGTCTGAACTGCAACGACTTGTAAATCAAGAACAAATTTCAATTAAACAAAAATTCCATGGGGGTAAAGACAATTCCAATTTAGGGACATATGTATTCCTCAAAAAGCTTCCTAGAGCTAGATTTCTGTTGAGTGTTTTTGGTATTCTCGCTAAAGACATCGGGTCAAATGAACTTAGCCTTCTGGTAAATTCTGGAACGCTTGGTACTATTCTTGGACTTTTGCGTCAAACTGGAGGTGATACATCGATTATTAGAAGTGGAAATGAACTTTCCATTGTTTATGAAGATACAATTTTAAAGGTAAGTGAAGTAAAAACAAAAATAGAATGATAAGTCTAATTCACATGGCTTTTTATATCTCTAGCAAAAATCAAGTAAAGCCAACTTATCTGGTCCGGAACTAGCAAAATTAATGAAAATTGGCACAAGAATTTGTCGTGGAGCTGACTGGAAATGGGGAGATCAAGATGGTAATCCTCCAGGAGAAGGGCGAATTATTAGTGAAGTTGGTGAAGATGGGTAAGATATAATTTAGATAATATAAAAGAGCCTTGAGGCATACTCAGCTTCTTTTTTTTTTTAATCCTACATCAGTCCTCATATATTAAAAAATTCAAGTCAAACGAAAGGCAATTTGCCACTATTCTGTTCAAAGTATTATTGGTATTTATTAAAAGAAAGTGTTTTATACAATTGGCTACGAGTTAATTTGAAGAGTGTAGGATGAAGACAAGCCAAACGCATTTATTCTACAATAAATTAAAGTTACAGAAACCATTTACAGACAAATATTTGGGCAAAAGTTTCACGTGTATAAATAAATTTCTTGGAAAAAATAAATGAGCTAAATAATAACTGCCTCAAGCTAAATATCTGTGGCTCAACCTGTTTACCTCTATTTGTCAAACAATTGACGTACTTTCATCTTAATTATTACCTGAGTTGATTCCTCGAAAAAAAAACAATTATTATATTATTCCGTTAGAATATAATATTAAATGTCTAAAAATTTCTCCTCATTAGATGGGTACGTGTAGAATGGGATACTGGAGCAACAAATTCATACCGAATGGGAAAAGAAGGACAATATGATCTTCGTTTAGCCGATAGTGCATCAAATATTGTTTCTCCCGATGTTGAATCAGAAAAGGTTGATTTAATTGATGATACACAAATTTCCGGTGAATCACATCCAACGAAATTTCTTCGTTCTGCATGTACAAAAATGCTACAAGCAATTTCAGTTAGTCTTGGACAACATAGCGAAAAAATGGAAAAATCAGCTGTTTTCGGTGTTACATCTATGTTTCGAGCTGTTCTAAGCGCTAAAACCGGTTTAATTAGTTTATGTGGTGTTGAAAGTTGGGCAACTCTAGGATTTTTACGGGCGATAGCAGGAAACTCGAAAATTATGTCGAAAAATTTAACAGCACCAATTTGGATAGATTTATACAGAAATATTATGGAAGCACCGATAACATGCGAACAAGATGTTTACAAAAAAGTTCATTGCTTAAAGCTAATGCAAGTAGTTCTAATCAATTGGGATGACGATAAATTATCATATTGTGCTGATATTATCAAAGATATGTTTTTAACACTTGGAAAATTATGTCTTTACTGCCCTAATGATTTATCACTTATACAAAATCCTTCTGATACAAAATCACGAGTATTACTAAGTGCATCACATAGCGGTACAATTGCTGAAGAAATGATTGCACTTATACGAAAACTTCATACTCTACCTATGTGGAATTCTGTAATAAATTCCTTCCTTTCTCAGAAATTATGTGTGGCTGCTGATCTTATAGCAGAAGGTGATATCGATGTTAATAATTTAGAAACAGAACGAATTTACGTAATGGGAACACTCAATACAATTGGTGGATGCGATCCGAGACCAAGATTAGGATTACAATTAACATATGAAGGCTACCGTACAACAATATGCGGTTTTACACAAAAAGGAAAATGTTTACTTTGTACTCAACAAGAAAATGTTTCCGAACCAAAGAAAATCTCTATAAATGTTGCAATTGAATGTGCAGATCACACGGTATTTAGTTTATCTCGTCTTCCATTAAATGAAATTCTACTAAATTCATGGGCTGTTCTAGTCTTTGGTCCAGGAGAACGTAAAGAATGTATTCCACGTGATGTAGATGTTCCACTTTTACGACTACAGCAAATACAATTTTCAATACTAAATGCTAATTGCGTTTTGTACAGACATCAAATCGCTTTAAGACGCATTCTCAGACAAAGATCTCCTGGTCTATCATCGTATTCATCAGATGAAAGCCTTTCTGATCAAGAAAATAATGTCCCTACAAATGTGGGAGATGTTCCGAAAATACAAGATATACCTACGATTGTTGATGAACAGGAAGATTCATCTGAAGGTGAACTTCTAATTCAAAGTATTCTAATGCGTGCCACTCAGCCATCACCTTTAAAAGCTACGTACACGTATCAAGAACTTGCTGCAGCTACTTTAAATGTTTCACAAATGTTAGCAAGTAGCGTTCATGCTGATGTAAATGCTCCTTCACATATTTCAAGACCAATTCCTCCGCCTGTACAGCCTACATTAATTCACGGTGTTCCGATTTATAATGATGGTGTAAGGATTTTTAAATGTGTTTAACAGTTAGAATATTACTTACAAGTCAAACTATATATATATTTCAGATGAATGATGAAATTATTACTCCGCCGCCTACAGGAGAATGCCCGTTTACACAAGGCAATCGAAATGTGAATAAAACAAAAATAGCTCCTTGCCCGCTTGTATTTCAAATAATGGAAATGGGTTTTTCACGGAAATCCGTTGAATTAGCAATTAAAACTCTTAGTAAAAGAAATGCTTGTTTTTCAAATGATAAAACTTGATAAAAAAATATATTTTTCCTTTTAGCTGCACAAACTGAAATTTCTCCTACTCCAGAACAGATTGTTCAATGGATTTTAGAACATCCCGATTTGTGTCCACCGGTAGCATCAACATCTGGATCTCAATCGATAGAATTGACTGCAGATGAAAATATTCCCGAAGGTACCAAACTATCAGTTGATCCTGACTCAGATACAGACAGCGCTGACAGTAGTGAAACAGTTGAAGGATCTTCTATACAAGATCAACCTCAAACAGCGAAATATGCGACCCCCAATGACTTTCAATCAGCGGATCAGTATGCCATGTACGTTCGTGGATTGGTTTGTCCTGGAATGACTGTTAGGTGCTGTCGAGATTTTGAGGAAATTCGAAAAGGTGATATTGGTATTGTTCTTAAAGTTGATACCGAAGGATTACATGACTTAAATGTACAAGTAAGTGATTGGTTTCATAAAGAAACTGAAGCAATTTAATTAAAGTAGTACTACTGTTAACCATTAAATCTGTATATTATCCTACAGGTGGATTGGCAGCTCCATGGAAGCACTTATTGGGTATGCTTTGTTCATATCGAGCTTTTAGAGCCGCCAAAAGAAAAACCATTAATGGATCGAAATCCCATTACTGTTGGATCTCAAGTACGAATTAAATCTCAAGTTGCTACACCACGTTATAAATGGGGTGCTGTTACACGAGGTAGTATCGGAACGGTTACTGCAATAAGTGGAAAAAATGTCACAGTTGATTTCCCTCAACAAGTAAGCTGGACAGGATGTTTAAATGAAATGGAATTAGTAACTAGCAATCGAGATGGGCAATTAACTTCACGCTCTTCAGCACAAACAGCTGGAGGAATTGATGGAGATTTAATTGATGATTGGTCTAGATGTATACGTTCGCTTACTGTATCATCAAATGAAACGCTGGCAAAGCATTTATTGGATAGATCAAATAACTGTTGGCAAAGTTCTTCTAGTAATCAAGGCAAACATTGGATACGTTTAGAAATGCATGAAAATATTCTTATACAAAATCTATCTGTGATGGTTAATCCAAATGATTGTTCTCATATGCCTTCTCTGATCGTAACAAGAGTTGGAGATAGTTTAGGTACCCTTAAAGAATACAGGTAAGATTTGAAATTTAAATTTTGGGTGGTTTTTATTTCTTGTGATTGTTGACTCTTTTCAATTTTGTGTTGTAATTTCTTATGTGAGATTTATAACTGCAATGGAAGTGTACATACGCTATACAACAATACTACGATTTATGAATACAAAACACCAGACTCCCGACAGTATTTCTAGTGAATTGTTTAAAACGACCCGATACTTCGTGATCTAGTGTGAGGAAATAATGTCAAATAATTGGAAGAAGTCCGTAATAGTTTCTATATATAAAAATGGCGATATGAAGGTATACTCACCTTAAACTGTACACGGTGAAATCGGAAGCAAGTATTAGTACGGCTTCAGAGACAGAAAATCTATATCAATTCATAATGCGGAAACTAAACAATATAAAAGTTTCTATAACCCGGACCTGAGTCCGCTAGAGCCTTGTTAAGTGTATCTCATAAAAAAAATTATAACAATCACAAGAAATACATTCCAAATTCAACCTATATAAAAATTTAATTTAATTAAATAACTTTTTTTTTTTTGCTTTTCAAGCTGGGTATCTGTAAAACCGACTGATGTCAACGTACCGTTACTCAGCGATGTTCGTCAGTATTATCAATGGATTGAGATTATGATAAAACAATGTCGAAACAATGGTATTCAATGTAAAGTACACGGCATTACCATTATCGGTCGACGAAAACAAACCGATCTAGATTTGATGCTAATGAATGCTCAGTTCTTAGCATGTGAATATGATTCCATATGTGAGCCAAATACATCAACATCTTACACATATCCCGATGATAAGACTCAAAATGAACCACCGCCATGTACAGTTATGGTTTGGGGATTAAATGATAAAGAACAATTGGGTGGACTTAAAGGTTCTAAAGTAAAAGTACCGACATTCTCTCATAATCTAAGCTATTTGCGACCCATACACATTGCTGGAGGATCAAAATCACTTTTTATAGTGTCCATAGATGGTAAAGTGTATGCTTGTGGTGAAGGAACAAATGGACGTTTGGGACTTGGTCATAATTGTAATGTTTCAACACCAAGGCAAGTGCCTGTAATTAGTCAATATGTTGTTAAAAAGGTCGCTGTACATTCCGGTGGTAAGCATGCTCTTGCCCTTACTTTGGATGGAAAAGTTTTTGCATGGGGTGAAGGAGAAGATGGTAAACTTGGTCATGGAAATCGTCTTACCTTAGATAAACCAAAACTAATTGAATCGCTACGTTCAAAACGAATTCGTGATATTGCTTGTGGATCATCTCATAGTGCAGCTATTACATCAGCAGGAGAATTATATACATGGGGTTTGGGAGAATATGGACGGCTTGGTCATGGTGATAATACAACACAATTAAAACCGAAACTAATAACTGCTCTTCTTGGAAAGCGAGTAGTACAGGTAGCATGTGGTAGTAGAGATGCTCAAACTTTAGCACTTACAGAAGATGGTATTGTATATTCTTGGGGTGATGGTGATTTCGGTAAACTTGGACGTGGTGGTTCAGAAGGATCATCGATTCCTCATGAAATAGATCGTTTAACTGGAGTTGGAGTATGTCAAATTGAATGCGGAGCACAATTTAGTTTAGCTTTAACTAAAAATGGTGAAGTTTGGACTTGGGGTAAAGGTGACTATTATCGTTTAGGTCATGGAACCGATCAACATGTCAGAAAACCCGCTCCTATACAAGGTCTACGTGGAAAAAGAGTAATTCATGTTGCTGTTGGTGCTTTACATTGTTTAGCAGTTACTGATAGCGGACAAGTCTTTGCTTGGGGTGACAATGATCATGGTCAACAAGGTTCAGGAAATACAACGGTTAATAAAAAGCCTATGCAAGTTATTGGCCTTGATAATGTATATGTGAATAGGGTTGCTTGTGGTAGTTCGCATTCCGTTGCTTGGGGTTTGCCTTCTTCTCCAGCTGAAGATGATAAAAGAGGACCTGTACCGTTTGCTACAACTAAAGATCCATTAGGATCAGCTAGTCTTGGTATTTATGATTCTGAACCTCCTCCGAATGCGTCAGGGAAGCAAAAATCGAAAATATCTCTTAGTGATACACTTTTATCATTAGAAACATATGGCGCACGTCAAACAGCACTTAATTATGTCCTTAATGCAATGAGTATACTTCAAGCTCGACAAATGATTGTTGCTGCCTTAACTAGTCACAGTCAAATAAATACTGCCGATAAAATTATTAACGAAAATGAGAGATCTATTGAGATCTTTAAAGAAGTCGATAGATCTCCAAATAATCCTACAGTAAATTTCAACAATGAAATAATTGCTCAAGGTGGTGGTGAAGGACCAGCTGATGTTACAGATCCAGCTGTTCATGAGCCATCACCTGAAATGGAAATCATTCCAGCACCAGCAGGACCTCTTAGTGCACTTCAGAGTTTAACAGGATCGTTATCGCTTTCGGCTTCTTTATCTAGTAATGCACCACATAAACATTCCAAGATGTCAGCAAGTGCAATGTCGGTCATGGCAGCAACAATGACTCATCATGAAGAGGTAGGTGACAAGATAAACTTTGAATGTGTTACATATTTCAATCTGAAAATCTTTTCAAAACTTTTTTTTTTCCTTTTTAGATGATTGGAGACACGAATATTACTGGTTTAGACGATTTTACCTCTTTACTAGGCGAATCAGAAGCTAAAAGTTTAGTGGAATTACTAAAACTTAGTGTCGCGGGTAGGACAGGTCCTCCTAGTACTGCGCAAACAATTGCTGATACATTGATAGCATTAGGCTCTAATTCTCCTGCCATCGGATCTATGCTTCTTGAGACAAGCATAACTGAATTAGAAGATCTATGCACGTCAAGGCATTGTTTAGGTAAAATGCCCAAACCAGTCGTACAAGAAACTAGTCATCCCTATATAGATGACATTACACTAGTTGGTCATGTAAAAATTCCCGGAGCTGAAGCTCTACGCTTGGAATTCGATAGTCAATGTTCAACAGAGAAGCGAAATGATCCGTTAGTAATTATGGATGGCTCTGGTAGAGTAGTTGCTACACGATCTGGTCGCGAATTTGCACAGTGGGCTCCAGAAATAAGAATACAAGGAGATGAAATGCGATGGAAATTTACCAGCGATAGTTCCGTTAATGGATGGGGATGGAGATTTTGGGTTCATGCCATAATGCCTGCATTTTTCATGCAAGAAATGGGCTCTGATAGAGCAGTTTTGTCTCAACCATCAATGCCTCTTGTTATGGCTTTATTAGACTCACGATTAGGACCACACAATATTAATGTCCTGCTTCGTCTTGCTTCAGCTCTTGCAGCATGTGCACAATTAAGTTCCCTGACAACAGCACAACGAATTTGGTGTCTTAAAAAATTACATTCTATTCTTAATTCTAAATATGCTCCGAAGCCTCTTGATCCGTCATTGAATACTATTTTATTGTCACTTATGCCAGAGTTACTGAGGCAATATGAATATGAGGAGCCACAAGTAAGAGGTGGTATTCATCTAATGCACTCGGAATATTTTAAAACTCTTGCAGCCTTGGCATGTGATATGCAATTAGATTCTGTTGTTCCTCCTGGTGATATGCATAAGTGGTCATGGTTCCGGCGTTATTGTTCAGCAGTTCGTGTTGCTCAATCGTTGGTAAAAAGAATTGAACTCCCACGTTCATTCTGTATGGAAGTTAGAAAAAAGCTCTCTGAGATGATGCCATCAGCTAAGGAGGCCAATGATACATTCACGGCGTTAACTACATCTACAACATCACTTTCTTCAAGCACTGCAAGTAATCCAACACCGCCTCCATCGCTGCAACCGCAAACAGTTGTAAATTCGCTCACACCCAGTACCAGCAATCTAATTCAGTACATAGATTCCGTTATGTCATTATCTATGCAAGATACAGAGCAGAAAATAAATGAAACAAATAATTTCCTGCATGAAAATCATAATCTCTTTAAAACCGAACATGATTCTCAATTGTTACAGTGGCTAAATCGTAGACCAGAAGATTGGGCACTCTCTTGGGGAGGAGCAAGTACAATTTATGGTTGGGGTCACAATCATCGTGGTCAATTAGGTGGGCTGGAAGGTAGTCGAATTAAGACTCCTACTCCATGTGAAGCTTTAAGTTTACTTCGACCTGTTCAGCTTGCTGGCGGAGAGCAAACACTATATGCAGTCACACCAGATGGAAAACTTTTTGCAACAGGCTATGGAGCAGGGGGACGTTTGGGTATTGGTGGGTCAGATTCTGTTGCTACGCCTACATTAGTTGAATCTCTGCAACATGTGTTCATAAAAAAAGTTGCTGTCAATTCTGGAGGAAAGCATTGCTTGGCACTTACTAATGACGGAGAAGTATACTCATGGGGAGAAGGAGAAGATGGAAAACTTGGTCATGGAAATCGTATGAGTTATGATCGCCCCAAGCTAATTGAAACGTTATCTGGTATCGGAATTGTAGATATAGCTTGTGGAAGTGCACATTCTGCTTGTATAACATCACTTGGACACGTTTTAACATGGGGTAAAGGACGTTACGGCAGATTAGGACATGGAGATTCGGAAGATCAACTAAGACCAAAATTGGTTGAAGCTCTTTTAGGCTATCGGGCAATAGATATTGCCTGTGGTTCTGGTGATGCCCAAACCCTTTGCATTACCGATGATGATAACGTATGGAGTTGGGGTGATGGAGATTACGGTAAATTAGGACGAGGTGGTTCAGATGGCTGTAAAGTTCCCATGAAAATAGAAAGTTTGGCCGGCTTAGGTGTAATAAAAGTTGAATGTGGTTCACAATTTTCTGTTGCTTTAACAAGATCTGGCGCAGTTTATACGTGGGGCAAAGGAGACTATCATCGATTAGGTCATGGTACTGTCGATCATGTTAGACGTCCAAAGAAAGTTGCAGCATTACAAGGAAAGAAAATAATTTCAATTGCGACTGGATCTTTGCATTGTGTAGCTTGTAGCGATGCAGGAGAAGTTTTCACATGGGGAGATAATGATGAAGGCCAATTAGGTGATGGAACTGTGAGTGCAATTCAGCGGCCACGTTTAGTTACAGCACTTCAAGGTAAGCACATTGTTAAAGTGACTTGCGGTTCTGCACACACTCTTGCACTATCGACATCACAGCTAACAGAAGGTGCACGACCACCTCCAAGCCCCCCATTGGAATACGATTTAGTTCGAGATTTACCTCCAGAGGCTCTTCACGCTAGACTAGTTCTACTGCATCATTTCTCTGAAATTCTTTGTCCATGTTTAGCAATGCTACCGATTTCTGGAGAACTCAGTCTGGGTTCGTTGAAAGATGTTCTTGTGTATAGCATAAAAGAGGCTGCTTTCAGGAAAGTCATACAAACTACAATGGTCAGAGATAAACAGCACGGTCCTGTGATTGAATTAAACAGGATTCAAGTGAAAAGGTCACGTAATAAATCAGGCGGTGGATTGGCTGGAGTTGATGGCATGAAAAGTGTTTTTGGTCAAATGGTTCAAAAATTACCGCTACTTACTCAAGAGGCTTTATCTCTTCCACATCGTGTGTGGAAAGTAAAATTTGTAGGTGAAAGCGTTGATGATTGTGGCGGAGGATATAGTGAATCGATTGCAGAAATGTGTGATGAACTTCAAAATGGAAGTGTTCCGTTACTCATACCTACACCGAATGGTCGAGGAGAGGCTGGAGCTAATAGAGATTGTTTTCTTCTAGATCCAACTCTTATTTCAGTATTGCAAATGAATATGTTCCGCTTCTTAGGTGTACTAATGGGAGTAGCTGTACGAACTGGATCTCCACTAAGTTTAAAGTAAATCGAGTTATTGTCTATAATTTTTGGTCAAATTAATATTATAAAATGTGATTCTATTTGTTAAAACAGTTTGGCCGAACCAGTATGGAGACAACTTGCTGGCGAGAATCTTAGACCAGCTGATTTGACCGAAGTTGATCGAGACTATGTTGCTGGATTACTATGTATTCGTGATATGGAAGATGATCGAAAAATATTCAACACTTTAGAATTGCCATTTTCAACGTCTTCGGCAAAAGGTCACGAAGTTCCGCTATCAACGCGATATACTAGAATTTCACCACAAAATCGACATGAATATGTTCGTCTGGCCTTGAACTATCGACTTCATGAATTCGATGAACAAGTTAAAGCTGTTCGCGATGGAATGTCTAAAGTTATTCCTGTGCCCCTTTTATCTTTATTCTCTGCAGCAGAACTGCAAGCAATGGTGTGTGGTTCTCCTGATATTCCTTTAGGATTATTAAAATCTGTTGCAACTTACAAAGGAGTAGATCCTAGTTCCTCATTAGTCACTTGGTTCTGGGAAGTTATGGAAGAATTTTCAAATCAGGTTTGCAAAAAAAAAAATACAAACAAATAAAAAAAGGAAAACTGTTTGACTTTATATTGATTTTTGTTTTTTTAGGAACGATCTTTATTCTTACGATTCGTTTGGGGACGAACACGCTTACCAAGAACCATAGCTGATTTTCGTGGCCGCGATTTTGTTCTACAGGTTCTTGATAAATATAACCCACCAGATCATTTTCTTCCTGAAAGCTACACATGTTTCTTTTTGCTAAAGATGCCACGTTATTCCTGTAAGGTATGTTGTGACTAAATTTAATTTATATGATAAATGGATGGGCAATTATTTTACGTTATTTATTATTAATACACTTTTTTTTTCTCATCTAGATTGTTCTTTTGGAGAAGCTCAAATATGCTATCCATTTCTGTAAGAGCATTGATACTGACGAATACGCTCGTGTTGCTATGGGCGATCCCACCGAAGCAACTGGTAGCGAAGATAATAGCGATTTAGAATCTGTTGCTAGTCATGATGCTTAGATTTATACTTTAGATGAAAATAATTATGTATAAGGTAAGTCCTAAGGAAACTTCTTATTTTCTCTTTTCATCAGTAGGATACTCGTACGGTCTTGAAATTGTTGCAATTTAATAGATGAAATCAAATCAGAACACGTTAACTTAGGGCGCTGAAATTTCGTAGTTTTTTTTTAAAAAAAAATTATTCTAAAACCGCGCAACTACTTCGATTCTCATTATATTACATAATTTGGATACATTTATGTATGTAATGAACTGAAAATTACTAAAAAATTCTAGTTCAAAAATGGGTGATATGGCGCGGGGCAGGAGCTAAGTTTATGCATATTCATCTAAAGTATCTCAACAAATTTCCTCAGACTAATTAAATTTTATTTATTACATATGCCCAAAAAGATTAGCTCCTGTCTCTCAAAGGTTCTTGGAAGATCAACAGTTGTTAGACTGGACTTTTTAGGATAATACTAGTCATGATCCGTCTGTGTTATCTAATTTCTTTGCTGATTACTTTAGTGAATCATTTTTAACTAATAACACTCAAATTGATTTTGTTTATTTTAATTACTTAACGACACTTCCTAAAGTTGATATCCCGTGCTTCACTATTGATCAGAAATCTGTTGAGGATTCCATGTCCAAGCTAAACCCAAGTTATTCCGCTGGGCCAGATAGGTTACCACCTATTGTTGTAAAGAACTGCAGTGGAACATTTTCTTACCCGTTAACATTGCTGTTTAATCTATTACTGCGGCTCGGTAAATTTCCTGAGTTATGGAAAAAGTCGTTTATTATTCCAATTTTTAAGTCCGGTGATATAAACAAGAAAAGTTTCGTTGCAAAATAACAAATGCTAAAACTCTGATTATATCTTAAAAGTTTGGGCATGAGTTACAGTTAGAAAACTGTGATTATAGTTATATATGCCCAAACTTTTTAAGATTTAATCCGAGTTCTAGCATTTCTTATTTTGCAATGAAACTTTTCTTGTTTATTTCACTGGGAAAGAGAAAATTATTTTTTACTGCAATATCTCGATGATTGCTTATCACGCATTAATAGTGATCTGGATAGAATATATGCCTGGTCTATGGATAATGACGGCTCAAAAACAAATAGTGGGGTCGGATTGGGTGTATACGGCCCCAGATGCCATATATCAAAGGCTATAGGCTCTACCCCTACCGTATTCCAAGCCGAGGTATTGGCCATAGAAGAATGCGCCAATACCTGCATTAAAAGAGCCATAAATGGCTCAACCATCAATATCCTCTCGGACAGTCAAGCTGCCCTCAAGGCCTTAAAGTCCTACACTGTCAAGTCAGGGATAGTCTGGGAATGTCTACAAAGCCTCAAAAATCTATCAACGAGAAACAAAGTTATCCTCATGTGGGTACCTGGACATGAGGGCCACAAAGGCAATGAAATTGCGGATGGCCTAGCCAAAAGAGGAGCGGAAATTAAGTTTGTCGGACCAGAGCCATTTTGTGGCACTTCAAAGTGTTACCTCAAAGCTACCCTAAATAACTGGGAGAATAAACAAAAATCCCTGTATTGGGAAAGGCTACAAGGACTTCGTCAGGCAAAAAAGTTTATCGACACCTCTGGCGGAAAAACAAAAGAACTCCTACTCCTTAGAAGAACAGTGCTCAAAATGATCACTGAGCACCAGCATCAGGCCATTGCCCCTTAGGTATCACCTAAACAAGCTGGGTTTGGCTGAGACTTCATCCTGCCGCTTCTGTCAGGATGCTCACGAAACCTCGGAGCACTTGCTCTGCAACTGCGAAGCATTGGCCAGGCGGAGATTACTCCACCTTGAACATGCTTTTCCTCCACCACGTTACGTATGGAACCTCAAGCCCAGAATGGTTCTAGACTAAACCTATAAATACACCCCTTCACAAATCTAATCTAATCTAATGGATAATGGTCTGCAACTTAATCCCGTAAAATCACTTTCTATAAGTTTTTATAATAATGCTTTCGATGTGTCTGACGTCCCACCAGTGATCCTGAACCATTCTCCACTACCCATGCTGAATAAGATTACCAATCTTGGGATAGAATTAAACAGCAGTATGAAGTGCTGTGATTATATTAAGGCAAGATTGGGTAAAATTTATGCTGGGCTGCGCAGATTTTGGCTCTCGGCCGGTATATTGCCTCGTAATACTCGTCTGGGCCTAGTAAAGACGTTGATTCTGTCTCATTTCTCGTTTGGTAGTGTTGTGTTTCCCAAACTTGATAGTATATGTGCACGTAAAATGGAGGTTGCATTAAACGACTGTATCCGATTTATTTTTAGATTGCAACGATTTGATCACGTTTCCCCATTTAGGCTTCAATTACTTGGGTGTTCTTTGGAATCCTTTTTAAAACATCGGGTGCTCTTTCTACTGTTCGGCATACTACGGTCCAATAAACCAGAATATCTCAGGGAATTTTTCCAGATTACTTCGTCTCAGCGGAACAGAAACCTGATAATGCCACTTTTCTATAGATCAGTTATGGAGAGTTCTTATCTCGTCCAGTCTATCAGACTATGGAATAATTTACCCGTTACTATACAAACCGCAAACACCGTCAATGCGTTTAGAATGCAAGTTCGATCTCACTTAAAATAGCCCCTTTATAGGATAATAGTTCCTATTCACTTCTAGACTAAGAGGCAGTATTTAAACCATTTACACAATTCTTATATTATATTTGAACTAAATTTGAGCTAAACGATAAAATGCAGTAAATACTTAGTTTGTATGCTTTTAGCTTTTAAACTTTTTTATGTATTTTTTTTCTGAACTATCAACTCAATGCAGATTAATTTTATTTATAGCTCAGTTCTTATTTTTAACACTAATTTATCTAGCACCGACTTACTATTTCGTACTATAAAAGATTTGTCACATTGATAATATTATTTCATTATTTATGTCGTATTCGTTTGAGCTTTAACAATTTCACTCTATATTCAAAATAAATGGTGTGAAAATGATGTAAATAATTATAGCGTCACAGGTTTCATTCCTAAATAACATCAGGTTCATTTTATTCTGAAAAAATTCTCGGGTATACACCGAAAACACATTTAGTTATTTATCCTAGTGATTTTTGTAGCTTCTGGTCACTTAAGGGCGGGTAGGGTATTTTCAGTGAAAAAAGGCATATATTTGAGAATTTTTTGAGGCGAAATAAATAGCGATAATTTATCAAATCTTTTTCTACATAATAGTGGTATATTTCAAGAATATTATGTTAAATTTTTATGGAAAAAAATTAATAAACAAGTGATTGGCAGGGAATCTCCAGAGGCGTCTCGAAAAAAAGTTGATTTGCCGTGCACACGATTTCTCGAAGTAGGATTATCTGAAAGCAAAAATTCAAACGACATTGTTTGTCGAGATAACGCCGGGGGTATTTTTTTTTTTTTATTTTTAAATTTTTGGCGTCACTTTGTTGAAGTCAAAAATGCGATTTTCGCTGAAAAAATCAGCCTATTTGTTATTGTAAAATTGATAATTTTCAAAAAAAAAAAAAAACGGAAAAAGCTCCCAGCGTTACCTGATGAATTATATGAAGAAGCACTGCGCAAAATTTCAGAACGATCGGTCAATTAGTTTTTGAGTAACTCGTGTGCACCGACTTTGAAAATGATGTTTTTCAGGAGAACGCTTTTAAGTTTTGCACAGTAGATAATGCGGAATAAAATACTATAATTCTTTTATGCTCACACTGAATCATCTATCCCAGGTACATAGAGCAAATCGCTTCCATCTAGATGCACCGCATATGCAGGACGCTATCTGAATGTATACTTTTATAGCGGGAAAAATTTGGGGTTATAAATACAATACAGGAGACCGGCAGGAGGGAATGCGGGCGCTGTGCTTCAGCTGCACGGCAGGTACACAGTCGGCCGGTGCAACGGATACGCTAACGCTCATAACTTCGTCAATTTTGCTCCGATTTACTTGAAATTTGGACACGATATTCTTGAAATGTTATATATTAATTTAAAAAAATAAATGAAAAAAAGTGAAAATACCCCCCCCCCCCCCCCTAATTTATCCTTTATTAGGACATCTTTAATTGAAAATTCTTCATCAGTTTTACATATATTTCGTTTTGTTGTTACCATTAGTATATAAAATAAATAAATAAATTAATTAAATTTATATATTTTTTTTGTATTTTTCTTTTCAGCTTTTACAATCATGAACAAATTACCTAAAAGGTATGTAGTAATACTACGCAAACAAAATCAATCTTTTTTTGTTTTTTTTGCATTTATTCTCCATTTTGTAGAACCATTAATAGCGCAGCAGTTTTTAATAATTAACTAAAATGTGAATTGTTGTCATTTTCCATCTATAATTTTTGTATAACCGAAATTGTTATGAACTATAGAAAATATTGTTATTCCATATGAAAAAAAAAACAAAACAAAAAGTAAAATTAAAAACAAAGAATCTCAATAAAAATTTATAGATTTTATTGAAAAGTGAAAATATTTTTTCAATTTATTTTGCATGTCATTGCTATTTGTATCTCTTATTTGCGCGCCAAAAGTAAACTAGTAGTGTACAATATTTAGATATTTATTTAAAAATTTAAGTAAACACCAAACACGAAAAAAAATATATTTTAAGTATTATTTAGAAAATGATTATTTTCCCAATTATATTTAGCTTTTCAGATTTATTTCTTTTTTATTTTATTTTTTATTTTTTTATAATTTAACAAACTATATAAATACCTAACTGTAAACTGTTGATAAATCAAGAAAAACAATGAACATAAATAAATAAAAATAAACAATGTAACTAAAAAAAAAAAAAAGGAATTAAAAAAAAACATGCGGATATGTATTATGTAGCTGATAATTTTTATAAGAGAAACGATAAACATTCGGATTGATTTTCTATTGGTCGAGACAAAAAAATAAACAATTAAAATTTATATAAAATTCATTCCTCTGTAGAAAAATACCCCCATAGAATATGTATTTGTGTGTTTTTAGTAGAAATATAACTATAACGATCTCATTAATGTAAAAAAATTGTCAATTGAATTGGAAAATCAATTCGCGTAGAAGTAAACAAACAAACAGAAAATGTTAAAAGACAAAAAATAAATTTTTAGTTTGTAGTTTTTTTCTTTTCTACTACATATATTGATTTCTGTGTATTTAAGCATAAAACATAAAAAGGATCATTTGGACTGATTATATGTAGTTATGTGCGTGCATATTTTGTTGGCAAAGGTAAAAACTGTGAAAATATGGATGGGATATTGTGGGTTAAATTGGAGAAAATATAATTTAAATTGTGATTTTTTTTTTATTTTAAAATATTTTAAGTAAAAATTTTAGTTAAATATTCAAATTATCCTTTTCCAAAATATACACATTTTTATGACATCTACAGTAGTGTTGTAGTGTCATTCATGTAATTTATAATAGTTGTGCGATAGTGTAAATTGAGCTTGTGATTGATTCTACATTGGGAAAACATTCGACCATAAAATTGTTATCAATACGCAGAACAAGTTTCTTTATTATGAAATTGAATTAATTAAAGAATGTGTTTGCACCTGAGTAATGAATATGTAAAACAAATTAAGAATAGATTTGTAATTGAATTCATAAAATCTAATCCATTCTGTAAGGATCCGTAAGAAAAGCTATCAGAATTGAAAAAAGAAATATCGATTTTTACAGAATATGTGAGAATGAAGAAGAAAATGTGGAAATAGATATTTTACACATGCGGGTACGAAAAACTGTGTCAGGCGTCCCAAGATTATACAAGCCCCATTACAAAAAGAAAACATATTTGGCTGCATTATGTTTTAACTTCCATTTTTCTTCGAGAGCGATAATTGTAGGCTTTAGGACCTGTTTAAGATGAAATCTTAGTTTTTCGTCAATGATGAGTGTACAAAAACAGTCAAAGTGAGCTCTTACTGCATGACTGTAGCCGCTAATACCTTTTAATGTGTTGGTCTCATCGCCGACTTCTTGGCTTATATTATATTAATAATATAATAATAATTAATGGATGAGTAACAAGGAATGAAGAAAATACTAAAACAAAAATTAAATTAAATTTTAATGAAATGGCTAGGTGAATGCACTTTCATACTTTGAATTACTCGTTCATGTACGCAAGCGTTAATTACAGTGGCGTTGTCGTCGTCATTTGTTGCAGACGTAATACATATAATGAATGTGACATGGTCGTGTCATTTCATCACAGTTGAGTTGGGTCTGCGTTTTATAATGTCTACAGAAATTCTTTGAGTTATTTTAAGATCAAATCTATACCTTTTCAGTTTCCATATGGGAATAGTAAACTTTAAAGTGGAATAGTAAACTTTAAAGTGGAATAGTAAACTTCAACTTGAGAATAGTTCAAATTTGTAAGAATTTTATTTTTTAATTTAAAAAAAAAATAATTTAATACAAAATATTTTAGAAGCAATTTATTAGTATTTGCATATTTTCTAAGTTAAGAGCAGCAGGAACTTTTCTTTGAATGCTTGCGATGCAATTGCCACATATTGTTGGTGTGACTGTCTGCAAACCATCTTCCATGAGGCTTTCTAAGGCTCTTACTCTATATTCTTCTTTGATGGTTAAATCGTTTCGGGTGTAAATAATACTTGATGACTTTTTTGATAATTCTCTTTTAACATAAGTTTTCACCACAGACCACACATTTTCAATGGGGGTTGAACATTGGACTATATAGGGTCCAAGTCTCAGTATCTTGTTTTCATGGAATTCCTGCTTCAGTAAAACTTCTTCAACTTTGCTGTGACCAGGAGCATTGTCAATTACCATAACAACTGGTTCACCATGTCTAATCATTGCTTGACGAAAGCAGGTTTCCATCCACGCTTTTGCATTTTCTTTTTTGAACGAACCTTCTTCTTATTTCATAATATATAAATTCAATTGTGCTTATGCATCCTATTACATGAACATTAGCACCTTTTGAACCGGTTGCTATAGTGGTGATCTACCCTGCGTTCTTGAAATATGAATGTTTAAAATTAGTTTCATACATAAACAAAATAATTTTATTTTGGGACTGAAATTCCAAAAGACATTCAACAAACTCTTTTCGTTTTTGTTTGTTCTCAGCGCAGTTTCCCTTTTCGGGTTCATGCCTTAGGTATTTCAGCGTGTAGCAGAGAGAATCTAGGTCTTTTGAAAGGGTTTTGTTTTTTGAAATAGAAACGTTAAATTTTTCTCGAAATGCAGCAATGAGTTCCGCCAATGTAATGCGACAATTTCTTTCAATCATTTCTACGAAATAATCTAAATGAATTTGCGTAATTTTTTCAAATCTTTTCCCTCCTCGTTTGTGTGAAGTTTCACCCTCTGACATCCAATGATATGCTATTGACTGAGGAATATTAAATTGGTGTGCAAGTTGTTTCCAGTCTCCATTCATATTTGACACGGCAAGTAATTGGGTTTTTTTTTTAGATTCTTTTTCTAATTTTTTAATTCTTGTAGCCATATTTTTGACGGCTATCAATTTTAATATAAAAACAAAATTGTAATTATTCTCTAAAATGTAAAGAATTTTTTGAAAACCATGGCAAGGATTACTATTTTTATTTAGATTTCAACATTTCTCATATTGAAATTTATTATTCTCTTCTCGTATTGAAATTTACTATTCTCAAGTTGAAGTTTACTATTCCACTTTGAAGTTTACTATTCCCATATTGAGGTTTATTATTCTCATTTTGAAACTGAAAAGGTATAGTTACATATCCGCTTATACGTGACTGTCAGATTAGAAAAAAAAAATAACAGGAAGAAGATGGTCGGTACGCGAAATCTGTATAAACAGAGAAAAAAAGTTGGATTTTATGAAATAGTTTTCAAAGTTATTGAACGAATAAGATGTTTTTTAAGGCAACCCCAGAATGATTCATACCAGCTTTATTCTTATTTTGCTCCGCAACACACAAATTATCTATTGACGAAACTAAATTCATTATATTAATTATTAATTTCTTTTTAACAATTTTTCAAACTCACTCCACTTTATTCCTTTTCCTTTTCGAGTAGACCTACACTTAGCTGACCAGAAAAGACCTGCTTTTTTTTTAAATACATGACGGGAGATTTGCAAAGTGTATACGTGGGTCTCTGGAGGCTAAAGACTGTCGCCGTGTAGCTACACTTTAACAAGCTTTTATCTACCCAACTATACAAAGGTGAGCCTATCCTATTTATTTTAGTCTCATCAGAGTTTTTTCCACTAAGCCATTTCAATAAAGTGGGAGGATGCGGCGAGGATATTTTGTAGCATATCATGCCAATTGCATGCATTAGTGTGGTAGAAGAGTTTTTTGCTTCGCTAAATAGAGCCACGCTTTTCCGTTAACTTAGCGTTAAATCGATTCAACGAATCACAGCTATGAGTTTAGCGCTGAAAGGAACGTTTACAATGTCACATTAAAGTGGAGTCACCAGATTGCATTATCTCTCCTTGTCTCAAGCTTGTACTCTAATATAAGTTGTTCGAGCTTCCCACCAGAGTGAATTTCACAGAGTAACGTCAGATTTGAAAAATTCCTAATCTCACGTTGGTGAGATGATGAGAGCAAATGCAATCTGGTGACTCCACTCTACTCTGCCATTGTAAACGCTCCTTAACAGTTATGTGCGGTACGTACACGTTCCTTTCTGTGATGATTTTAAACATCTTATCTTAGCTACAACAAGGTTATGGTAGCTTTCAATGCCTGCTTCTCGTATAAGACTGGGTGTCTTCTAATATATTCTCTTCACGTTCGGGTGACACTTAGGTATGTGGTCTTTCTTCAAGTTATTAGCTCTCCGGTGACATCAAGGTCACCTATTACATAAGGCGAAAGTGCATATCTAATATGCATAGAGTTAGACTCAATGATTTCTTATACATATGTAGATGGGACTGTTTTAAGAAAATAAAGCCGGTTAGTACCGTTTTTCTATTGAAATTTAAATTGTTTGTTTGTTTTAATAATAATCCACCAGTTGACTCGCAAAAAATCTAATCCAGAAATAAGAGTTAGTATTTTTCATTGCAAATTATTCCGTAGAATCAGTTGTCGGTATTAACGTGTTATAAAGCCCCAAAGCTATCAAATTTTGTCTAACTATTGTTCAAGTTTGATACGTAAAAGAAAGTAAATTTAAAAAAGAATACACAACTACACTTTTAAATTTTTGAATTTTCAAATAAATTATTTAGCATGAAATGTTGTTTAGGATTATTAGCCTAATGGCTTTGGTTTTTTATGTATTATTCAAAATGTTATTCTATCAGAAGATTCAAAAAATTACTTATAGATTGGTAAACATGAAACTACTTTTCGATATAAATAGTTTAGTTACTCTACTCTTATATACTGTAGTTTTGTGCTATTTCATAAAAATTTACACAAACTAATAAGCTATCAACTAGCCCTATATCTTAGTCAATCTACAATCATCCAAAGGTCACTAAATAAAAAATCTTTTAATAACATTAGGCTGATAAATCTCCGTTAACACAAAAAGACGACGAGACTGTGATGACAACATTGAGGGGAAATTTTATTAAGAGCAGTTCTTTCGGCAAAAATAAATTTAAATAAAATTCTTACTAATGCTTACTCTAATTCCTGATAAGCAAATCTCAGTGAATTTGGTTACCTATTGTAATAAGGACAGAAAAGTAAACGAAAAACAATTTTATTTTTTCACTGTGAAGCACATTTATAAGACAAACAACTCTATAATATGTATGTAAGCGAAATTGTAGTCATTTAAAGTATTTTTTTCTCTTTTCGTGGGAGAATTGTATTTTAATTTTTTATAATTTGTTTTATTTCAAACAAAACAACCCTTTTTCACTAAAAATTCGATGTGCTTTATAAAATATCTTATTATACTTATAAAATTCGTGCAATTCTGTTTAAGAAAAAAATTTCATTTTAGTCACAAACGCAAATGCATTTTATTTAGATTTTCGCTAATTGAAATATTTATTTTCTTAATGTTCACACGATAATTTAAACAAAAAAAAAAGCAAAAGCATAAAATGAATATAATAAATTAAAGAAGAAGAAAAATAACTGAATTATGTGTTTTTTATTACCTTAGCTTGGTGGTCATATCAATATAAATCAACTCGTGGCCTCGGTGGATCAGCTGTAGTGGGCTCGAATTCCTAAGCGTTTTCTCCTACCCTCTTTCCTTTCAACTTTTATAGCTTCTATTCTTCTATATTTCTTGCTGTCATACTCTATCTATGAAGCCCCCCCCCTCTTCCACACTAGCAACATAATAAGTACTCCAGAGAAGCGGGGTTTTTAACTTTTATACGACTATACCTTGATTTAAGCCGACATATTAACCCAAAAAAAAACTGAAGCAGAATCTCAGATAACAGGATCATCAGGTGAAAAAACTATATGAAAGCCTAAGTATAGAGTCCCTTCAAATTGCTAGAGATAGGAATTATTAGCGAAATTAGGAAGCTTAAGAGCGACAGTTTTAATTTCAGTAGAAATAGTAATTAATTGAGTTTCCAGTAAAAGATTTTAGTTAGTAAATCATCATCATCGGACAGTCTTACTCCGGTGGGACTTCTTCATTCTCAGTCAGTTAAAGTAATTTTAAGGGTAAAAGGATGTACGTGATTTGCCACGCGAGGGATAAGACTAGATATTTCATCAGAACATTGACCATGCATGTAGCGACAAAGGAACGAAAGTCATCCCAACATTACGGGTGTGCTCGAACGAGTCGATATGACTGTCACATCGCCAATGAGCCTGGAGGCTCTCTTCTGGACAATATCTAATGAAGCTAAAGCTGTGCGACCAGCCCCGACCCACATATGAGAATTGTATTCCATTCTAGGTCTAATGTAGGACTTGTAGGGGCACGCTAGATTTGACAGACTGAAATATTTCTTACACCTTTTCAGAAATCAGACATTTCGATGGGTCTTTGACAACAGAAAAGTTGTGATCTGTCCTGCTTAAATTACTGGAAATATTTATGTTAAGAATGCTTAGTGACGGTGAATCAGAAATTAATGCTGCATTAAAAGAAACAACGGGAGTGGTTAAGTGATGTTTTAATGAGATGAGACAGCTTTCCGTCTTACTTAGATGCATCAAATTCGACGCGATTCGCTTTGCCCCAAGGGAGGATATTGTCAAGATCGATATTCAATGATCTAATCATGCAATCTCGATTAACACATGGGGCATTACTTCTGGAATCCGCAAATGTGTGAAAGGAGTAAGCGAAATCAAGGATACTCCATCCGGAGTCCACAAGAGTAAGCAAAATCAAGAGTACTTTCAAAACAATTGATAGGGTTGACTGTAAGGGAAAGCAAATCATTAATGGAAATTAAAAAGAGACAGATAACAGAGTCCTGGGGCACACCGGCATTAATAGCATGAGGTTTCAGATGTAACGCCATCTAATACAACCCGTATTTGGCGACTAGATAAAAAAAACTTCCAATCCACAATAGAAGAGGAGGGGAGAGACCAAGTATACTATATAAAAGACCTATGAAATATCCAGGGCAACACGCTTTCGGATTCAAAAGAAGGAATCGAAGTGATTGCAACTGGTCGATAATGTACCTGAAAATGTATCTGTTTAGGACTCATATAGGATTGTACGTTGGAGAAATAGCGCAGTACAGTTGTTGGTACAAATCCCATGGCAACTTTTCTAATCCATTGTCAAAACATCAGTAAGGTCAAATCTCAGTTCTCATAATTTCTATTTTTCTAGATACCCATTGCAGAGGCATTTTGAATTATTTTCTGGTGCCAGAGTTCTAAGCTAGCCTTGGTCGGCTTCAGCCTTCACTGCCATTTTATGAAGGGCACATTCAGCCTTAAAAATGTTGGTAACATCATATGTAGCTTAAGGCTCAAAGCTACACCAATTATAATACACAGTAGAATATTATCTGCAGATAACTTGAAAAGTAAATCAATCAGCATAGTAATGACGAATTATCCTATTGCAAAGAATTGAAGAGAAAAGAAACCACCAAAATAAAAATGTACGAAAACTCTTCGAAATGTGACAGTGAAAATCTTAATTTAATTGGAAAAAAGCGCTAATTATGAATTCACAAATTATCCAGCTTAGTGCGAGATCTACAGAATAATTTTGTTAACCGTATTCTATGGCATGGCATTTTCTGTCAAATGACATTTACAAAATATTTTGCATTATTTTATATTTTTCAATGTATAGATGCATATTCCGTATTAATTCTTTTTAAAATGGGAGATAAAAAAGGGCGCAAGTTAAATTGGTTTACGTATAATTTTAACAGCACTACTATAAAAGGTCGAGCCAATGTAACTAAAATAATAAATAGTTAGAATCATAAGAACGCCAGTAATAAAATTTTCAATTATATTTACAGGTTGCAAAAGCAACTTATGGTTTCATAGCTCTAGGTTACATCTACTACAGGTTAACTAAAAAAGCGGAACCAAAAAAAAACAACAATAATGACGATAACCTGCCGAAGCTACACGAAGGAACTGATCCTGAAAATCAACCGGACGGAGTATAAGACAACCAATCATTAGAGCAATAAAATCCTATGTACATAATTTCATGTATGTATTTATGTATATATTTTGTAATATAAAACTATATTTACATAATAAATTCTATAAAATGAAGTAAGTAATTGACATTTACAGATGGTTAGTTCAAAATCAGAGGTCAAATCAAGCTATGAAATATGAATCAAAATTGCAATGATATCACCAAGCATAGCTTCCCAATGGAGACTTAACGACTGTGAACGGCGACGATTCAATTAGATTTAGATCCGTCATATTTACATATGTTACATGTATGTAGTAGTGCGGAAAGTATCCAGTTAATTTGCTATCCGGATTATCCGGAATGGATCCGATTCCTTAAATGCGGGTATCCGGATAATCTGGATCTGCAAACTCTTAGATTCCTGAAATCCGGATACAGGCTAAGCAAAAGAGGTTCAAAATTTCATCCAGATTGTACTGCTTGATTGGGAAAATGTCACTTTTATGCTATTTCCATGAACATCGTTTGCTTAGTGTGGATACGGATTTCAGAAATCAAATAGTTTGCCGATCCGGCTATCCGGATCCCATTCACAACTCTTTGTATGTATGTAGTTAGTTTTCTCTATCTAAAATATGGCAGTCGTCTGATGGATTTGATTCATTTATTAAAACGTACAAACCGAATTCTTACTTATAACGGCTTGTTTATATCTCCGGACCATTTTGCTGGAGCTTAAACTTTCTGTAACTGTCATCATGTACTGGCCCCTCAGGATTGATCCAGTGTTGAGCTTTTTTTTACTAGTTTATACTGAGTTCGACTGTATCTATCGAACATCATACATGTGTGTAGACAATAGGCGATTTTTTTTTTGTACGGCGGGTGTAACTCTAGAACAGTCTAGATTATTTCTACATAAGCATCAGAAATCAACTAAGTTGCCTTAGCAAACTATAGATGAAGTAATAGATACTTGTTGATGATCCTGTATGCATGTAGAGGAATCCGAAACGGTGACTCACTTTCTTTGTCACTAACTGACTCTCTCAGGAAAGCGTTACAGATTCCTTTGCTCGCACCTCCTGGATGAACTGATAAAGTCGGTAAGGAGGCCCAATATTGTAAGAGCAATCGGTTGATACCTTATGAGCAAATGCTCCTGCTAAGTCTAGAACTATAGAGGGTAAACAATGGGCGTGCGTTCCACAGACCTTAACCTTTTTTCAATCCATCCATTCATCAATGTCTCCAGAATCGTAGGTATATCTTTACTTGTTATTTCCAGCTATAAAAACTTAATAAAAGAATTTTCAATGACGAGATATTAGATACATGATTTGGCTTTTATGATCTTATTAACCATTTTTATCTTTATATGCTAGAAATTTTTTTGATTTGTACCATTAAATAAAAGTTCACATTTTTTACAAGTAGCGACATCTTTCCGATTTTAGACACATCCCTGGTAGACATATCATGATGACCACATCAATGAACTCCTCATGAGCAATCAGATGAACGTACTGATGGAATTTATATGCATTTGAATCAAAGCCGGGAAAAAAATCATTTATTTACTTATTCACAGATAGTGTGCATGAGAATTGCATCTCTTTCATTTATTTAGAAATGTACGCTGTGCTTTTTTTGTGCATTTCACAATATTAGATGAGCACTTCGATGAGTACATAATGAGTGTCACGATGAGCTTATTAATGAGCATGTCAATGAGGGTCTAGATGAGCTTATTAATGAGCATGTCAATGAGTGTCGCGATGAGTTTATTAATGAGCATAGCAATGACTGTGACGATGAGTTCATAAATGAGAATCTGATTCGATGATTGATTTCATATATTTTTCCGAATTCAAACTCCGGTTGCAAATCAAACTCTGAGACTCTGAAGCGTAAGGATTTCGGCATAACGTCTTCTTCAGCATATGGGCGATAGTCTTTTTGGGGAAAACAAATCAACAAATTTATTTAAAATAAATAATTTAAAAACTTAAATAAATAAATCACAAAAATCAATTCAAATTTTCCTAGATATGTCATTTGAAACGGTGATGACAAGAATAAATATTTATTTATTGCTGGTTTAGTATATAGGGAGCAGTTTCATGATATCCAATGAGCCCTTCGATGAGATTTAATGAATGTTCATTAGACGGCTCATCGGGACTTAATTTTCTATATGTTTTGCAAACACCTTGAAACTTTTCAGTCACATTAGTATTGGTTTACATAATAACTGCCCCTTGCGGGGCAGGAAACAAGGTAAAACTGTGAGCAATTTCTACTAGGGATTTATTTATATTAATATGAATGCCCGAAGGCGTCATTTTTTATGTAAACATTTTTTAATCACCCTGTATATAATCCAGACTGCAAAGTACATTAAAGCAAATATTCTTCCTTTTCGTATTCAGTTTTCCAAACTTCTTGAGTACATTTTAATTTCGACATACATATGTACATACATTGACAAATTCTTCCTCCATACCTCATAATCATTATTAATTAAAAACAATAAATATATTTAGATGGTAAACCCCAAATTAGCTCATCTGGCTCGAATGGGCTAGTTTTATTCCACACTTCGTTCATGTACATATTCTAACGTTTTTCCAATAACTCGATTTCACAACTTTTTGTGGTCACTGAATGTAACTTCTGAACGGCCGATACAACAGTGCAAAATTTCTCAATATAGAGATAATAGTTAGAATTTCTCACCTCACTTCAAGTGACACGACTGTGTAAAATTCATAGGAACATCTAACAAACGACATAAGAATCGACAACCGCAGCAACAAAAACAGAGGAAATTTGCGGTGAGCTCTCGACTTTTGTTACTTGCATTTTTCTGTCGACAATTCACAGTCGTGTCGCTTGAAGTGAGATGAGAACAATAATAAGGCTATGCTCCTCACTCTAGTTTCCAAACTATGGCTCAAAATTAAAATTTCTGAATTTACTTTAATCAAAAAAAAAACCAACGTCTTATCGAATTTAATAAGCCCAAAACGAAACCTTTATTTTATCAAGACCACTTAGTACTCTGTACTCAAAATCCTCCTTTTAGCACTAATTTCACTTGGACATGCCCATAAATTTTGTATCGCTACGGCAGCAATATAAATATCTGTATTGAATTAGCAATAACTAGAAAACAGGGAAATCCCTCCTGAGTACGACAAGCCTTAAGAAGCGTAATCCGCTGTCTTCTCGTCACCGTGAGTGATAAAAACCGATATGGATATCTGAAGGGCACTATCATAAATAATATCTTTGCCTTGATAACGTAAGAAATACATAGCTAATAAACCAAGGGTAAAACTGTCAGTGAGGAGGAGCGCACTGCCGGCATAATGAAAGGTAGAGATGTGAATTCCCGTGCTAATATTTACACAGCGGCAGCTATAAAAGCATGGGTAACACAAGTGCGTGGTCCCCTGGGACAAATATTGAAATAGTCAATGACTTTTTCTGTACCTTGCATCGTACTAAAGCATAAGACAAAATAATTTTTATCGAAAATATTTGGAGGTAGCCCAAAGAGAAACTTCTTTTTTTTTTATATTGTAATGCTTAACGTGTTAACCTAAACCCTCAAATGTAAACATCAAAACTACAGGAACAAGAATAACCCTAGTATAGAGTAGACGGATGGTCAATCTTTTGAATTTTACTCTGACAATCAGAATGAAGCGCACTCCGCAATGTAGAAACAAGATCTGACGGGAAACAAATTTACATGAACCCTGGTTGATCCAACGAAAACAAAAATTATAAAAATTAAAATCATAAAAAAACAGAAAATTTCGAATCAAATTTTTATTATAACAAAAAAAAAAGCTTTTCCATCTATCAGCAAAGTATAATTATCAAATATAAAATCTCGGAATTGAATCAAAAATTGGAATTTTTGTTATAAAAAAATTCTGGAACAAAAACTTTCAATTTCCACCTCGCAGTCTGAGGACAAGATGTAAAGTTGACTCCTTCTGAATATTGTAGTCGGAGAGTGTACGCCCATCCTCCAGTTGCTTACCAGCGAAGATAAGACGCTGTTGATCTGGCGGGATACCCTCCTTGTCCTGAATTTTAGCCTTAACATTTTCAATAGTATCAGATGGCTCAACTTCCAAGGTAATTGTTTTACCAGTTAAGGTCTTAACGAAAATCTGCATGCCTCCTCGAAGACGCAAAACCAAGTGAAGAGTTGATTCCTTTTGGATATTGTAATCGGAAAGAGTGCGCCCATCTTCTAGTTGTTTTCCAGCGAAAATAAGACGTTGCTGGTCTGGTGGAATGCCTTCCTTATCCTGAATTTTGGCCTTAACGTTTTCAATGGTGTCTGATGGCTCAACTTCCAAAGTAATAGTTTTTCCAGTTAAGGTCTTAACGAAAATCTGCATGCCTCCACGGAGACGAAGAACCAAATGCAAGGTGGATTCCTTCTGAATATTGTAATCAGACAGGGTACGACCATCTTCCAACTGTTTGCCAGCAAAAATAAGACGTTGCTGGTCTGGTGGAATGCCTTCTTTATCCTGAATTTTGGCCTTAACGTTTTCAATTGTGTCTGATGGCTCAACTTCCAATGTAATGGTTTTACCAGTTAAGGTCTTAACGAAAATCTGCATGCCTCCACGGAGACGAAGAACCAAATGCAAGGTGGATTCTTTCTGAATATTGTAATCAGAGAGGGTACGACCATCTTCCAACTGTTTGCCAGCAAAAATAAGACGTTGCTGGTCTGGTGGAATTCCTTCCTTATCCTGAATTTTGGCCTTAACGTTTTCAATGGTGTCTGATGGCTCAACTTCCAAAGTAATAGTTTTACCTGTTAAGGTCTTAACGAAAATCTGCATGCCTCCACGGAGACGAAGAACCAAATGCAAGGTGGATTCTTTCTGAATATTGTAATCAGAGAGGGTACGACCATCTTCCAGTTGCTTACCAGCGAAGATAAGACGTTGCTGGTCTGGTGGAATTCCTTCCTTATCCTGAATTTTGGCCTTAACGTTTTCAATGGTGTCTGATGGCTCAACTTCCAAAGTAATAGTTTTACCTGTTAAGGTCTTAACGAAAATCTGCATACCCCCACGAAGACGCAAAACTAAATGAAGAGTTGATTCCTTTTGGATATTGTAGTCGGAAAGAGTGCGCCCATCTTCTAGTTGCTTTCCAGCAAAAATAAGACGCTGCTGGTCTGGTGGAATGCCTTCCTTGTCCTGAATTTTGGCCTTAACGTTTTCAATGGTGTCTGATGGCTCAACTTCCAAAGTGATAGTTTTTCCAGTTAAGGTCTTAACGAAAATCTGCATGCCTCCACGGAGACGAAGAACCAAATGCAAGGTGGATTCCTTCTGAATATTGTAATCAGACAGGGTACGACCATCTTCCAACTGTTTGCCAGCAAAAATAAGACGTTGCTGGTCTGGTGGAATTCCTTCCTTATCCTGAATTTTGGCCTTAACGTTTTCAATGGTGTCTGATGGCTCAACTTCCAAAGTAATAGTTTTTCCAGTTAAGGTCTTAACGAAAATCTGCATGCCTCCACGGAGACGAAGAACCAAATGCAAGGTGGATTCTTTCTGAATATTGTAATCAGAGAGGGTACGACCATCTTCCAACTGTTTGCCAGCAAAAATAAGACGTTGCTGGTCTGGTGGAATTCCTTCCTTATCCTGAATTTTGGCCTTAACGTTTTCAATGGTGTCTGATGGCTCAACTTCCAAAGTAATAGTTTTACCTGTTAAGGTCTTAACGAAAATCTGCATACCCCCACGAAGACGCAAAACTAAATGAAGAGTTGATTCCTTTTGGATATTGTAGTCGGAAAGAGTGCGTCCGTCTTCTAGTTGCTTTCCAGCAAAAATAAGACGCTGCTGGTCTGGTGGAATGCCTTCCTTGTCCTGAATTTTGGCCTTAACGTTTTCAATGGTGTCTGATGGCTCAACTTCCAAAGTAATAGTTTTTCCAGTTAAGGTCTTAACGAAAATCTGCATGCCTCCACGGAGACGAAGAACCAAATGCAAGGTGGATTCTTTCTGAATATTGTAATCAGACAGGGTACGACCATCTTCCAACTGTTTGCCAGCAAAAATAAGACGTTGCTGGTCTGGTGGAATGCCTTCCTTATCCTGAATTTTGGCCTTAACGTTTTCAATTGTGTCTGATGGCTCAACTTCCAATGTAATGGTTTTACCAGTTAAGGTCTTAACGAAAATCTGCATGCCTCCACGGAGACGAAGAACCAAATGCAAGGTGGATTCTTTCTGAATATTGTAATCAGAGAGTGTACGACCATCTTCCAACTGTTTGCCAGCAAAAATAAGACGTTGCTGGTCTGGTGGAATGCCTTCCTTATCCTGAATTTTGGCCTTAACGTTTTCAATGGTGTCTGATGGCTCAACTTCCAAAGTAATAGTTTTACCTGTTAAGGTCTTAACGAAAATCTGCATGCCTCCACGGAGACGAAGAACCAAATGCAAGGTGGATTCTTTCTGAATATTGTAATCAGACAGGGTACGACCATCTTCCAGTTGCTTACCAGCGAAGATAAGACGCTGTTGATCTGGTGGAATGCCTTCCTTGTCCTGAATTTTGGCCTTAACGTTTTCAATTGTGTCTGATGGCTCAACTTCCAAAGTAATAGTTTTGCCAGTTAAGGTCTTAACGAAAATCTGCATGCCTCCACGGAGACGCAAAACTAAATGAAGAGTTGATTCCTTTTGGATATTGTAATCAGAAAGAGTGCGCCCATCTTCTAGTTGTTTTCCAGCGAAAATAAGACGTTGCTGGTCTGGTGGAATTCCTTCTTTATCCTGAATTTTAGCCTTAACGTTTTCAATTGTGTCTGATGGCTCAACTTCCAATGTAATGGTTTTACCAGTTAAGGTCTTAACGAAAATCTGCATGCCTCCACGGAGACGAAGAACCAAATGCAAGGTGGATTCTTTCTGAATATTGTAATCAGACAGGGTACGACCATCTTCTAGTTGTTTTCCAGCGAAAATAAGACGTTGCTGGTCTGGTGGAATTCCTTCTTTATCCTGAATTTTAGCCTTAACGTTTTCAATTGTGTCTGATGGCTCAACTTCCAAAGTAATAGTTTTGCCAGTTAAGGTCTTAACGAAAATCTGCATGCCTCCACGGAGACGAAGAACCAAATGAAGAGTTGATTCCTTTTGGATATTGTAGTCAGAAAGAGTGCGCCCGTCTTCTAGTTGCTTTCCAGCAAAAATAAGACGTTGCTGGTCTGGTGGAATTCCTTCTTTATCCTGAATTTTAGCCTTAACATTTTCAATAGTATCAGAAGGCTCCACTTCCAAAGTAATAGTTTTACCAGTCAAAGTTTTGACGAAAATCTGCATGCCTCCACGGAGACGAAGAACTAAGTGCAAAGTAGATTCTTTCTGAATATTATAGTCTGAAAGTGTACGACCATCTTCTAATTGCTTGCCAGCAAAAATCAAACGTTGTTGATCTGGTGGGATACCTTCTTTATCTTGAATCTTTGCCTTAACGTTTTCAATAGTGTCTGATGGCTCTACTTCTAATGTGATAGTTTTGCCAGTCAATGTTTTTACAAAAATTTGCATACCTCCTCTTAATCTCAATACAAGATGGAGAGTAGATTCCTTTTGAATATTATAATCAGACAATGTACGTCCGTCTTCCAATTGTTTTCCCGCAAAAATTAAACGTTGTTGATCTGGAGGGATACCTTCTTTATCTTGAATTTTGGCTTTAACATTTTCAATTGTATCAGATGGCTCAACTTCCAAAGTGATAGTTTTGCCTGTTAGTGTCTTCACAAAGATCTGCATTTTGTGGGTTTAACACAGTTCTGTAAGAAAAGAAAAAATGTTCAATATTGTTTATCATTTATATTTCCAAGTAACTGCGGTTAGTAATATATTGTCAGCGGGATCGGGAAACATCCATCCTATTCCTATTACACTTTTCACACATCTTTGATAAAGGAAATTAAGGGTTGAGGATAAGCAGTAGGTTCAATGCGCACAAAGCTAGTCTTAAATGATATTTCATGGTATGACGAAGTGTTGCTGTTATAATGATACTAGGATGACAACAGGCTTTGGAAATTACCCACAAGAAAGCAGACATATATTCAGATTCTCAGTTTTGCTATACCGTTTTTTTTTTACTTCTTTTGTCATTCTAATCTAGAATAAAAAAATAAGTTTATTTCCGTACTCATTTCTGGGACAACGCATACGAACTTAAACATTCAGTTTGTTAACTTTCTCGTGCAAGAAAATTATTATACGATTACTAATAAATGCACTACTACTACCAGTTTGAATAAGTCAGAGCTTTCCGCTACTGCATGAATTTACCCGAAGTTTTTAGTTGCACCATTTTTACAAGGTATCAAAGTATTATGTCATTTCTCATCTGTTTTTTTTAACGAAATTGCTGGAAAACCGTTCGCGTACTTTTCCATATCAATAAACAGGCCTAATATTTGAAAAACAGCTGGAATTGGTTTAAGAACAATTCTTAATGACACCCTAGATGAATGCCCGTATAAAGTTTCGTGTGGTCACCGATTTATGCAAGTTTGATTTCTGAAGTGGTTTTTCGCATATATTTCTAGAGGTTCGTCGGACAGAAAAAATGATTATAATTTTATAGGATTTCATATTCTAAAGAAATTTTTAGTACAATAAAAACTTCAGACGACCGTTTTCCAATATATGTAAAAATCCTAAATTTTTATATGGCAACACCAAGAACGGGTTGCCCGATTTATTGAATTTTTGAAATTTTATTTGTTATTACTATAAAAACACATGTACCAAATTTCAGCTCTCTATATCGACAGTATCCAAATATATAGTGGAAAACTAAAATTTTGTATGATAACCCCACGCAGGAGTTGCCCGATTTGTCTCATTTTCGAAGTTAATTTTAATTTTTTTTTTTTTAAAGCCCGTATACTAAATTTCATCTTCTAAGTGAACGCATACTCGAGTTATCGTGCGCAAGACGGACAGACATTAAAAAATCAAAATAACTTTTATAATGTGTGGGTGTCCAATATATTTTGCCCTACCATCACTATTTCGAGGTGTTACAAACGGAATGACAAACTTAGTAATACCGTTTAGACTTCCTAGGGTATAAATGATTTTAATAATTAGAAAAATTTTCTTTAAAATTTAAACTATGAATACTTTGGGATTTTTTTTCGATATTATGACCTTTTTAATTCTTCCCCTTTATCTTAACTATTTCATATTTCTAGTTTTTTCCCATTTATTTCTCAATGCTTAAAAGTAAAAATTGATCACAAGATTTCAGATTTTAAAACTTCTCATGACAAAAGAAATCCAGTAATACCTTCTAGAATTAATCTAGAAAAGCAAAAAAGATATAAATATCTGGTAATATTACTTCTAGGGTTTATACTGGGTAATGACAACGCCGTGTAAAAACAATGTTGTTTACATGAAGTGGGTCATACTTGAAACTAGTGGCTACTTTTTGTTAATAAGTCAGTAATTTCTCGATCGTTGTTGGGTGATTCCCTGTGATGATCTAAACGCATACAAACTGAGACACTCAAGCATATCAAAACCCTCGAGAATACTTCACAAAGCCATGAAACAGACTCCCTCCCTACCATGCGAGGCCCAACCGAGTCCATACATTCTAAAATATTTGCAGTATTCTTATTTAGCTCCTCCGCCCTAATCTACAGAAAAATTGTGTTCTGATAATCTTACGCTTGCTTTCTTATCTTTCGAACCGTAATAAAGTTTTCATACCTTTCCTAACAAAATTATTTAAAAAAAATTTATTTTAACCAAATGAATAGATTCCTCAAACAAAAATTCTCCGCTGAGTAATCATTGTAATGTCGCTGTGCCGTCATGGCATGCCGTGGGCTGATGTTATCGAATGTAGCTGCCTACAGATTCGGACTCTGGCTGCACATTCATACCTGCAATTATCTATATCACTCAGCTGAGAGGTATTGAGCGTTAAAATGGTAAGGTTACTTTGTAATCAAAACTATTTTATTATTTTGTTAAGTAAGGTACCGATATGTATATAAGGAAGTGTAACCTTTGAGAAGGTAAGGAACCAAGCTTTAAATTACTACGAGACTATTTTCCTGTATGGATAGTAGTTTAGGCTCTATAGCATATATAAAGTTAATGTTTGGCACTTTTTCAATAAGTATATCAATATAGAACATTTTAGAAAACTGATTCACAACGTATAGATTTCCGTTTCATGGCTTGAAGCATATGCTTAATAAAACACTAGTGTGTATCATCAGTCTCAAGCTTTATTCGAAATGTTCTAAAATAATGATAGAAAACTACTTTAGTTCGGTGCAAGCCAAAGAATCAAAATGAATGAAGTGTAATAATAACCACATGAACATAAATTTGCTCAGTCATATATTATTGGTAATAATCTCAACTAGAAAAAAAAATTAAAAAATCAGACTAGTTTCATACAATCATGTAGTCGGGTGTTGAAAATGTTATCATAACTTGTTAACTCGATCAAAAAAAAACATATGTAAATGAATAAGCAATATTTTTAGACTTGTACGCCATTTGCTTTGTGAGAGATTCAGAAGCAAAACTCCAATCTGATGTTTTACTTATGCCTACGCGTAATTTCAAGAATAAAGATTTTTCTTTACCTGAATTCAATTTAAAACGTAATATTAGAATTAAAAATTTCGTATCAAATCAAAGTCCATTTATTTTAAAATAAATATGCATCATAATGGTGATGCTATCAGGATTCCAAAATTTACTGACCAGAAAAATTTCTTCGAATTTTAAATAACGTCCTTGCACGAAATTATATCAAAATTTTCCCAGAAACAAAAATTATAAAAAATTTCTTTTAATCGCAACAAAATGGCCGCCATTTTATATTAACCAAACCCACCATGAATTTCGTAAGAAAATCTATCTATCTCACACAAAACCATTTAAAACATTATTACGGGAGGAAAAAGCATTTATTTTCAAGTTATTAAAATTAATAAACTTCTCTATATTTCGATATAACTACACAAATAACGTAATTAAAAAAAACACTTACCCTCAGACAAAGAAAAAAAAAACTTTCAATTTTATTCAATATATTCCACTAACAAAATATCGTTTTTTCTTAGTTTTAAAAAGTTTTAAAGTTTGTTTTTATTCCTATGGCTTCTTTTCTTTTAATTTTTTTTTTTATATTTTATTATAATTTCACCCACTAAAATCAATCACTCCCGTGAACTACGATGCGAACAAATGAGTACAGTGTATAGCTTGAACTTTTCTTTCTATATGGCTGAACTCTCGACGTGGCAGTAGTATTTATAGGCTGCACAAATACATATAGAATAGTCTCGCGTTCTCTGGATTCTCTCAATCGTATTTCTATATAATTTTGTAAAAATTCTGTCTGTGTGGCTATTTACGTCATAATCGAAGCTTATATACTTCCTCTTTGTTTGGTTTATCATTTTTTTTTTTTAATTTAATAATAGCTGAAAAATGAAAATTTTCAATTTTGTTATGAGGTCAATCAATGGTGCAAATAAGAATATAAAAAGAAAATAATTATGAGTGTCTTGTTAAGGTCGCGGATGATGGGTCCAGTCCATGCTATCCAAATCTATTGCTACTTTTCACAGAAATATTATGCGTCATTTTCCCATTCTTATAATTTCGTCTGGGTTTTGGGAATTGCCTTGTCGTCAGCTTTCTAAATAGAGTTGTTATTTTATTATGACCTCTTGACCCTGAATGTTTTCCTACCCAACTTATGACATGCTTTTAATTTCACAACATTCTGGAACAATAAAATAGATAAGAGAGTAGGTGAATACGTATATGTATGTGGGTTTTTAAACTCAATGGAGATGACGCAACATAACTGTTTTGTAGATAAATGTCATTAAATTCCAGCTATAATAATTAGTAGCCTTGAATAATTGCTTACTTTTATCAAAATGTCGATGCCTAGATTTTGAGAAAAAAGAAAATTATACGTAATTCGTGTTCAGAAAATAAATCTGGCGGCTTCAACCAGCTGCCTAATTGCGTGTACATTTATATGGTTGTGTGCGAGTTTTTATATAAGAAATTGCGCCGCTCTTTTGAGCTGGCAACTTTTGTGCTTGTGTAAGCATCGCTATTATATACTTGTTATATACAGCAGAGCAAACAGTCACTGTGTGTGTGAAATGGTAATGCGTATTCGATTAGTACAGTCTTTAAAGAAAGTAGAGTCACACTCTCCCAATCAAATTTGGAAGTCTATTCATGTAAAACATTTCGGAAAAAATAATTAAGTGCTGGTGGAAAGCATACAAATTTTTTCCATTTTTGAAATTTTATTTGTTACCAAATTTCAGCTCTCTATGACGACGCGTTCTCAGGCAGTGTCCAAATACATAGTAGAAATTTTTGTATGGCACCACCACAAAGGAGTTGCCTGATTTGTCTCATTTTTGAACTTAATTTTACTTTTTTTTAAAGTCCGTATATACAAACAAAATTTCCAGCTTTCTACGGGAACGCGTTCTCGAGTTATCGTACGTACGGACAGGACAGACGGGCGGACATGCAAAAATCCAAATAACTTTATGCGTAGGTGTCCAGTCCATTTTGCTCTACCATCACTATTTCTGTGCGTTACAAACGGAATGACACTATAGATTTCATCTAAGGTATAAAAAATACCCCCGAGTCGAATGAAAATCAAGTGTCAGAAAGTGGCTCATAGAAATGAAGGTGAATAATTTATAATAAAAATTAAAAAAAAAACTTTATTTAACGTATTTGACTTTTTCCAAATTTCTCTAATCCGTCTCTTAAAGCATTTTGTATAGCCCATCTTGTCTCATAATAAATGTCTGAATCTGTAATTTGTTTCAGTTGTGAAGCAATAAATTTCCCAAAAATTTCCTCTTTTGACTCCTCGGGTGGAACGACACCAACACTCTTTAATTGTACAGCATATTTTAGAGCAGCACGTGCTTCGCTCAGTAAGTTTCTCTTTTCTTTTTCAGGTTTTGGTAGTGGCTGTAATAACAAAAAAATATTTTTTAAATTAATAATTCATAGCCATGATACAAAGATATAACAAGTATGGCCGATTCTATAGGAATTTTTTTGTGTTGCTACGTCATGAGGTGATAATGTCATTTCGAGCGAATTTGTTTCGAGTTTTTCGTACTTATTCTATTGACTGCAATACGGTAAGGACGACTGAAATTGAGACGAACAAATTTGTGAGAATTGTCGCCAAATGAGAAAACCAACCAATTGACAGATAATTCGGCCATACTTGTTAATATTTGTATGACGATTTATACCTACTACTAAAATCTAACAGAAATCAGAAAAGAGTGTATGTAGTTGTATCTGGCCCTCTCATAATACGATATCGTTACGTCTACAGAATTGACAACGTATACAATCTTGAATCTGTGCTAACTGTCAAATTCAAGGCGGTAATCCCAGCTAGGGCAGAATGGAAATCATACTCCAGCTAGATCTCTTCAACCTGAAAGCTCTAAACCTTGGCTAACACTGAAGTATGTAAACACAAATTAGACTGGAATTATCTACACCGCCGCTAATTCGGCAGTGGGGTGGAATTAATCACTTGTGAACACTTAGTGGAACTAAGTTTCGGTATTTTTCGGTAATACTTTCATATTTCGCTTTGGACTACTTCGTGCCTTCATATAGTATTTTAGAAATTGTAAAATTACACTTCTTTCCATATCTTTCAATATCTACAAAAATAACTTTAAATGACAGCTGGCCTTAATTTGAGAACTGTCAATAGAAAGATTTCCCACTCATCGATTTAATCCACCAGTCCATCGCATGTGAAAACTTGGTACTATGCGAATTCAATTCCAGTCCAGTCCATTTCATGTGAACGCAATATAGGTATATGGATATGTGTATTTCATGCGGTGCAATATTTTCATAAGTTTTTTATGGCATATTTTTTTTAAACGTTATAATGTATGTAAATACCGCGATTTTAAAATATAATTTTTACACAAAATAAAAAAACTCACCTTTACATTTTCGACTATTTTATTCAAAGCAACTGTTGATGGTTTTGAGGCTACGTGCACTTTTAAAAAGTCTAATTTATCGAAACACCACAGTTTCGGTTTATAAACATTTGAATTTCCACATTTTTTCGAATAAGTAAGTATACGCAGTTCCTTGGTATATTGACTTCTCAATATTTGAATTTTATTTCGAACATCATGAACTGTTATAAAACTGTTTCGGCCTTTTAATCTTTCACATATCTCCTCTAATGATTTTTCTCTTTCATTTCTTTTTATATAATCGGGATGGCTAACATTATATAAATTTTCATATTGTCTATATGCAGTTAATAAATCATCAACCATTTCCCGGGACCATTTAATTAAACTCATTTTAACTGAATCACACACGTCACTTCCACCACATTTAATTGTACAAAAAACTTAAAATGAAATGCTTTACCGTGAAAATGGAAGCCGATCTGTAACTTTTTTCTTCTTAAGTGAAGTTTCCGTCAAACACATCTAAATAAAGTAAAAACAAAAGTCGCTATACTCGTTGTATACACGCAATGTCACACCATAAAGCGAATCATGTATACATCACGCAAACGATGAAACTTATTATTTAAAAGAGCACACAGTAAGCAAATTTCAAGAAGAGGGGAAAGTCTCAGCCATCAGACAGTTTTTGCTGTTTGAATAAAACAAGAATATAAAAGCAAATCAAGGTAATTTACAGAGAGTGTAGGTGCAGAAGTTGGAGAAGGAAACTTTCACACGGTCGAGGAGTAATATTTTTGCCTGTTTTTATTTTTTTTTTAATTCGACACAAATAAATCAGAACAGAGCCGTCGTCCGTCTCACACCACCCATTGCATTGCCACCAGTCGTTCACTTTCACAGTACACAGGTTCCAGCAATTGCTTTTGTTTTCATGCCATGAATCATGATGCGCACAGTTTTTGCTCTGTTATATGTTTATACCTACATACCTCACATGCACGGCACGTGCTTCTCAGAGAGCGACAAATATTAAACACACATTGACTGAAATGTAAGAGGCACGTGGGAAAATGGTTAGATGTGGATTTGAACTAAAGAGGAAGGGGAATTAATTATCGTGTAAATGTCGTGCCCGTGAAATATGTAGAAGCATTTTGGTTAATTCAAGTTTATTGCAAGCAAAATATTTACAAGATCGGGAGGGGAATTTTAAATTTGCTACAGGTCTTGTTGCGTACTTCTCGTGCAAGAATTTTTTTCTGGGTAAAACTTACTGGTGTGATGAGGAAAAAATGTAAAATGCATGAAAAGCACGAACGCTTTTCATGCTTCACGAAGAAAAGTGTTGTTGTACTCTTGCAAAAGTTCCACGAGAGCATTGAATAGTCAAACCATCTTCATTCTGCGACATTTTGATTGCATTTTAAAAACTTGTAAGAAAATTAAAAAAATTAACTATCCTATGACAGCTGTCAATGAGTACGTTTAGATCGCAGCTATTTAGGACTAGTTTTACGTAAGTCGAATTACGTAGTACTAATCCTGCTGCTGTTTAGTCCGCTCGTATTAAAGCTTTGACAGTTGTCAAAATTATCAGATCTGCCTGCTATTTCAGGAGAAAAATGAAAAATAATATATTGAGTTTGTTGGTACACCGCATGCACAAGAAAATGGAGCATAGAAGAAAATTTAAAATCAGAATGAGGAAATACTGCTATTTATATGTATTACTAAATACCCAAGATAAAACATGCAAATTTTCAGGCTAATGACAAAACATTATAAGATAACTGCAACAATTATTTATTAATTATGTATAAGGGCGTCACTATTTACAAATAGCCTCGCATTACCTTATGTGACGTAATGTCTCCATTTAATACTAATTTTTGTAGGTCAATACCGCATCAGAAACCGAATTAAAGTAGGACTAGTTTTTCGTAATACGGCATGTTTAGACCACTTAATATTAGTAATACGTAAGTCGAACTACGTAATACTAGTCCTAAATGGCACGGTCTAAACGGGCTCAATATGGAGCAGTAATTAAAAAGTTCGGATAAATATATGCAAGAGGGGAAGTTGTGACGTATGCAAAACTCGTGTAACGAGAAAATAAGCGAACGGAAAATGTGTAAGTAAGGCCTAAATTACAATTACGATTGATCTTTCGACTGGACGCCTTGATTTTAAATCGAAGTCGACGCTGAGGTGAAATTTGTAATTAAATTAAAGCTTCAACTGCTTGAACAAACCAGAAGTTCCGACTACTGTGATTGAGCAAAGTTTAGTTTCAGTCGAAGTTGCAATGTATCTTGCCACGTGCTTTTACCATTTGGGCAAAGTCGTAGTCAACTGATCGGTTCGTAATTGTAATTCAGGTCTAAGTTTGGGCAAATGCATTGTAATGCATTGTCCCAAAACTGAATAGTGAAATACGCGAACAGACCAAATATATAGGTCTTTTCGCGTGTTTCTAGTACAAAAACTTACTCGTGTGGTGGGGGAAAAATGTAAAAGTATTCGAACGCTTTTCATGCAAATGCAACTTCGTTAAAACAAGAAGAAGAATCAAGATCTAAACAGTAAAGAATTTGCGTAAAGGAATCTCGTGTGATACGGTCCCAGCTAGGCAATCTTTACTCAATCATTCGACATTCTGATTGCGTTTTAAAAATTAAAAAATTGAGCAATCGATTTTTCTTGCAAAAAATGGTGCAGTAACTACAAACTTCGGGTAAATTCATGTAATTTTCTTGCACGAGAAATTTAACGAATAGAAAATGTATAATTATTGCATTGTCCCAAAAATGAGTACGCGGACAAACCTATTTATTATTTAATAATGAATGTTCGAAAGAGTTGAAAAATGAGCTTTGTAAAATTATTTTCTTTCAAATTTTATGTGCCCTAAATTCAACACAAGCAGGTGTATACTGTACATATAGCCATAATAATAAATTAACATGCAAACGTCACCTCTACTAATTTATGTATGAACTTCCGTTTTTTTTTTTTAATTTTTTCTCCAAGTAACGTTCATTGAAATGGGAGAATGGGGGGATATCCTACACACGAGTATTCTTGATGTAGTGTGCTGCAATGCATGCACGCCGGTTTAACAGCATAGTCTGGTTCTCCAGACGAGTATTCTTGCTGCACCCTAGCCTACTCATTCATATATGTACGAATAATAGGCTATGAGAATGTGTACGTGCATTATTATTTCACATTTCGAATTGAATACAAGAACGTGAAGGTACAAAGTTGCGAGAAAAGAAGTTTGACATTTAAGAAATTATCTAGTTGTTGTTATAAGCTGAGAATATTAAATATATGTCGACTTACCATAGGTAACTCAATATTTGAGGTACTTGGAGCTGCTTCACTGCAATTTAAAAGGAATAGCAGATCATTATAGCACCATAATGCAGGTACATAGATATCATCCGTTCCCACGTCTCTTCTCTTTGTACTACTGCTAAGCGCTTTAGTTTTCTCTTTTGATAACTGACTTTGCAGTGTCCTTATTTTGCTTTTAATACATTGCACTGTCACATTTGGTCTATAGTCTTTTAATTCGTTCAAAATAAAATTAAACTTCTCATTTCTTTTCACTTTGTTTGTGTAATGCGGGTCCTTCGGATTGTATAAACATGGACACTGTTGTAATAAAGAAATAAGCACTTTTGTTTGTGTCTTATCCCAATTATCCATGTTTATTTTTTTTTTATATAAAAAAACAATTTAAAAAAAAAAATCTGTAGGTAATATGCTTTAATATTTAACTATTTGACAACCATAGTCACAAATAACTTTTGAACACTTATTCTCACCGGCAGATAAATCAAGAATGAAATTTGGTGTTCCTTTCACGGACCCTCTCTACTGTCACTCTATCACAAGAAATATTTTGTTGAGGTTGTATTAGTGCGAGGTATCGCTCGAAATAGGTTTAAATTAATTTCATTTTATTAAATTTAATCGATTAATTTCCATACCTACCGGCTTTTATCAATAATTTCCTTTTTATTCAAAACAATTTTTCAAATGTCTCTCTTTTCTTGCAATTTTGTACCTTCAATTCAACGCTGTCTCAAAATTATTAATATAATACACGCACACTTTCATAGCAAGAATACTCGTGCGGATAGCCAGCCACCTATATACTCTGTTGTTGTTAAACCGGCTTTTTGCATACATACTGCATAAAGAATACTCGTGTAGGATGGCCCGACTGTTGTAAACCGGTGTGAATATATGTATACTGCATCAAGAATATCGTGTGGGATGACTCAATACAGAACGAGTTCAATTTCAAAAACTGACAAGCTTTTAATTGCAAGTGACCTTAAAAATTTTACGTAGCTCAATTGCCTTTCATATTGTTAAATTTTCTTTTTTAGCTTTCTTCGTAAACGAAATAAAAGATCTTAAAGGTAACAAATATATAACATAGAATAAATTCCTAATCTATACTTTGACAGATATCATCAATCGTCAAAATGAATTTATATTGAATACTTTGGGTGAGCACACTGTTTACTAAAAAGATCTGCACAAGAAAAACAAAATAAATAATAAAATAATCAAAAGGTTCCCAGTTACCTGCGAAGAGGATTTAAAAAAAAAATAGAAAATGAAATAAATGAAAGTAATGAAGGAGAGTTTGTAAGCAAATTGAATATTTATATATGATCGTGTTCATAATTAAATGATCTAATTTAATTCAGGTAGGTACTTGCATTAAAACAAATTATAAAACCCGGTGAAATTGTGAAACATCTGGAGAAAGTTATCGGGGAAGAGATTATTTTGATACACAATAAAGCGGCTTTTAAGGATTATAAATAAATAAATAAAGTTTTGCTTCGTAAGTACCTTTATAATTGAACAATTTAATGCCTATTATGTTACTTTTATATAGACTCCATATGTTTATGATTTGAGTACTTAAGTAATACAAACGATTTTCTGGAATCACTTTCAACAGAGGGCTTTACAGAAACGGTAGGTATATAAGCAACAAGTCAGAGCAGGATTTAAATGCTTTAAAAACAAATATTTAAAAAATAAATGCTTGCAGCAAAATAAAAAAGAAAAAAGCAAGAGCTGATTCTGTGACCTATTGAAAATTATTAATCTCAAAAAACAAATGCAGTTAGGTATTACTGAATTAATTCATTTTATTTTTATTATGTTAATTTCGCTTTATTTTTTTTTACTGAAGTAAGTTTTTTTTTTTTTTTTTTTTTATAAATAAAAATTTAAAGAGTATTTGACTATTAAGCCTTACTTAACGCAGCATAACTATATTTACCGATCAAATATATACAAAATGTCACCAACAACAACAGCAGACAAAACACAGCTAGGTTTTCTGAGCCATCGACATTAAGTTACTCTCAACGTTTTATATATCTGAAGGAATTTTCGAAAAGGATCCACGTTTTCCCGACAAAATGGCAGAAGACGATCCTTGAATTTTTAGTTAATTATACTGTCGCCTATTTGCGTTTCTTTCGGTAACCATGGAGTATAGATAAATTCTGGACTAATACAGGAGGTGATAGGAAATGTTGAGAGGCAGAAAAATTGCATCAGAAAATGGGAGAAAGTGTAGTCCTTACAGAAGGACAGACGGACAGGCAGCATTATTGTATTCCACTAATTCTTTCACAAATTTTGTTTCATTGTGGAAAAAGCTAGTTCAACCGCGCTATTTATGAAACAGGCTCCTAGTATTGCAGAAAGGAGTTAGTCTGATCGCCCTACTTATGTAATAGGCTCCTGGTAATGCATAGAGGAGTTGGTTCTACCGCACTACTTCTATAATAGGCTCCTGGTAATGCAGAGAGGATCCGATATCTACTCCTTCCTATGACATCACATTATGAAAAGAAGATAGCTTGGAATCCAAAATATAATTAGTTGCGTTTACAGGTAATGGGTTATATAACTAGTTCTGGAATCATTACATTTCCGACAGGGATAATTCCTCATTCGTAAAGTATAAAATTTATTCCTCTTTCTTCTCAGCTCCCTTAAACTGGTTTGAAAATATATGAGCCAAAAGTACAGTTCGGTTGGTTATTTTGTATACGACTCACTTTTGTGTTCTTATTATTATTAAAGACCTTAGAATATATAGCAAACAGGAATGGTGATAAGCCAGATTTTACGTAATAAATTTCTGGTTTTGTATGTAGTCCATGTTTTACATGTATTTACACGCCATTCCCAGCGTGAAACGGAAGCATTTCGGATGCATTCCGAAAACATTCTGTGAAAGGCATGGAAGTAATAAGGTCTGATACCTAGTCCATTGCTTTTAATGCATTGATGTCCTACGACGGGAAGATATAGAAGGTGGTTATATACCTTACCTCTGCACGACCTATAAGGTGAAAGGAAGCTTTCCTTATTAATTCTTTGGAAGGTGAAAGAAAACATTCCTTATGAATTCTTTGGAAGGCGAAAAGAAGCATACTTTTAAATTCTTTGGAAGGTGAAAAGAGTAATACTTTGATATTCAGTGGAAACATTCATTCTGTCATTTTCGAAAAGTGAACGAAACCATAAAGCATGAATTTTCCGGAAGGTTGGAAAAAACCAATCAATTTATACCCACCCTTAGGAAGGTGAAGGAAGCACTCTTCCTGTTTTCATTGAGAGGTAAAGGGAAAAAGTTTTTCTGCTTTCTTAGCAATGTGTAGAAAATAAACCGTTATCACTTATTCGAATCTCGTAGGTACTTAAATGAAAATAATGCACAAATCAGATCCATTTGCATGCACTTTTCCTTCCTTCATTGTTCTTAGAAAAAGAATGAAACTATATGAATCATTTTCGACCCGTACGCACTACCTCGAACTACCCTCTGCAAATATAGCCGCACAAATTTCTATCTCTTTTCGATAACAACACGAATGAAGATGTCTATTAACCTAGATGCCATCTATGCTATTAATTACCTCTGCCTTCTCTAAGCATTCCCTGGAAGGTAAATAACATGTTCAAAAGCACGACCATTGAATAAATAACTAATAAGGAAGCGGGGTTTCGTGCGAATACAGTGTAGGTACGTAAGTAGGCAATTCAATGACAGTCAAACCCAGGGAGCGGGGGAGAAATGGCAAGAGGACTGGTCACTTAATTGAAAATTCTGCTTGACAAGTCACTTAAATTATCATCGTTGGATCTTTCCAACAGTCCATAATTTTTTTCCCCTCCTCCCTTTCGTTTTGGAGTTTAGGAAAAAGTGCAATAAACAAAGAAAAAGGTCACTTTTCGAGTACAAAGTGTAACAGGGTCATTTAAAAGGCGTTTGGGTTTCTTAAATCCAATATAAAAAAAAAATGGTTTTGATGACGTGTTTTTTGATAAAAATAGTAGTTAAATAAAAAAAAAAAAAATTAATTTTGTTAAGCCATAACATGATAGGGGAAAAATTTGTAAAGCATTAGAAAGGTCCAACGATTATCCATCTACCAAAGTTTAAATCATCATAGGATGCATCGTGGAAAAGTGTTACAGAGAGTGATCTATAAAAATATACCCTAATATCTTTAAGTCCCATTATCTTGGAAACCGTTAGGATTTCCCTCCACTACCCAAAAAAATTTTTGTTCGTCTAAGTATGATCATAGATGGCACAAAAACTAGATGTCGCATTCCGTACCAAAAAAGTATACAAAATTTATATGGTTGGGTGGTCCATTCCGGAATGGACCACAACATTTGAAATGATGTATACGTTGAGTGATTCATATTTTTTCGTGTTGAGGAAGTCGATAAAAAGTATACAAAACTGCTATTATATCAACATTTGTTTTCGGCACGCTCTAAGACACTATCCTTTTTCATAATCTGTATACTCCGCTCTAGTATGCCACGCGATATCTAGTTCTTGTGCCATCTATGGTATGACTCATTTATAGTCTACGGGTTTCACACCACCCTGTATAATTAATAATCGCCAAACAATTCAAAATTTTAACGCCAAGCTCAAATAGATAATAACGGAAAGTGCAAATATTATATTAGAAAATAATTTGCAGAATATTTTTCAGTAAAGAAATAATGTCAATGTATAATTCATTAAACAGAGAATTACGCTTGTGTATGCACAGTTAAATATAAATTTATAGTACTAAATTACTTACTCTTGCTGTTTGTTCTACTAAATCACTGTCCAATGTATTAGAATCATTTAATTCCTGAAAAATCCATATTGATTATATAAAACATAGAAAAATGTAATTTAAAATTCTAAAATCACAACCTTATTGAAGAAATTCATATTTTTTGAATTGCCTTGATTGTTGCCGCTGTTTGTAAATTGCAAAAGAAATTTCAATTGATCATAGCACCACAATTTCGGACGATAAGTTTCATCATAACCGAAACATCTTTTTCTGGGAGCGAGCATATTTGTTCTTTCTCTAGACATTTGATTAACTAAAGTTTTTATTTTAGTTTTAATATCATTTATAGTAAAGATGTTCGGTCGAATATGTTTAATCTCATTCAAAATATATTGATATTTCCGATATTGTTTTATTCTATTTCCATAATCTGGATGCCTTGGATCATATAGGCAAATACACTTTTCATATAAATTTATTAGAATCGATGTTTGTTCTCTTGTCCAATTTATTTGCTCTGGTGGAGTTTTTTTATCGCCGCCTAATTCCATTATTCATCAATTACATAATCACTAGTAAATTTTGTTTTATTATTATGTAAATCCATTAAAGTTTTTTTCACTCGATAAGAAAACAAAAACTTACCTCGAAAATTATTTGTGATTCTATCGTATTTTTAGTTATCTACTTTAATCACGTCTTTATAGTTAAACTCACATAACTTAACTACTCTATAAAGAGAGGAAAAAAACAAAAAAACAGTTTACATTATACTAACTAAACTAATACTAACTAACTATAGCCATTCTTTAATTAATGTTTTATTCTCTTGCCGTTGTAACAAAGCAAACAGCTGTGCTGTCTCGTGGTGACTGTGAGCCGGCGCGATGATTGGGTCTCGAATTTTTTTTTTTTTCTCAAACCGGTTTGAGATTATAAGACAAAAATACACTTCAGTTACTTTGATCGACTGATTTTTGTGTATTTGTGGTTAATATTGTGTTTTGAAAACTACTTGCGTGAGATAGAATTATAATTATTTTGCTTGAAAATGTGAGTAAAATAATTTTCCTTCCATGAGATCCAAAAAAAAAAAAACCTGTTTGAGACAGACTCATGCATGATCATGATCATGAGACAAAGTGTTTGTTGGCATGCTTTATTTCCTTTTCGTATGTTCTAACAATTCAGAACATCCAAACACAAAATTATGCGGTACAGTAGTGCTATAGAATGCCGTGGCGTGAAAATTTTAGTGAAATTAACCCTAAATCCGAATAATTTACTTCTTTTTTGGGGATAAAGTAGAACTATGATATGTTGGGTTACATAAAACGACATAAAATTGAAGACCCGGACAATTTTTACATCAGTGCAAGGTATATAGGCGTAAGCCTAGGTAAAATTTATACGCACAACCTTTCATAATTTACAATGAGCGAAAAAACAATATTTTTTCACCATGGAGTGGTTTGGTTGGAGTTTTTTTTTTTTAATTAATACTGTGATTGAATAGTTCATTATGGTACGAAAGTTTTGGGGAGATCGATCATTATTTATAACGTCTAGGGATCGTTTAGGTTGGTATTATCAAACAATAGACTGGACCACAATAGACGTACTCATAAGTAAAGTTACTTACTTAAGTAAGGCAAACGCGCCCTTTAAATTAAACAGATGTACCTAAAACAGCTTTAAAGGACTAACCAAAATATTGTATATGCAAAGACGCAAGCAAGTGCTTTCCATAATGGCAACCCACAATAGAAATAAGAAGCCGTTCATCAAGTTTTAATTCCTTTCGTCAAGCTCTGTCTGCAGGCTCATGATCGTAATTTGCAAAAGCAAATTTGATAGTTTGTGTAAATACTATACAAATGTTAGTCATTCATAAGGAAGCATTCGTAATATCTTCAGGTCTTGCATATGCAATCCTATACACACGCCTTAAGGCGTCGGTAAGGAACATTCGTTAAGTTTAAATGTCAAATTTTCCATAAGTAAAGTGCGGTAAGAACTCATTTGTTTATCCAATGATATTAATGAAATCGGTAACACTCTTATTATTTTATTTTATTATAGAAGAAGAATGTGAAAAGAGGTGGTCCCTTCTAAGAGAAAAGTTTGGCAAGGGGCTAATAAGCGAGATATTGCTTCCGGAAGTGCTTATATTTTTTATATAATGTCCATAAAAGACACAAATCTTGAAAACGTTCAATATCTCCATCCTAATAGGCTGAACCAAACAGGACATAGAATTACTTAAGGCGAATGCACCCTTTAAATTAAACAGATGATCCCAAAATAGCTTTAAGGCGTCGGTAAGGAACTTTCGTTAAGTTTAAATATCAAATCTTCCATAAGCAAAGTGAGGTAAGAGTCGTTCATTATGTACGGATGCGTGTGTTATCGGTAACATTCTTATTTCGTTATAGAAGAATAATGTGAAAAGAGGTGGTCCGTCTAATAAAAAAGTTTGGCAAGGGCCTAAAATGTGAGATATAGCTTCCTGAAGTGCTTATATTTTTTATATAATGTCCATAAAAGCACAAATCATAAATCAATCGTTAATTTTTTTGCTTTTACCACTTTTTAAAATTGAAAACGTTCAATGAGTCCATCCTAATAGGCTGAACCAAAGAGGACATAAAATTAATTAAGGCGAATGCACCCTTTAAATTAAACAGATGATCCCAAAATAGCTTTAAGGCGTCGGTAAGGAACTTTAGTTACGTTTAAATATCAAATCTTCCATAAGTTGTAAAAAAAAATTTGATAAAACTGCGTCTATAAATTTCATTTCTAAAGTAAGAAAGCTAGTAGAGAATTATGGAATCGCTTATATTATATATTATATTTTTAGGCTTCCTTTTATTGTTTATATCCATCAACTCTGTAACTAGTATACACACTGTGAAAATAAATAAAGTTTTTTTTAATTTATTTAATTTTTTAAGTGTTAGATTTTAATATTGCGTGGGTGTATAAGAATTTTATGATCCGATACACTAGCACTGGCCAAAAGGAAGTGGTATGAAATAAAATGGGGGTAATGGGAAGATCAAGAGTTGTTTCCGTACACAGCCCTATAGGATGGATCTATGATTAATTATATTTAAGCCTCTCAAGGATAGAAATCGATGTTGAAGTCTCCCACAACAACCTTGGAAAGGTTAACTAAAGAGTCACTAAATTGTTGTCTGATAAGGCCATCTATCCGTAATTAAAGTATATCTTCTAATCACATTAAAAAATTTACGCTAGGTCCCAGCAGCAGTAAAAAAGGAATGGCGGGGCGCGGCTGGCGGTTAAGTATTTCCCTTCTTCTAAATAAATAGGGGATTTTGAGTTTGGTTTGCCTTGGTGGAGTGTAGGCAATTCGAACATTTCAAAGTTAAACAAAATTGCAAAAGTATACACATTCTATAAATTTCAAAAGAAAGGCCTGAAGTTTATAAGTGGGTCAACGCAAAAATATATGCGTATGCATCATTCAGCAAATTAGAACAATGGATTATCAAGGATATAAATTTGAAAGATGTCGAAGAAAAAAGTAAAGTAAAGTAAAATGTAAATGATGTAACGCCCGATATTTGAACTGGCCAGATATGTTAAAATGCTTTTATTTACGCAACGAAGCCCCCTTTTCATATATGGCTTCCTGCAGTAATATACTGTCGGTATTTACTTTTTTAGTTTTTGATGCCGGTTTTGTTTACTTACTGTTTATGTTAACTACTGTCACTTTCAAGTTGTTTTTTTAACATAAGTTTAATGTCGATTTTGAAATCGTCATAAGCTTATTTCGATTTCGATGGGACTTCAGTGCAACACCAGTATTGCACTTTTTCCAGCAGTACAACACTGAAAATGTTCAATGGGACAATTTTTATAGCAGAATTGCAACACGAAGTTTGCACGCACTTCCCCTACTTTGCACTGGATAATTTGTCGGTGTTACAAATACATATTCAAGTTGAATTGTCATCTGCTTTGTCGCGATTATTTGTGAAATTTTGGAGTTAAATGAATTAAACATTTTTATTTGGGTAATTGGCATAAAGTTAAGAAGAAATTTGTTTCTATATATTAATAAAAAACATTTATTACGTTTGACAGTTCCAAAATAGAAGGAATATGACAGAACAGAAATATGTTCGATGGACTTCAGTGCTCCCAGATCTCCACTGCTAGAAAAAGTACAACACTGAAATCGAAATTAGCATGAAGTTGTACAGTCACTGACATATATATGTCAGAGTGGGTACAGTCAAGGTTAAAATGTTCTAAGTTGTAGCCTAGAGTTGCATTATTCTTCTTTAATTAATTTAATTTTTTTAAGGTCACATAATATTAAATTCATTAATTGAACATTACAATAATAATTTTCATGAAAAAGTTCGAAATTTTTCTATTTTCCATAATGTAAATAATATGTCAAGTCTTTCGATGTAATTGGTCTTGTAGTGCTTTTTCTGTTTTAAAAAGATCAAGACAGTTTTTTTTTCTCAACATCATCACTTCAGGAATTTTCACTGCTTTTTATTTAACTTTATACAACTAAATTCTCTGTAAATAATGGCACCACATGAAAATAAAAAAGATATTCCCTTAATAGAAATATCTAAACATAACAAACCTGAAGATTTATGGGTCATAATAGAGAATAAAGTTTATGATTTAACAAAGTTTCGCCACGAAGTAAGTGTATCTTCAAAAAAAAAAATTGTTTCTTAATTATGTATTACAGAGAAAACTCATATACAATTTTCAATTTTATTAGCATCCTGGTGGAGAAGAAGTCCTTGACGAAGTTGCCGGGAAAAATGCTACCAAGGAATTTGAAGATGTTGGCCATAGTACGGAAGCCAAGTGAGTATTGCATGATAGACGGACGACCTTTTATTCTTGTCTCAGAATGCTGGAGGCTCTTGAATCAGAAACTGGTAGGTATGTAAATAACATTACCCCATACCATCTGTGATGGTCAAGTGAGGAAATCGTTGGATTTTAATTTCCCACAGTTCCTTTGGTCTAATTTTGTCTGAAACAAGCACTATTTGAAAGATTCATATTGTAAGTAAGAGTGAATGAAAACTCGTACTATTAAAGTTATTTTTAAGCTAATATTTTAACTGCTAGATGGTAGTTGTTTATTCTTACACAATTATAGACTTTAAAAACATTATATAATTACAATTTCAGAAAAATGATGGAAAAGTACTATATTGGAGATTTGGCCGAAACGGATCGTCAAGGACCTTTAAGCAAGAAGTAAGTATCTAAGAAATTTTTTCGGTTTTGTTTTGTTTTTTGTATGAAATAAATCTGAGTCTGTATGCAATGAATGAATTTTATAGAGCGAGTGAGTGAGTTCATCTATTCAAGATATATCAAGAGAAAATAAAAACAAGAAAAATCAAATCAGAAGAATAATAAACCCACATTTTGGCTTTTTAATGCAATGACTATTTCTATAAATTAAAAATTTAGTTAAAAAAATAAAAATTGCAGTATAAACTTAGAAAAAATACTTTTATTCAAATTCATGCTCAAATATAGAAAAAAACTTTAGAATATGCGATCACAGAGCCATCTAGTCATAATATGAGATTTAAATGAAGCAACCATAACAAAATATAAAAAATGTTCTCTTCAAATCGAACATAAATAATTAATGAAAGGATGTAAAAATTTGTTTGACCCAACAGGTGCAAGTATCTTTCACTTCAATGACTGAGCAGAATTGTCCGATCATCATAATGATTGCTTTTAATACGACTCCAACTCACTACGACATTATAAGTTGAATGTCGAAAAAATAAGGAGTGTTCAAATAAATAGAAAAAAATATCTCAAGTTTTTTGTTGCAGTTCAAGCTTTTTACAATGGCCAAGATTTTCGTTCATGTTTGGTACAATAAATTACTCTCACTCTAATGAAAATAAGGGGCGCAGGATGTATAGATGTTACATATGAGTTGAGAACTGTGAGTTATTACTTTGAGGCTCCTCCTAACAACAACTTTAAATGTGAGGTTATTTTTGTGATGAGTAGAGACTACGGTATAAGTTAACAAGTTGACTGTATCAAATTATAATTTATAACGGCTAAATATAGAGGACATACATACGTACATATACTCTACATGCCATCTTCTGTGCCAGAAGTGATTTATTGCAACTCGCGTTCCTACATAACAAGCAAGATGTCTCTAATGACTGCCATACAAATTTACAACAGCATAGTTAGGCCCCATTTCGAGTACTGTTCAACGATATTGTTTCTATGTAACCAAGCAACCAAGTAACCAAGGTGTATACTAAAATACAACAGATTTACTCCAGTTAGACATATGCTACAAACACTGCAATGGATGAACTACAAAAAAGATAATTGAATTTAATGTGTTTAAGTTTATATTCAAAGTAAAAACAGGACAATTACCTGAATATCTACAAACTAAACTGAATCTTGTGTGCAATGTACAACCATACAATTTGCGAGGTGCAGAAGTAAATTATCGATTAGACAACAGAAAAAGTAATAGAGCACAAAATTCATTATTGTATAAGGGATTACAACTATTTAACAACCTACCAATGGAACTAAAGCGTGAAAATAGATTTACTAATTTAAAAAAAGGATATTTGGAATATTTAAGGACAAATAATACATAATTTAAATGAAATCTATATACATATTTGTCAATTTAAAGTTTATATATACAGTGTTATATGGAACTAAATTATGCTGAGCGAGTGGTGTTGGACGTGAAATCCACTCTATCTATCAGCCGAAGCTGAAAGTGCTCAGGCTGGCACGATAGAACCTCGTCTATTTGAAGCGAGTCTGTGGTGGATGACGAAAAACCTGTGCTGCCTTCATGCAACATAGACAAAAAAAAAAAAACTCGTGCCATGTAAAAACAAATGCAGATACACACTTAATCCTGAAGGGACTATACACCACTTACCTTAGAATTCGATTGAAGATTAGATGACAAGAACCTCTGATTGCCTTGCGCTAGCCTCCCTTTGCATCGCTGGCACATGATTCAATGTTCCTATTGAACTTAAAAAGAGTGTAGGAGCTCTAGTAGACCACCATGACAAACGTAGGAGGGCTCCGGGGAGAGTGAGAGAGGAATTAAAAAAAGACATATTAAACTGTGAAAACTTTATCGCATAAAATTTTTGTTCTTTTAAGAAAGCATCGTAAAACTAATTATATGAAATGCTTAACTTAAGAAATTTATGAAACCCGTTTATACGCGACCATAACAGTAGACGTACACTAGCCACTCTATAAGGATATCCACCATATAAAATGGAACCTATAAATTAAATTAGATTCCAACTACATATAAAATGTACGAAAGTGAACTTTCTGGTGAGGCAAAACCCTCGAGAAACACTATCCAAGCCATGAAACAGAAATCAATATGTGTGCGTCCTAGTCCTCTCTATAATGGAAAAGTGATTAAACATTGATTTTATATATGCCATAAAGCCCAAACTACTATCCACACAGGAAAATAGTCTTCCAGTAATTTTATACTTCGTTCCTTACCTTCCCAAAGGCTACACTACTATTACTATATACCTTACTTAACAAAATAATAAAATAGTTCTGATTAAAATGTAATCTTCCCTTGTTACGCTCAATAACTCTCAGCTGAGTAATAGTTGCAATAGTGTATGTGCGGCCGTAATCCGAATCTGTCGGCAGATTGAACACTGCAAGTATTTTAGAATGTTAGGACTATGTTAGGGTTCTCATGTAGTAGTGAGGGAGTCCGTTTCAAGGCTTGGAAAGGATCTCTGGAAGTCGCAGGAGGCACATTCACACATATGCAATTGTTACTCAGTTGAGAGTTTTTGTTTGGAGAATCGTAGTCATTTGGTTAAGATAAATTTTTTTAAATAATTTTGTTGTGAAAGATAAAAGAATTTTGAATACGGTTGGGAAGATAAGAAAGAAAGTAAGCTTAAGATAACCAGAAGTAAATTTTTCTATATGAATAGTAGTTTAGGGCGCCGAAGCTATTCAAATCAAACTTTTGTCAGTTTTACGTAAGAACACTGCAAATATTTTAGAATGTTAAAGTTAGGGCTCTCATGTAGTAGGGAGGGAGTTTGCTTTGTGGCTTGGGAAGTATTTCTCGAGGGTTTTAGGTGAGGATGTTGAGACTTGAATTCGTTCTGTTTCTAATGCACTTTTTAATTTTACTATGAATGCACAATACTAACAACAATAAATTTGATTTTTTTTAAAGAACAACCGTTAATTAACCTCCCCTCCAAATTAATAGGTCTGGCTCGTCAAAAGCTTGTGTATTGTCGTAAAATTTTTGGATTTTGTATGTTATACTGGCAGCCTTATAGAAAGAATATTATTTTTGTTGTTATTGAATGTATGATGTTTTATTGTGTTTTTCATATTACTTTAAGCACAAGTGGATACAAAACTTTAAAGAACTAATCTTGTGTTTAAGCCTAGTATCGAGATGCAATAAAATGTTTCATTTCCATATAAATTTTGGTAAACTTTTAAGACTAGTACTAAGGTCCGCGCTAAGCTAAATTTTGTATGAAAATTTAGCAAGCTAAAAGATATTGGCGAAAATTTATCCTGAATTTTAGGGAGATCGGTACTAAGGTCAACGCGCTAAATTAGCCTTTGGACTTTGATTAGAGATGGCACCACCAATAAGTCTCCAAAAAATTTAGCTTTATTAGCGCACTAAAAATATTTATTGTCAGAGTTCTGAGATTTGATAAATTTATTGACTGGATTTTTGTAGTTAACGTAGTTTTGTACGTCTTTGCTGTAAGTACGGGTGAATTAGATTTCGAGTCTCCGCTGTGATATTTTAGCTGCTAAAGAACGGCCCGATATTGGAAACCCGCTAAAATTTAGTTTAGCGGCGACCTTAGTACTATGCTTTACTGATTACTAGTGCAATAGGGAGTTCGCCGTTAAAAATTTAAAGTTCCCCCTTTATAAAATAGATGGCACTATAAATTCTCCACAGATTTTACTAGGCATTTTAATGCACAAAAGCATTAAACTACTGTTAAAATTTGGACATTTCCTATTTCTATAAGGATTTGCAGATTGTTTTTTTATTTAATAGAAGGTTCAAATTGGTTTTATTAAAAAGATCAAAATGAATGCTTTCCCGGCCACGACGAGACGTCACTTGGTATCTCCAAATATGTCAAAATTTTACCAGCAATTTTAATATGAAATATTTGGTAAATTTTACTTTGCCCAAACTCGATACTAGGCTTAAGGGAAGATACGCTTTCAATTTTTTTTTTAAATGGACAAAAATCTTGCTTTATATATAACTTTAGACACCACTAAAAAATGGAGATATTTTTGAATGTAATTTTTTTTATCACATTGCATTTTCTGAAATTTACAATTTTGCTATTGTTATTTTAGTCAATAAATAATATTTACATTTATTATGAATTACTGTTGGCATTTTAATTTTGTTTATATTTTTTTTCTATCTTTCTATTTATCAGAGAAATTGGTTTAGCTGTCGGCGCCTTGATCCTGGGATTTACTGTTGCGTATCTTATCAAGCGGTTTGCTTTTAAGTAAATAGTGATTTTTTTTTGTATTACTATAATTCACATTCCAAATTTATATAGAAATTATTTTGAACTTTTTTGGATAAAGAAAAAATGAAAAATTTTATTATTTTGATTTGTGGTTTTTTGAATACTTTTTTTCAATTTGAATAAGACACGCAGAATGGAATCTAATCTCATATTTAAGAATTCAATATTATGGGAGGATAATTAAAGGTAAGAGCACTTTGTAATTAGAAAAGAAAAATAAGAAAAAAAGAATGATTAAAATGATTTACTTGAATTTTAAAGTATTCCATTTCATAAACTGGATGATTACCTTATCGTGGGGTTTGTATTGGTCGAATGCTTTTACTAGTTTCCTTAATTTTAAATTCTCTAATATATCTTATAAAATAAACCTCATGTTCCATCCACTAAATCCAACTATAAAAATGAACTGCAGTGTACATTTCCAGGCAAATTGGCGTAATTTTAAAATTTATACTCTATGGCACCCATTTTAGCTTCTGATCTGCACAACTTTCGGCTCCATTGAAACGGACATAATTATCTGTTTTAATGACAAATAATAACTAATCCAAAAAACTGAACATACTGATGTGATGGACAACAGTTAGATTAGATGTAAAAAGAACTTGAAAGTTCAAAACAATTTTACACTGTCTCTACACTAGGTACCTAGACACATGGAAATGATGGGGAATGAAAAACCGAATTTACTAGCCAGCTCCACTTAAGTAATCAAGTCTCTTATCAAAGCAGATATTTGCATGAAGCATCTAAAGCGATGGGTAAATCTGTGCATATGCAGGTGTACGACATTGTTTTCTTTGAATAGAAAGTTCACTGACTTTATTTCTGAAGAAAACAATGCAGAACTGGAATTGGACTTATCACTGCCCACTACTCAAGTCACATTCATCTAACAAAGATAGGAGTTGTTGACAGCCCTGAGTATCTGTCTTGTGTTGGAAGGAGAGCCTGAGACAACCGAGCGCTTCCCTGGCCGCCTTTGCCCGACGCAGTCTAGATACTCTTGGGAGTGCCCTTCTATCTGTAGTTGAGTTGAAAATATTATCTCACCTTACCTGATGGGCTTCATTAAGAGAACAGGAAGGTTTTGGTGAGGTCTTTTTTTTTTTTACAAGCACAATGGGCCATCATGACTTCCAATTTTGGGATGTCTGTTCTCCGTTTGGAAAACAAATTACATATTATAGTACCGTAAAGAAATGTTTGGCCGTCGAAAAAGAAGCAACTGTTTGGATTCACTGAAGGAAATATTCTTTAAATAACAGCAAGGAAAACAAATAAATAAAAATTATTAAATTAGCGTTTTGATTGAGAAAATATTTCGAGGTAACTAGTGTTTCTGCATTTACGTGCTTCCATATTTCAGGTTTTCATTAAGTTTTTAAGACCAAGCGGCCTATTGTGCCAACCTAAAACCACAGATAAACCCAGATGCTCAGACCTTTTGGGGATCAGTGCCGCTCAGTCACCAGCTGAAATTGAAAGCACATTGTATCGAAAAAGAGCTTTAAGCTTTTACGAGAGATTCTATGCGAGAAACATGTCTCTGCGATTATTCCGGGGGGTTGCGCTTACGATACCAACGTCTCAATGGTTATATGTTTCTGCCTGCAACACTGCACCGCAACCGAACGATGGCTGTTAAAACTTGATTGTTTTGAACTCTCTCACAGCCCTCCGCTTTTATTCAATCTTATCTTTACATCTCTCTTGAAAAATGAGAGTTTGGTAGATGGCTTGTGAGAGAAAAGCTTTAAGCACTTGCTTGTCGGTTAGCAGCAATAATTGGGGTCAGTTTTAACTATGATGAATGGTTATCTGTATTTTTCTTATTTGTGCCAAAAACATTACGTAAGTTTATGTAAGCTTTTATTATGAACAAAAACTTATGACAGTAGAGGTGTGGAAATTACCCTTACAGTGAATGAAACTCCAAGTAGAACAAGGTTATAGACACTTTAGCTAAGCTTGAAAATGGAACAATTGTACCTCGAGTACTGCCGATAAAATCGAACCGTCCAAAACTTCCAATATATCGTCGTTGGCAGTAGATGAAGAACCTATGCTCAAAGTAACAGATTTTCATTGAAACCAAAATGTGAAAATTACAGAACCCAGAAATGGAGATAAACCTCATACGTCTTTGGTGGTATATATCCAAATGATATATGTAAATATGTTCTTTCCCGATTACTCAACAAATTTTACAATTTGTGCTTATATTTTCAAAAATTTAAGACAAAATTAGACTCAAATGACAGAATTTTATTTCTTGACTTACTATACTATATATATATAATGCTCGCTACACAACTATCGTCGTATTACTCCGTGTTCATCGAACAGCAGCGTTGTTCGGAGTAATATGACGATAGTGTGTAGCGACCTAGCGAGCATTAAGATTATACAGTGATTTCCAAAAAAGCATCAGTGTCGCATCGATGCGAATTTCAGCTTCTTTACACGTACAGAATTTACGAAATGATTATTTTTGCAAACGAAGAAAAATAACTTTTGAAAATCACCCATAATCAGGAATAATTAAATTTACATTTCCATCATTTTCTCCTTAGATTTCTCTTGACTTTCTGTCCAAGCCTTCGCAATCATCCTCTTCATTTCCGAATCACCCGATCGATACATTTTCTTCATCAGATTCATAATGCCATCAGTTGGATCATCTTTCGCTTCATCACCATCACCATCATCAGCTTTGAATTGAGCATCTTTGATTTCTTTAAGACGTTTTTCAGTTACAGTCAAATGTGACCAATGGAATGCTTCAGTTTTCTTCTTCATGTAGATTGCAATCATATCTGTCTTAATTTTCTGATAGCTTTTTTCTACATCAATAGGTGATAGCAGATTGTTAATTGTTAGGCAATAGTCCCTTTCATTCAAATTCCGTACGCTAAGTACAAGAGAATTTTCAGTGAATGTTGTACTAACATCTAATTCGGATAAACTCTGAACTCTATTTAGAGTTACAAAGATTTTAACGAATTTTTCACTTTGATCCCATGCATATTCTTGTAGTTCGGTAATGTATCTAAAAAAAAAATAACATTTGGAGTGTAAGAGATTAAATTTTGCATGAATAGTTAAGTCGTTGATATACCTTTTGTTTTCTGGAATTTTTACATTTTGCGCCTTTGTTTTGCTTGCTTCCTCAGAACCTTGCTTTTCTTTCTCTTCTAAATTTAATATTTCTGTTTCCAGCTTTCGTTGGGCAACAGACAAAACATCTTTAATTCTTTGCCTATTCGCCTGCTCTAGTAATGTCTTAAGTTCGTCGAGATCTTTTTTTAACTATAAGGTACGAATTGGAAATATCTCAAATAATTTCTAATATCAGTGCTTACCTCTTCGAGAGTCATTTTATTTCACGAAATATTCAATAATTGTCTGTTGAAAAGAAATTAATTTTGTCTACACGAACAACACTCCTTCACTTCACATGCAGATTTTACGAAAAATGTAGGCATAAGGACAAGGTAGACATTTATGAAATGCCAGTGTTACCACCAAATCAATATAAAAATGTAAGGCTATGTAATAACGGGGTATTAATTGGCATGTATAATATGAATGTTGACGGCTAGCACTGATTTTTCTGTCAACTACTGACTAAAACCGCTTTGCGTTCGATCAACTGATAAATCAATTCATTATAAAATCTCGTCAAGCGGTGCAGAAAAGTCCGTGCTACCAAGTTTCGATCGGGAGTATAGACTTTTACTACCCCCCAATACTTCTCACCCGTAAAGTGCCAATATCCTCCGCTGCGTGGCTATGGAACTACACGAAGCAACATTATTGTTATGGCACGTCTAAGCCAAGGAAGGCCATTCCTTCCTTCCTTAAAAAGTTATCATCTGGGTTGGGCTATATGTTCAGTAATGTCGATTTCGATGGGACCATTTCAGTGTTGCAATTTTTCTGGCAGAGGAGAACTTGGAGCACTGGTTCACTGCCACCGAAATAGTGACTTTTTGTCGACTACGAATTTTGACAGTAAACGACTACGCTTGACTACGACTATCGTTCACTCCGCACTTTGAATGTACCAAATAGTTGTATACATTCGACTACGATCAGGAGGATAGTCGATCGTAGTCGGTTTGACAGAATTACACTGCGACAACGACTACGCTAACAAAGTGGCAGTGAACGCGCCCAGTATAGAGCTATCGTTGTTGATTTCAACTGTCAGTTCATTAAAAATAAAATCTCGTATACAGTGCAGTTATTGCGATGAATTATTAATTACTATTTAAAATCTTGGATACTGAAAAAGTTTTCAAAATGGATACAGATATTTTTTAAAACTAAATTTATTTAGTGATAATGATTTATTCTTGAAAATGTCACTGCAAAAGCCTAATCTGGGTGAGGCTTTAAGTTCACCATAAGTCAAACTTTTTCATAATTGGTATACACCCTAATTGTTAACTTCACCACACGCACACGCCGTCTTTTGTACTTTTTTCTATGCCGTGCCAAACATGACGTTTGGTAAAATGGATGACAGCTGCATTTCATTTGTTTCATCCCCGGTTTTGATAAAATTATTAGTAGGATATATTGAATTTGTTTACTTCTTATTTACTTCTGTTTACTGTTAATAGAGTGTAGATGATTTCTAATGAAACATCAAAATATTTATAAAAATTGAAATAATTAAGAAAAATAAAAGGCGACCATGGAAAACTTTCGGCGATGTCGAATTTGCATTTCAGAGTCTGCTGTGATGATGTCAATTTTCGGTGAAGATGCTTTATGGAGGAAAATCAAAGAATTCGCTGATGTTCAGGCGAGTTTTATATATAATTCCAAAAAAGAAATTTGTATCCATTAGCACAGACTGGAAATATATTTTTACAGATTGAAGAAGATGACAGCTTGCCACAACAGATATGCGTAATGTGCGCCCGGGATGCAATAAAAGCTTTTTCATTTAAACAAAAATGTGAAAAAGCCGATCGTTTCTTTCGTAAACAATTAAGAGATGATGAAGTTATGAGTGTGTCTTCTCGTGATGGTATCGATGATGAAAAGGAAGACAAAAAATTTCCATTCAATTTTTGGAATTTTGGCTATGGAAATAATCCACTTAATCCTATCGTTGTGGATGATTCCAGTCAACATCAATCTGAGAATAACGATCAACATTGGAATCAAATAGGAGATGAAGATCATGATAATAATGAAAATCATCCTTTAATTCCGGTGATTGAACTTATAACACCAAACGATGATAACAAACCGGGCCATGGATACCAGTGCAGTATTTGTTATGAATTCTTTGCAATGAAATCCATTATAAAGCATCACATCAAGACAAAACATCCGGAAGCGAATCCTACTTATGAATGTTTTGAGTGTAAGAAGAAATATTTATGTAAAAGATTTTTGGACAAACATATGCGAAGAGGTAGATGTGTTAAAAAGAGGAAGAATCATAGGTGGAGTAGATAAGGTTCGTCGATTGTAAAAATGTTCTGTGAATATTTCTATTTCAGTCGTGCTATGAAGTGTGCAGATTGTCATGAAGTTTTTCCATCCGGGCATCACTTGGGATGGCATAAGAGAGCTGGAAATTGCCCTTCAAAAATGTGAGTAAATAAAAAATATCAATAAAAATATATTGTTATTCCTTACTCTCTAATCTAAGATCCTCTATAATTTTATGAAAGTCGAATAGGAAGAAAGTAGGAGGCTCTATAGTAGGAGTATGGTACACTTAGTTTTTCCAAACTAGTTTAAAGCCTACCGACTACTTAAGGAATGCAGAGGTAAAAATATTTAAAATCTAGATGGCAATCAAGCTTATGAACCAAGAAATTTACATATCGAAGGAATTTTCGTAATTTTCTTCTAGGCTTTAAGTTCACTTAAGTCTCTTGTAGGAAAAAAAGATTGTGCGGTAATGGTAATGTTAATGTTAGAGTAGGGCAACTAGGCTTCCAGGACCATGCGGAAACCCGACCACAGTTGATCTATTATGTCTTCGCACAGTCGACACAGTTCACTGTCGGATTTGCCTATTTTCATCAAGAAGTGACAGAAGAGGTCATGACCAGTGACTGCGTTAGCAAACAGTCTGACTGACTGTATGCTAAGTCCAATAGGTTTGCGGATCTGTAGAAGGGAAAGGTTGAAGAATTGTTCGTCTGCCTTATGCGGGGCACGCTACGCTAAAGGAAATCCAGTTGCCTGTTTTCCAACTCAAGCAGCTCCCCCTACCCTAACTGGCTTTTTGGTAGGCCAATTGCCGGGTAGGTACCAGTATACGAACATTCAGCTCCGGTTTAGCCAGTTTGTCCGCTTTATCAATACCGTCAACTCCTTCGTATTTAGGAACCCAAATCAATGTTACTTGGTTGTCCCTAGACAGTAGCTGGAGTTTCGAATCAAAGACTTCAGAGGAAAGAGCTAGGAGCGCAGATGTAGATGTTTGAGTTCTTGAAGCCCTTTTTAGGCTTTGCTGAGCTTCAACCTTTATAGCGTAGACCCCCGCCTGAAAAATGGAACGTAATGAACTAAGCGGAATGGATAGTTCTATTTCTGGAGCAACCTCCCATGCGCCTGTTTTGCATCCTTCGGACTTCGGCCCGTCGCGGGAGCTGGAGTCCCGTGTCTAATATCTGGCCTCTTTCAATAATTACCAATAGTAAAAAATACTTCTGCAATTGTTCAATGGACTAGAGATAATTTAGGGACGCTGTCCTGATGAGCCGCGTGAGATTTGATGAGCATTAAGTTACCAAAGAACAAGACCAGCACGATCTGTTAAGACTTCCAGTTGTGAAATATTCAGCAAATAAAGAAGGCGCGATCTAAATGCCATCAAACTAAGCGAGGAGTGAGTGAAATTTAATCGGTTCCACATAGGAATAACAAAGAAAGAGTTTTTCAGAATATTGGATGAATAACGAGGGATAACTAGATTAAGTGGGAAACTTGGGAACCCAACAAACGCTAATCTGGAAAATAGATATTGTGGCGTATGGGATTGAATTAATTTAGACAAAAAGATGAGATTGTGGAAAAATCTGAAAAACTATTTCACCACCGAGGATCGAGATTTGAAACTTGAAAAAAATCAAAAGAAAATCATTTTTAAAGTGCTTTTTTTACCTGTGGAACGGAATGGGCACAGGTAAACGCAACCCCTCTCACCAGCCAGATGGGTCGCATGCCTATTGAGATGGTGAAAGATGGGAGATAGCAAAGAATCAGCCGAACTAAAATTTTTTTTTCCGCGACGTTGCTACTTCTCGTACTATTCAATACTATACAAATCTAGTACTTTCCAAGTTTCAATATGGAAATCAGGTAGGCGTTTCGTCGTTCAGATTTACGTATTCTCCATCAAACATGTATTCCTGGAGAAGATTGTTTAGTTGACTTTTCGTGAGAATTATTAGCACGTTTAAATATGATATGATGGTTAGTTGACCTTCCTAAACTCCTATTTATATTGGATTATTCGATTATTCCGATTATTTCGGTATAACTCTAGCTAGTTGTGATAAGACAATCCAAAATTGTCAAATAATTTTTGTTCGTTTTAAAAAACTGTTCATAATTGAAACACAATTGCAAAATTTAAAGTTAATTCACGCGATATGATAAGTCGTGATCGATTCATAAGTTTACATCAAATTTGAATTAATATCTTTCAATGTACTCTTCTTGGCTAGCGATGCACTTATTCCAACGTTAATTCCGTGATTGAAGCATTTCTGGAAGGCTTCTTCCGGAAGTACGCCTTCAGCTACTCTGCCGTGGGCCTCTATATGTCGAAAAAGGTATCAACACTTTTCCTTTTAGTGCGGTTTACATTTTTGGGAAGAGGCAGAAATAGCATGATGCTAAATTTGGAGAGTACAGTGAATGTGAACAGACATGAATTTTTTTGTCGGCAAAAAACTCGCATATCAGAAGCGAGGTGTGTCACGGGGCGTTGTCGTGATGAAAGAGGAAGCCATTGGACCATTTTTCTGGCTTTACACGGACCAATGCTAGATGTTTCGTTTTTCCCTAAGCTCTCGAGTAGTAATCGCCTGTTTGAACGAATCCGTTTTGCCACTTTTTGCACGTTTTCGTGTGTTTTTGAGGTCGAAGGAAGTCCCGACCGTTTGTCGGCTTCAACCGACTCATTTCCGCTTTTAAAACGCTCATACTACTAGTAGGCAATCTTCAGAGTCACCACATTATCGCCATACATTGATTTTAACAATTCATGATCTTATTTGGGACTTTTCGGCATTTTAAAACAAAACTTAATATTAACACGTTATTCGAAATCCAGGATGTGCGACAGACACGGTAAACATGACCTCACTCTTCCTATTCTGGAAGCCGACTAACAAATCATAGCTTGTTCAAACTTAACACTGACTTTCTCAAAGAATCAGGCTATCAGACGGATAAATTCAAATTGATACAGCATCTGTAGTTGCTGCTATATAAATTCATTCAACGTATTTTTTGATCACACCTCGTAGGTTCACACATATGCTAAAATCTCTTAAAATAATGTAAATCATTGCAACCCAACCCAAGGCATACTTTCTTGCCTTATTAAAACTTATTAATTTGTAACATATTTTGATTGCTTCATTTAGGATAAACTCTGTTGCGGCTCCAGTAGGTCCTGAAGATTCTGATTCTGAGGACGAAAAATTGAATGAGAGGTCTACAACTGAAAAAGAGAAATTCCCAAAAGCGAAGACTAATAATCGGTAAATAAAAAATTCTATTTATTATTATATCATCAACGAGATTCTTAATTTATTTCCAATTCCTCTTTTTGTTTTTTTCTTAGAAGAAAGTGGGGCAAAAGAAAACATAAGGGTCGTACTAGAGTACGACTTGATTCAAGTAAAATTGAATTTGCTAAAGAACTTATAAAGCAAGATATTTCAGTAGCAAAGCTGGCTGAAGAACTTCAAATATCGCGTACGCATGCATGGAAACTACGTAAAAGTCTTGAATATATTCTTCCGGGTGGTAATCAAGCAACAACAGATGTTAAAAAATCAAATTGCAAGCAAGATAATAATACAACAGAAAAAGATTTACAAAACCAGGAACCACAAACAGTTCAGAATTCAGTGCAACAAAACGATTCAGAGAATCAACAGAAAAACGATCAAACTAAGAATGAAGATAATAAAACAACACAAGAAAATGGAGAAGTGAATTCATTTCATACTGACGATGACGACGACAGCGAAGATTGTAGTGAAGAAACTGAATCTGCAGATGAATCCCGTGAAGATGACTGTCATCCAGATGAAACCGATCAAAATGATTCGAGTGCATTACCACGCACTCCACAGTATAAAAGAATTTCTTTTTTTCGACAATCATTGTTTATTATAAATGTTCTTTTTTCTTCTATAGACCTGGTTGCAGTAAAATCTCTTCATCAATGATGATGAAAGGAAAAAAGAGGAAAACCATTTCCAGTACAAGTGATGTACACAATAATTGTATTAAAAATGATGAGAAATTGTAATTTATTATATTTGTGTGCATATACATTAATTAAGTTAAAAAAAATTTTTTAAATGTATTACAGAAATTCTACTGATCCACCGTATAAGAGGAAGCCACGTAAACCAAATGTGTTTATGACTCCAGAAAAATATGAGCAAGCAAAACAGTTAGTTTCTCATCGGGCAACAACAATGGAAGTGGCTAAACAATTGAATATATCACAAATGAGCGCATGGAAATTGCGTGATAATATTCTTAAAGGCATTCCAATGACATTCAAATCACCACCAATTCCACGTCCAAGGGATGCAATACCAAGAATAATTGTTCCTCGACAAAAATTACATGGCATGAAAAGACTTGAACGGGACAAAATTATTAAGGATGCAATTCTAGCTATGATCCGGGAAGATAATAACATTCAGTATTGGAAAGTATCGGAAAAATTGGCGGCTGAAAAAGGTATACAATTGTCGGCATCATCTGTTTGTCAAAGATTGAGAAAAATGGGATTTCAACGAAGATGGAAACCTGCTGATCGCTGCTCTCAAAATGATACTTTAAAATCAGCCACGTCTGGTGGTGAAGAGGATAATAGTTCAAGCCTTTACGGAACTACAGATACTTCTCAATTTTTAACCACGTCATTTTCTGATTTAGTTTAAGTTAATATTGTTCACACACACATAGCTTTTAAGTAGTATCCACTCATTTATTTTAATATTCTGTTACTTTTTTTTTTTTTTTTTTTTTAAACAAATCACCTATAATAATATAAAATCCAGGCACATAAACGCGCCCCAGTACATCATTTACATATATGCATGTATGTATAAGCAAATATACAGTACGCTAGATGTATATCAGATATTTTTACATTTTTTTTTTTTTAGTATGTATTTAATTTTATTCTTTAAATATATGGTTCCGTCAATAAAGATCCTTAGCATTTCAATCAGATGTTGTTGCCTGTCACTATATGAAATGGTTAGGTGGGGGGGGGGGGGGGGGGGGGCGATGAATGGACTTTCAAAAAATTAAGACCTTAAAACATGTGCAGATCAAAATAAAAACTTTCTTCGATGACCATTGTTAGTTCGTCCAAGAATGCGCTGAGAAAATAAATAACATGAATGTGTAATCTGAGAGTTTTTAATCATGGAATAATAGACCATATTTAATGTTTCTTTTTAAGGAGGAAGGTTACATATTCCTTCAATTGAAACATCGATGAGACAAAAAACAACTTGCTATGCACGCTCTTTATACATTGGGAGTAATATTTTGGAAGGTGGAGGCCAAACGGGTGTCGGACAGTAAAGTAAATTGAAACTTTGTATTAATGTATTAAAATATATCAATTTGATTAACACTAGTTCCGAAGCTTTCTCACGCACGTTTTGGCGTAAGACAGAAGATTTTCTTGCCGCTTGTGTCTCGGTCTCAAGATATATAAAAGTGCAAAGTATGCAAATGTGCTGATAAAAATAATAAAGCAAATGAATATTTTATATTGAAGGTGTTGGATAAGTAATTATCGTTAAAGTTGCTATGTCAGGATTTTTAGGTGGTCCACAATAATATGAAGAAGGAAATGGAATTTAGGATGATGCTTGGGAGGCACTTAGTAGGAATGTGGGCAGCTTCACAATATAGGACTGTCATATTCCAACAAAATTGATCAAACAAGATTGGTAAATAGATTTAGAAATCATATAGCTCTTTTTGTTCAGTATTTTACATTTCACCTTATTAATTATTCTATGTGGAAGTTAATAGTGAGTTTGGAAAATAGAAACCCATTCATAGCATAAAAAAACATTTAAAGGAACGTGCTTGCGAGAGAAAGAAGCTGAATTTATAAATATTTAATAATAGAGAACGTTTCATATTTGAATCAAGTTTATGTAGATAATCCTGTGGACAATAGATGATTTCTTTCATAGCTTTTGAAATTTATACAGCCGTAGTTGTGTGTAGATTAAACAAAAATATTAACGGATAAGAAAAAGTTCCATTACATTAACTTTAGGATATAACAGGGAGTTATTAGAATATTGTGACTAAATTTTAATCTAGACATTTCTTTAGGATAGCAGGGAGACGTTAGTAATAAATTCTAATCTAGACATTGAGTCTTCAATAGACTTATTTAATCAAAGCATGGAATGGTGTCGTTAAATAATGAAATTAGAATAGAATAGAAAAGCATTTATTAAAGAGCCTCAGCTTTCGCTACGTTACAACGTTAGATACATCGAGTATACAATAGATATTGATAATAAGTCGAGTGAATACAAGGCTTAGAAAAATAACAAAAATTCAACGAACAAACTCATTGCAGTAGAAAACTATTTAGATTGTAGTAATAATAACGAGTATGGTTATAGGACTTAAATTAAGGTTAATGTAATGCAACATACAAGATAAACAAGAATGAACATAACATATGATAAACAAAACTAAAGTAGAACAAATCAACAAAAGTATGAGTAAAAAAAGCAACGGATAAGATTAAATCCAACATAACACACTAACTGATTGCACATAACATAAAGATCCAAATACAAATTAACAAAGTAAAGTAAAGTCTAAAAATAAAATAAAGATATAAATTCAGAGCTGAGCACACTTTTTCTTCTTTTTTTTAAGTAATATGAATGGGAATGAAGGTTATGCTAGCTATAGATCTAAAAGATGTGACATCGCAAGCTCTTTAAACTGCTTAATAGAGGATGTATTTCTGATAGAATTAAGTAACGAATTCCACAGGGAGGTTCCCAGACCAAATAATCCATTAGAGCCAAATCGGGTGTTAGTTCGGTGTGAGACCAGCCTGGAGGTATTGAGGGAGCTCCATGAGAGTAATTCACTTATGTACTTCGGTAGCAGATTCCATCTGCCTTTATAAATGAAGCACAAAACCCTGAGTTCAAAGAGTTTGGTAAGGGAACCAGGCAAAAAAAGCTGCAACAATTGTGAAATATGAGAATGTCTCTTAAGACAGTAGATGTATCGTATACAGCATTTGAGCGCTCTGTTCAGCTTCGCTATCTCAGTGGCCTGTAATGGATAGAAAGCAGCATCAGCATAAAAAAAATGCGGCATGATAAGTGCTGATACCAGGGACTGCCTCATGGATTGTGGCAGGTGTTGTGATACAACATATAAAGAACGGAGGCCATAGTAAATTTTAGAGCACATCTTGCTTACCTGTGGCCGCTAAGTAAGTTGGGGGTCCATAAGGAGGCCAAGATTCTTGACCTGCTCGTTAGAGGAATGATCTGGTCATAAAGACGCAAATTCAGAAGTGTGTCAGCAAGCCTAGGAACATTAGCTCGGACAGAATATCTAATAGCTTGTGTTTTAGCAGGATTTAGGGCCAGACCATTACCTAGGCACCAGCCGGATAAATTATCAAGAGTAGAGTTGAGTTCATCTATTAGTTACGGAAGATCACTCATACCAGCAGCCTTATAAATCTGAAGATTAAAAAGGGAGTTTATATGAGCGTGCCAAATCAAAAATCATCAAAGATATTAGAATCGCCATTGATAACAAAAAAAAAAAGGTGTAAAACTAAAACGTTTAAGTTCGATAAGTTTTCAATCGAGGACAACCGATTTTTTCGTTATTAATGCCCACTATCATGTCGAAAGTTGGGTAGTATATACGATTATAGCAACAAATAACGGTCATACGAATGAACCACATATCTCTCCAAGATTTTGTTCCTTTATTTACCTTAAAAATATGTCGCGAAATCCGGGAAAAGGTATTTTCCAAGGAGATAGTCGAAACAAGTGAGTCATTATTGCCAGAAGTTTGCCATTGAATGATATGAAGAACTACCAGGAACAATGTCTTCCCGATTTTCAAACTAATGTACATATATAAATTTAAACTGGAAATATATCTTCATTTAGATAATATTTAGATATTTAGATATATTTCATGGGCTGAGAAGGGTGGGTGTTGATAAGTGTCTATGTGACTGGATCAACTCAATGCTTCTCAGTAGAAAGATCAGCTCCTGCTCAGGTGACGCTACTGTCAGAAGAGCAGTCTATAGAGGTACACCGCAAGGGGGGATGCTATCACCACTCCTGTCGCTACTGGTAATGGAGGAAATCCTCATCAAGTTAGAGAGAGAGGGCTTTAAGGTAGTTGACTACGCGGATGACATATGCATCCTGGTAACTGGCAAATTTCTCTCTACTATTAGCGAAAGGCTCGAATGCGCGTTGCTTAAGCTGGATAGCTGGGCCAATAATAGTGGATTGAGGGTAAACCCCTCGAAGACGAAGCTAATCCTTTTTACAAGAAGGAGGCGGGTGCAAGATTTCCGACTTCCAATGCTGGGGTGAGAGGTGCTTACTCTCTCCAGTGAAGCGAAGTATTTGGGTGTCGTCCTCGACTCCAAACTGAGCTGGAAGGCTAATCTACAAGAACGCCTGAAGAAGGCCAGTGTGGCCTTCTACACGTGCAAGAGAATATTTGGCGGAAACTGGGGATTAAAACCCAGGGTGGTACACTGGATGTACACAGCCATAGTTCGGCCCATCCTCTGCTACGGCTCTACGGTCTGGTGGACGGCACTGACGAGGAACTGTAACCTTGATGTGCTGTCAAAAATCCAGAGACGCCTGTATGGGTATAACTGGGTGTCTGTGCACCACGCCCACGGCGGCATTGGGGGTCATGCTTGACCTATTGCCGCTGGACCTTTATTGTAAGGGTGTGGCGGCAACTAATGCTGTCAGGCTGAGAGCGGGGGGCTGGTGGACGTAGAGGGGTTTTGGGCACTCCAATATACTCCAGAAGGTAGACTGTAGGGACTGCAGGGTAGAAACAGACTATCAAGTACCCATCCTGACTTTTGGTGGGGGTATCAATGCAACGATACCCACCAGGAGTGACTGGGAGGGGAAGGAGGTGGTCTTTGCATCCGATATTTTTATATTTACAGATGGGTCCAAGACGAGTGCGGGCACAGGGGCTGGAGTGTACTGTAGAGATTTCCAGTGGCCCGAGTCTTATAGACTGCCTGACAAATGCAGTGTTTTTCAGGCAGAGCTCACAGCGATTTATCAGGCGGCAACATTGGTATCCATGTGCAGAGAGCGCGCATGGCACATCTGCATATATACTGATAGCCAGGCAGCCATCCGGGCGCTGTATGCTGGGCTGATAAAATCAAAATTGGTGCAGTTATGCAAAACAAGGCTTGAGGAATTGACTGTAAAGCACAAGATGACCCTAAGCTGGGTACCTGGCCATAAGGATATCTCAGGCAACGAGATGGCTGATGAGTTGGCCAAAAAGGGCTCCGAATTGGATAGCTCCGCAGCTGTAGCTTACGTGAGGATCCCAATCGGAGCTTTAAAAGAGGAAATCTCCGGGGACGTCTATCTAAAGGCAGGCCTCCGATGGACCAGCAGGGATACCTGCGAGGCAATTTTGGCCTGCATATGACAGGAAAAGGACAAGGAAACCGTTTAATAGCAGCAAGCAAATACCATGAATCTAGTAGGTGTCATGACGGGTCACTGGGCTATAGGGGACCATGCTAGAAGACTGGGAATAGCGGCAAACGATTTCTGCAGGTGTTGTAGGGACTCGGAGGAGATTGAAACCGTTAAACATGTGCTTTGCGAATGCCCCGCTCTGATTAATAAAAGAGGTAGGCTACTAGGTAGCTACTTCTTTTCAAGTCTGGGGGAGCTTCAAAGTATAAAGTTCAGAGACATCCTGAGTTTTCTGAGTGAGGCAGGATGGATCTAGGTTAAAGGTCTTGGATATATCCTGAGTTTCCCAAGGAAAGCAGGATAAATCTGCGGCTTGAAGGGTTATCCCATGAGATCTAGGGGCACAATGGACCCGTTGGAGGTCTAAGTGAGGCTGGCTGGTTGTCTAGTGACACCCCTCTTACCTAACCTAATCCTAACCTAGATAATATTGAAAATCTGAGTTTTTAATAAATTTTCGCACCACCATTTTGACCGTTAAATATCTTTCCGCAAAAAAAATCCAACATATTCAATTTAACTATCATTATAATTAGATAACCTGTTTTTCCTTCCTTTTTGTAAATTTATTATTATTTATTATTATAAATTAACATAAATTGTATTTACTAACGTTTAATTCTTTTTTAACGCGGATTTAAAAAAAAGAGACTTTTATGAATAAAAATAAGATGAGCGTTAAAAAGAGACTTTTATGAATAAAAATAAGATGAGCGTTAAATGTTTATATGTAATCCCCAATATTTCGAGTGAAATTAATTAATGACAATAATAATTAAGTCCAAGGCAAATTGACAATCTTTTAAAAGCACCTTACGTGACGTACTTATACAGGAAGCTTACATTTATCAGCCATTTTTAATCTTTATGCTACTTCTAATCCTTCAGAGATGGTTATATTTATCTCTAAAAGAAGAAGAATGCAGCCGCCGTGTTTTGACAGCAAACGTTGTTTTTGTTAACCTTCCTCTAAAGTTTGCTATTTTTAACTTTAGATTTCTTCAAAATAATTTATAAAGTTGAAAATATGATTTAGCTTTGAAAATGAATTTCTCTATAGTTTATAACTGTTTACAAAAATGTCGAATATTTCAATTACGAAAAGTATTTAATATTGTAAAAATTAGGAATGCAAGCTTCAAACGTCCGCAAATTAATACTGTTACGGACGAGCAACAAATGATGTTACGAAGTATATTAACTAATTATAACAAAAATACAAATAACATTGATTGGAAATCGATTCGTAAAGAAATAATAGATACTCAAAAGTATATAAATGAAATAAATGTCGATGCAGTCGTCTTGGCTACATTCAATTCTGAGGATTTGGAAGCTGCGAAAAGTTATATAGATTTTTTAAAAGCTAACACCTTACAAGTTAATAATGCTGTAATAGGACGTCTAATGAAATTATACTATCTAACTTATAAAAGCGGAAAACTCGCCGAAAAAAATAAAAATGAAATACTTCAGATATATGAAGATATTAGATCAAAGCATGAGATAATGGATCCCATTACCTGTGAGAATCTTATTTATGGTATAATCGCAACAGATAAATGGAAAATTTCTCTAGATTTGTTAAATATGATAAAAATTACTTGCAAGCCAAGAGTTGCTACTTACAGTGTAATAATTGCAAAATGTTTTGAAAGTGAAAATACTGAGTTGGGATGGAAATTACTTGAAAATATGATAACTGATGATAGGCTTCCAAGATGTGAAATTTTTGTAGAATATTTTAGGAATGCCAAATTAAATTCAAATACGTTTAAAGAAAATTTAGAAAAAATGTTACACTTTATAGGAGAGCATAGAATAGTTTTAACTTCCTTGGTTGTAAATGAGCTTAATACAATTTTGAAAGAGCTTAAAATAAAGTCTGCAGTAACTAAATTATCGAAACAGGGAAATTGTAACAATTGTGGGACAAATTTAGAAGATGTTTCAGTAACGAAAGAGGAATTTGAAAGCCTTTCAAGTTCGTTTCTAGAAAAAGTTCTCATACGAAAAGATGCATTTCAAAAATCTACCCCTGAAGAAATTGAGAAATTTAAAAGATTTGTGGATGCAAATCGGCCGTTTGATTGCGTTATTGATGGATTGAATGTTGCATATTTTAGCGGTGTAAATAAATCACCAACTGTTTATGCTAAATTGGTAAGTTGATTGAGGTAGTTTTTATTCTTAATTAATTTCATACGTCATTTTCTCAGTTATCATCAGTAATAAAATATTTACTTCCGGAAAATAAACGTCTTCTTATTGTCGGAAGGAAACATATGCTGCGGTGGCCAAAGGATCAATTAAATTTTATTCAACGTAATGCAAAAATATTCTTTGCAGAAAATCTGTAAGTAACCAATTTGCAAGCATTTATTGTATTTTATATGCTTGTGTTATATGAACAAAGTAATAAAAAAAAAAAGTTACTTTGCCTGTCGTAATTTGTTGCATAATATGTAAATCAAAGAATTACCTGAGTATACGACAAAAGATTCTGTCGTATTTATGCTTGTCTTTTGCTAGAATGGAGAGAGAAAAAGAAAATTAAAACATACATTCTATATAACGGTATATTTATAATGCATTGCTAGATAGAAAAATGATAATAGAAAACATGCAAATATTAAACGATTAAAAAATGTGTGAATGGCAATGTTGTTGCAATAGTCTTAAAGGGTAGTAAGCAAATTTCAATAATACTATCATCATCAGCTTTTAGTTGCCTATAGTACAAATTCTATGATTATTATATTTTTTTAGAAACTAACCGAAGAAATACTCGTGAAACTCTGTTGTGTATAGGTTCCACGAAAACAGCTGTAAATTCGCCAATACGTGGTTACGTGCGAGCGCCGCAGACGAAATTGTAGCGGGCGCTTCATTCGCATTGCTCAGTCCTCGAAATGGATGAGTTCCGCACAACGAAGCTGTGCAGCATATATTTTCAGCCGGTGACGACGTCGAGGTCTCCACGCAGATCGCATTTTTGTACAAACTGTCGGATAACGTGGAACCGAGACGTCAACGCCGGCAAAAACATCTTGCAAATTGGCCTGGACCTACTCCAGGGCAGGCCATTGCATCAAAACTTTTGGCGCAGCACTATCCTCGCTTGACAGTAATAGCTGCATTGAGGTTTCGGCTGTAGCAAGCCGAAACTTATTATGCAGCCATGACCCCCTTGCGGGGTTTAAACGGACAACCCTGGGTGGTGGCAGGCCATGGCGTATATATATTATATTTATATGTATGCCGGACATTTCTCACGTTCTTTTAGAAACTGGTTAACTAACGTTTGACTTGAACTCTCTGGCGACTATATTTTTATGTTGGCCGTCTACCAGATTATGAAAAACTTTTCAACTTTTAACAAATTTGTTATCCTAAACCGTTCCATCTGGTTTGTTATGTATTGATATCATTTCTGTAAGGACATCTTTCAATTTTCCATTCGAAAATAGGATTCTAACAATCAATTGACCAAATCATTTCCTTGTTAGAAAATACACAGGAGCCATGAATGTTGAATAAATCTAATTCGCAACTTTTAATTATTCGCAGATGGAGTCCTTTTCATGAGAGAGATAGTTGCTAATCTACAACTTAATTATTTCTCCAAGAGAAACCAGAGCTTTCAATATCTAGCTCAATTCCTGAAGTTGGTTAGCAGCTGTCGCCTCGAGAGGGCATCATTCATTACTCGATAGTCCATACATTATGCAATTCGTCAAATACTGTATGAAGTCAACACAAATTAATCCAATCAGTGCATATCTTATTACTTAAATGCTGTCCTTCGTTAGGACAGATACTTCCGAGCCACTACAGGACCTCTATTTAATTGATATTTATTAAATTTAACGAAAAAGGTCCGATTTTAAGGTGAATTTACACGTCTAGATATTTCGCTCTAGTTCGGGCTCTTTTAATCTAACTAGATCGCTCTAGAAGTGTTCTAGACATGTAGTAAACAGCTGCTAGAGCTTTACCCTAATTAAATTCTTGCTACTTTAGCTTAGAGCAAAGTGAATCCGGACAAATTATTACCTGTGTCTAGAAAGTCGTACGTCTGTTGAAATGACTTTTATCATAACCGTGTCATTCTTCGCAATAAAAGAACTTAATTTTCCTAGCAAATCATTGAAATTATTCTGAGACATGCCAACAAAGTTCCTATAAAGCTGTCTATCTTACATTCGCAATTTTTCTAACAAATTTTAAATAATCCACTTGACTTGCACCTTAAAATCCAATCTCTAACCCATACCACATATTTAAAGTTTGCTACATAATCAATTTTTTCATTGCCAAGGTACATATTTTCTGGATCAATGACATTAAAGCACATTGCCTTAGGTTTTTTTAACATTCAATTTAAGTTTTTTTTTTACGTATGTTTAATGAGCTGCCGCATAAATTAAAGTACGAAATAAATTTTAGAAATTTCAGAAAGAATATTATATCTTATGTAAAAGAGAAAATGTAAATTATTGTTGTAAAAATGGCTTTGTTAAGCTAATAAAATCTTATTATTATTATTATTCATTTTAAGCCAGTTGTCAATGCTTTCAAGGTCTTCCTTTATGTTACGAATACATTGGTCTGCTTGGTCACAAAATCTGCAAATAACGCGAACTAACTATGTTTCATTACTTACTTGATTGTACTGAAGAAACAATGTGACGTCCAGTACTGAACCTTGGCAACTCCCAATTCTACATCAGACATTATACAATTCACCATTCTTGTTTAGGTGACACCACAAAAACAGTTCTTCTGTTTTTCCACCAGAGGTGTGGATAAACTTTTTTGCCTGACAAAGTCCTTGTAGCCTTTATCCAGAAAGGGATTTTTGTTTGTTCTTTCAGCTATTTAGGGTAGCTCTGAGGTAACACTTGGAAGTGCCACAAAATGGTTTTTATCGGACAAAGGGAGTTTCCGTCCCCCTTTTTTCTAGGCCGTCAGCAATTTTATTGCCTTTTTGGAGGCCTTTATTTCCCCGTTCCCGTATGAGGATAACTTTGTTTCTTCTCGATAAGGGTTTGCAGACACTATGCTTAACATAATAGTACAGGAAGTGTTATAATCCAAATTTAGCGTAGTCAAATTCTGGTTTTGTTAGAATCTGTGGCTGCTGTAGTGAAAAGCTCAGTACAGGCATGTAGTAGAATCAACATAGAGAGCGGGCAACAAGATATATGGTTGAAAATATTGCACTTGCTCCCATCGAAAATGATCTTAGTCGCTGTCACTACGGCCAAGCACCTCAGGAGTTTCTCAACTGTTTCTAATGTAAACACCTAAAGCACCTGAGCATACATTTCTTCAATTTCCCCAAGTTCAAGCACCTCTAAGAAAAGTCACGCTCATGTACACGAATTTTATAGATATCAACAATTCCTGTTCTCTCTATATTCTAAGGGCTAATTCCTCAATGTGGAATATGGTAGGGATAGAGCCCAATTTGAATTTGGCCGGATTACATTAAGAACGCCGACGTCTACGTGGTCGTAGCTTTATGTCAAACATATTTAGAGACAGTACTGCATGTATGAAATGCATTACATCACCCACGCTGGCATCGTCGTCGACGACCAATCTCTAATCCTAATTTTAACGCTGGCACTCCATTGCTATCAATATGCAAGATCTAAATTTATTATGAAAAAAGATGAAAAAATGAAACGATATTTGAATTTCTGAAAATAAATGATTTTATATTAAAAAAATGTGGACTTGAAGGAAAAGAAAATATCTTTTTTATTATTATTTAAAATTTTATTACAAACCGACAGAGATTAAAACAAATAACTCAACTGTAAAATGTAAGGGAAATTAATGTATTGCGCTGCCTACCGCCTAGTGTTAATGTAACTTGCCCGGCGTTTTGTTTAGCGTTTGACGACGACGACGAATACTACGCTGACGTTGGCCTTGTTAATGTAATCCAGCCAATTGTTTGGCATTTGATTCACAGGTAATAAGAAGAGCTACATACTGCAGTATAAACACTAGGTAGAGCACTCTAGTAAGAGCTTTATTAAACCGTTCTACATAGGTAGATTATTTTACCTAAAGCTAGAGCGTAATTCTTACTCAAGTGTAAACAGTAGAAGCTAGATATTCTAATAAGATCCATTACTAAAGCTAAGGACATCCCAACGGTAATGAGTAAAGTGACGTGCTTGCTTTTACGCAAAACTTTCCTTCCTTATTTGCTCTATAGTCTGAAAGCTTCTAGCTTAAACATTTTTATATGCTTCCTTTCAGTACACATGATGATCCATTTCTGCTATACGCCGCTCTCAAAAGTGGGCCAAAGACAGATTTTATTTCAAGTGATTTAATGCGATCTCATGCCTATCTTCTTGGACCAAATCTTAAAAATATTTTCCAACGTTGGCAACAAGAACATCAATATATGCTAATATCAGTGAAACATAATTATGACGTGATACTTCGGGTAATTATAATTTTCTCTTTGATGATGTTTAAAATCAATTACACAAATAAAAACGCTTTTCTATCTTTTAGGAGCCGGTAAAATTCAATTTAAATGCACACAAGGTAAAAAATACTTGGCACATACCATTCAAGGATGAATACTCAGCGATGCCGGGAAATTCACTAATCACACCGAACAGTTGGCTTTGTATTTCACAATAGAAAAAAATAAAAATAGAAAATAAAACAATTTTATTTCGTCAGTTGCGGGAGGAAAATTTTTAAGTTTCTACAAATTTTTGGTGTTATTTTTCTAGATTTTTAGTAATTTTTTTTAAAACAAAATTAAAATGGCTGAGGAAACACCACACGCTAGTGATGTATCAGAAATGCAAGAAGAAGAGGAAGAGGGTGAAGAGGAGACTTCATTAAAAAGTAGTAAAAAACGAAAGGAAAGGAAAGATGAGGCGAAAGAAAGAGAGAAACAAATACGTCAGTTACAAATGTATTTGGACAGCATGATATATAAAATGCCTGAAAAACAGTTAAAAGCATCTCCTCTAACGGAAAAATTGGCAAAACCATATAATTTTCGATATGTGGGAACACATGAAGAGTATGGACATGTACTAAGCCCAAAAGGACGTGCAAAAAGGATTGAAAGAAAGGCTAAAGATATGAGCGTTATAACAACTGAGTAATTACTTTTTTATTTAATGTTTTTTTTTAGATTTAGTAAGATTTATTTCTTAGACAACTTCAAGAGCATATGAAACAACGTGTTGAACTAGAAACTAGAAAGAAAGAAGCAAGAAAAAAAAGAGAAAGAATATTTAAAACAATTCTGACTAAATTGGAAAAACAATGTCATGAGCAAGTAATTAGCGAAATTGTTGAGAAATTCGCTAAATACATGTCAAATAAATGCGCTAATTATATAGCACCTCCAGTAATGACAGAAAGCGCACAACGATTAACTAGAGGTCTAGTTTGTAATATGTATTTATCACTTGGTATAAATCAACGTCCTTGCAATATTGATCAATCTCTCTTTGAAACTGTTGGCTTAGTTCTATCAGATATGATCTTACAAGTTCTATTTGAAACTCAACACTATAGAGAAAATTCATCTCAATCTCAATGTTATATGCCGCCATCAACAGAAGAAAAAGTCTCGCCAATGTGTATAAAGAAAATAGAGAAAAAATCTAGTAAGAAACGTAGTAAAAAAGGAAAGGCTAGCCATAAAAAACGTAAACCATTCAAAATATCTATCCTGCCCAAGGAAATTAGAGATTATATGCGCCTTTCAACAAAAAAATGTATCGAATGTACGCCCGCTGATGATAATTGAGATAAAAATGAAAATGAGGAATAATTTGTGTTACGTTTGTGTTTTGAAATAAAATTTGTGGTATATTTTTGTTTTAAAAACAGAAAATGTCTATCTCAATAATCAACTTGACTTAAGCAGTCTAGATTGGGGTATGCATACTTCATAGAACTAAAGTTTCATTCACTATCTCTATAATTGCACATATTAATGGGTTTGCAAATGGGTCTTGATGGGATCCCTTCAGTCTTGAGTCACTTGAGCTCGTTTTTTATTCTATCTATCTACATTGTCTATATTGTCAGTTGTGAGGCACTGCAGTCTTTATTTATGCTGACGATATTATATTTTTCGCTCAGATTAAATCTCTTAACGATTGTAAACAGGGTGACAATCGCAAATCTGCAAAAGCAGTAATTTGCCTCATCGACAAATGTTGAGGTATGACTTTATGCAGGAATCCGAAACCAATTTCCTATGATTGTGTTCTCCGATTCGTGCAAGGGTTCTGTCTACGACTTGGGTGTCAAATGTGCCGCCCAAAGATCGAATTTTATCTCCCACATAAACTATATACTATCGAGTATGCTGGGGCTTTATAAAACTGTCCCGAAAGCTCTCGAATTCCACCTTAACATTTCCTTTGTACACTTTCTTTGTGAGATCACTTCTTGAACACGCAAGCATGGTGGTCTTCCTTTTTCGTTTTACAACATACATCGACTGTATCAAGTCTCTTCAGCGGAACTTCCTACGCTTCGCTCTCTTAGGCACCTACTCTGGAATAATTCATTGATTCTTCCACCTGATGAGGATCGCTTGAAGCTTGTGAAAATGCACTTTTGAAAAACGTGGCATAGTTGCCGATGTAACTTTTTTTGCATCAACTCTTAAACGCGAATATTGATTCTCCGGTTACTTAGTAAAATCTCTTTACGTGATAATAGGGACACTATCACGTAAAGATCATGAATTGTAGGAGTGTCTACTTATTAAACGTGTCACTACAGCAAGCATGTGTTAAGCTGGTTCTGATAGTCAATTAGAAGTCAATTAGATTATGCGCACATAATTTTTTTCAAGAATACTGATGAGACTGTCCTATTTCATTCTTTATTTGGTTATAAGGAAAATGTGATTCTTTGCAATAAAGTGCCTGCTTAAAGAAGGTCACTCAAAACGAGCCCTTTACGAATACGTGCTCCTAATGATCACTTCTCTTACTGTGATATATGACGAATGAGCTACAGAAATCAACCAACACAATTCGTTTTATCACATTTTGTTTCCTATACTAAGATGTAAAAAACCGCCCATAGTCTCCCCATTTATGGTGAGTAGGTAGGTATATGACAATTTTTATATTTATTTCTTTGTAGTAAGCAACTTAGGCCGTTGGGCCCATTATGTATAAAAAAACAACTGTTACTTGAGTAATAATAGGAGTGGCAGAGTGAACAAAAAATAAGCAAAAAAGAAAAATGTACTAAGATGAACTTGACTAGGTAATTATTATTAGAATTCTAACTATCCTGAAAAAATGCATGCCGGTCGAAATCCATCCACTGCTGTCCAAATAGATTATTCAAGAAAAAATAACTTATACAGAAATGAGAACTGAGGGTGCAGGTTAACTACCTATTATCACGCCGGGAAGTGCGAGGTAAATGTATAAATAAAATGAGGAGTGAGCGTAGTTCAATCAGCTCCAAATGGGGATAACACGAACAAAAAAGGAATTTTTCAGAACGTTGAATGCATGCCGAGGAATGACTAGATTAAGCGGAAAATATGGGAACCCAGAGTACATCCCTGGAGAACACCTATGTAAAGGTCCACGAGATCTGATTCACGATTCCCTAAAATCACATACTGTCATCGCAAGCTTAAATATGAAAAAAAAATAGATTACAGGCTGACTGGGAAAATCGGAAGAAGCTCTGAAGTTTATGACAAAGAATCCAAAATATCGCATGCTTTACTGAAGACAAGTAAGAAAAGTACTCTATAATCAATTAGCTGTTAAGAGTTCCGGATGGTCTCGACGTCGTGAGCGATTATTTGTATTATCATAGGCTTAAGTAACTAAGGTCTTTCAATAAAGAGCTTTTTGAATTTGAGATGTACACTAACCAGCTTGCACTCCATGTTGAGTCTAATCGTCTCAGGAATGTTTAAGGTAGCACTTGAAATATTTGTAGCCTTTGCGGAAACCAGATTGCTAGAGTATATAAAATTAGGAACAGCAAATGCCGAAATTATTTGGTTCTTAATTAAAATTTCCAGAGCCTTAGAAAGTCCGGGTAAGATAGTTATAGGCCTAAAGTTCGAGGGCTGTAATGGATTAGCGCTCTTGGGAATGGGAATTACCTTGCCTGACTTCCAAACAATAGAAGGGTGGAAATGGTAATGATGGTATTAAAGAGATAAATAACAAGACAAAGCAGGATAACTAGCTTCAGGGCTTTTATAGCGATGACATCAAGACAAACAGCATTTGATTTAACAAATGCAAAGGTATAAGAGGTTTGCCAAATACTCCTATTATATATTGTTGTAACGAAGAAAGAACGAAACAAATATGACTAGATTTACGAGAAGCATCATAGATATAGTGAAAAATAAATATTTAACATTTATTGTAATGTATACAGAGATTTTATCCATAAATTTCAATTTCAAATTTTCAAAATATCAACGTTAGAAAGGCAGAATGAGTCCTCAGGCTCAGCGACATTGTTTCCCAGTGCGGAATTGGATGAGTCTGTTTGCACAGCAGTAATATGGAATTAGTTGGATTTTTTTAGTAAATAAATTCTTCGTATTCAACTTGCAGCTTAATTCTATTTCACAGACTAAATTCGATTTTTACATATTCGAATTGATGCGTCTCGAACGCCTCCATCAATTCATCATTCCATCCATAGGAATTGTAATGGAAATTTTTTTTAACGATAATTCTTAGCAAAGATCATAAGAGCTATATAAAGATATTGCAGATTTATAAATACATAAGTTAGGTACACAGAATAAGGAAGAATTTAATTATTTAAAATTAGGTAGGTATAAGGCAATAAAACATCAATTTCATCATACAATTTTGCTGAAGGACATTAAATTCTATGAACATGCAATATATAGGTAATAATAATTTATGAGCTTTTCTACGAGGTTTGTCAAGATCTTTATTTGTACATTTAGATTTAATAAAATTAACACACTTTTTTATTACTCACTAATATACAACCTCATCCTCATATGGATCAAAACTTACTTCAACTTGGGATCACATTTCAAATTCAAATTCAAAGAGCATTTATTTGCAAGCCCCTGCTTAAAGCAACGTATAACGCTGGGCATTCCCATATTGAAAACATTCGTCATAATATAGTACGTTTACATGAATACTTGAGTACTTGACTTGAAATCCACTTGTAACTGAATTAGGGTTTTTGGTTGAATTAACTCCGATTACTTGACTTGAATTTTACTTGAAGTGACATTTTACCTTTGTCAACTCTGCATTAGGCCTGAAACACAATTGGAGCTTTTCAACCAGCTTGAGATTTGTTGACAATGTAAATCAATGTAGAAGAACACAATTGGAGCTTTAACTTTTTTGCCAGCTTCAAGCTGGCTTGAGATTTCATCAATTATCAACATTGACATGTATAATAAAGTCGATTTCGATGGGACCATTTCAGTGTTGCACTTTTTCTGGCAGCGGAGATCTGGGAGCACTGAAGTCCATCGAACATATTTCTGTCATATTCCTTCTATTTGTGGGCATATATATTATATACACGGAACTGTCAAACGTAATAAATCTTCTTTATTAATATATAGAAACAAATTTCTTCTTAACTTTATGCCAATTACCCAAATAAAATCTTTTAATTCATATAACTCCAAAATTTCACAAATAATCGCGACGACTTGAATATGATTCATATGAAATTCAGATCCCCAAGGTAAGAAAACCAAGAATTTTAATTACTGGAATTGGCACTCAAATAGATAAGGAGAAGTTAATTGGTATAATTAAAAAACAAAATGAGTGCATCAGGGCAGACAATGATGCCAAATGCTTAAAAATTTGGGCAAAGAAAGGGTTGAAAGTAGAATATAATAATGCAATAATTGAGATTAGTCATGAAGTATATGAAGAAGCAATGAAAGTAGGTAAATTGAATATAGGATGGGACAGATGCCATATTTATGATGGAACATATGTAAAAAGATGCTTCAAGTGTTTAGGTTTTAACCATGAGTCCAAAGATTGCAAAAGTAAAGAGGTATGTGGCAATTGCTTGGGGGAACATATTACCAAGGGTTGTAAAAATAGTATAATTACAAAATGCATAAATTGTACCAAGGCGAACGAAAAGTTAGGATTAATGTTGGATGTTAACCACAATACAATGAGTTGGAAGTGCCCGGCGTATCTACAAAAGTTAAAAGTCGAACAACGGAAGACAGGATTCTAGCAGCTAAAGGAATTAAAATGTATTTATATGAATATTCAGGGACTCAGGGGTAATATGTATGAATTGGAACCATTGCTAAGTAGGAATATCTATGATCTTATTTTGTTAAGTGAAACACATACCGTTGAGGATATAGGAGATTCTGAAATTAGGATAAATGGCTATAGCGTGGTAAGGTGCGACTCAATATCCAAGCATACAGGAGGAGTTGCAATATATTTGCGTAACGGCTGGCAATACGAAATAGTCAGTAAAAGAGCGATGGGGACTGACGCATGGTGGTTAGCATTACGTTGTATAGCGCAGGATAATCAATTTCTAATTACCGTCATATATAGGTCACCGAGTTCCACAAAGAGTCAGTTTTGTGAAGTATTTAATGAGTTAATGGAGGAATTAAATGAACAGAATGGAGAAATGATAATCTTAGGCGACTTTAATATAAATTGGAAAGAAAATAGTACATATAAACGACAGATTGAAAATATTATTCAAGATAATGGATGCAAACAAATAGTTGAGGAATATACTAGAATCACGAGAAATTCCAAAACGTTGATTGACTGGGTGGTTACAAATATGAAAAATATAGAGGCCAAAGTAAAAAGTGATATAAATGTATCTGATCATGAGACACTTGAGATATTGATCAAATGTAAGAAGAAACAAACAGCAGAGCAGGACATAGAGATACTAAGGCAGGATAAAGAAATACTCAAGAAATATATTAATGATATTAAGATACAGAATATTTTGGGAAAAGCGAACCTCGATGAAGTAACAAAGGAATTTGACGCCAGAATAAATGAGGCCATAGAAAATTCGTATACAAGGATAAAGTTTACTCCAAGAGTAGAGAATGACTGGTACACGGAAGAACTAGTAAATATGAACAAATATAAAATTAAGCTATACATGAAAGCCAAATTATTAAACGATGAAAGTGCTTGGGAAAACTACAGAAGTGTCAGGAATATTTATAAAGCTAAAATTAAGCGGGCTAAAAGGAAATGTATAGAAGACAAGATCGACAAGGCAATAACACAAAAAGATATGTGGAAAGCAATTAAACAAACAGTTTTAAGAAAAGACAGGGATATAATTAAAGAAGTGAAGTTCAATGGCGGAAAAATCTCGGATAGTCAACAGCTTGCGGAAAGCTTTAATAAATTCTTCATAGACAGTATAAGGAATATAAACCAAACAATACCGTACAGGAAATATGAAAATGGCATAGAAGATAGGCAATGCGTTTTTCAGTTCAGCAAGGTTACTGAAAACGATTTAAAATCAACGTGTGAAGTAATTAACCAGAAACATGATTTCGGTGGAATGAATGCAAGAATAATTCGAGATAATTGGAATGTCATAGGAACAGCCCTTAAGTATATCGTTAATAAGTCGTTTGAAGAGGGTAGATTTCCTCAATCATGGAAAGAATCACTTATAGTACCAGTACCTAAAGTAACAAATACAAAGAAGTGTGAGGAGTTTCGTCCAATAAACATGTTAAAGGTCTTCGAGAAGATATTAGAGAAAACTGTACAAATTCAGCTGGAAAAATATTTGGAAAGGAATAATATAATAATCCCAGAACAGTCCGGGTTTCGAAAAAAGCATTCATGTGAGACGACAATTAATTTTATTGTCAACTACTGGAAGGAAGAGATAGACCAAAAGAAAGCAATTGTAGCTGTTTTTCTTGACTTGAAACGAGCCTTTGAAACGGTGGACAGAAATATTCTGATTGAGAAATTGGACAAGTATGGAATTAAAGGGTGTGAATTGAATTGGTTTGTGGATTATCTAAGAAAAAGAACGCAGAGAACAAAGGTCAACGAAGCTCGCTCAACAACGATTGAAACTGAAATGGGGGTTCCACAAGGATCAGTCTTAGGAACACTATTATTCTTGCTTTATATAAACGACTTAAAGCAAGTAATAGTCCACTCAAATCTCATGCTGTTTGCTGATGATACACTGATATTTTGTACTGGGGAAAACATAGATGATATCAAAAGAAAAATAGAAAGCGATCTGAACAATGTTAAAGCATGGATGAATAGCAATCGGCTGAAATTAAATACTAGTAAATCAAAATGTATGATATTAAACAGCAAATTAAATGTGTCGATCGCAATCGAGAATGAGCGAATTGAATTAGTTGATGACATCAAATATTTAGGTATAATGTTGGACAATAAACTAAATTTCAATAAACACGTGGATTATGTATGTAAAAAGATTGGGAAAAAGATATCATATTTTAGACGGTTGAGAAAATCAGTTTCACTAGCGAGTGCAATTAAAATCTACAATGTCACTATAAAACCTCATTTCGAATACTGCTCGACGGTACTTTTTCTATGCACACGTACAGCGAAGGACAGACTACAGAAACATCAAAATAGGGCAATGAGGATAATCTTGCAATGTAATAGATACACATCAATTAGGTGGATGCTCTCAGCTCTTAAGTGGATGAATGTGACACAGAGAATTGATCTTAACGTGTTGAAATTTATATTTAGGATCAAGAACGGGGATCTGCCGTCATATTTAAGAGAAAAAATAACAATGGTGACGGATGCGCAGCCATATAATCTAAGGAATGCAGATCTAAATATAAGATTACTTAGCTGCAATAGATCAGATACACAGAATTCATTAATATATAAGGGGTTTCAATTGTATAATAATTTGCCACTAGTGATAAAGGAAGAAAAAAATATAAATGTATTTGTAAAACTTTGTATAGAATATATTCGAGCTATGTCATAGTAATTTGTTAAGAGGTAGTATAAATAATTGTATTGTTTTTTGTGAAAAGTACGTTTAGTGCTAATAAATTATTATTATTATTATTATTATTAAAATGAATTTGTAACACCGAAGAAATATCCAGTGCAAAGTAGGGGAAGTGAGTGCAAACTTCGTATTGCACTTCTGCTATAAAAATTTTCCCGTCGAACATTTTCAGTATTGCTCTGCTGGAAAAAGTGCAAACCGGTGTTGCACTGAAGTCCCATCCAAATCAACATTATTTGAACACACATACAATTAATTTCGGTAATCATAAACTATGCGAAGCAACATTATTGTTATTGCACGTCTAACCCAAAAGAAGGAAATTCCTTCCTTCCTTAAAAACTTCTTGTCTGGGCTGGCCCTTATTGTAAAACTGTCCTAATGATATTTTCAACTTTGTACACACGGATGCCGTCAACAGAAGAATACAATCATAGAAGTTGGACCTAACTTCACTCAAAGCAATTAAATTTCAAGAAGATTTCAAGCTTTACCGTTTTACTTTGCCGTTTGTGTTGTAATTATATTATTGTTTTCAATTTTATCGCAAGTTCTAATAATGGATTTGGATAATGCAAAGGAAAATATTCAACCGTTAGCATGTGGTCGAAATGCCCGATATTTAGAAGCAGCTTTAAATAATAAATCACATCAGGAAATACTTGAAGAAAGGCAACATTTTGAAGATGCTATCAGAAATTACGAAGGTGATGATCCTCTTGAGCCATGGTTTGAATACATTACGTGGATCGAACAAAGTTATCCTAGTGGAGGAAAAGAAAGTGGCCTTGAAGATGTATTGTTGAAGTGCATAACAAATTTTGAAACTGATCAGCGCTACTATCAGGATAGAAGAATGATAAAGCTTTACATTAAACATGTAAGTAAAAAATACAAATACAAACATTTTTATATTAAAAGACCCAACGTCCACGCCCATGAACGAGTATATAATTTAAATAGTATATTCTTTCTTAATTGATACAAAATGAATTTTGATTATTTAAGAGATTCCTGATTTGATATGCAACACATTACTCATTTTCGTTCTTAAATAAAATAAATTAACTGACTTAACAATTTGTTAATTTTGAAGACGTTTGATAAGCGGCGGAGGCATTAAATTAAACAAAAAATAAATAAACAAAGACTCTGAATTATAATTTGTATTTGAGAACGGTGTGTAGGCGATAGCCTCGCATTCCCTGTCTAGTCTAGAACCATTCTGAGATGAGGTTCCACAAGTAGTTTGGTGGAAGAAAAGCATGTTCGAGGTGGAATAATACCCGCCTGGCTAATGCTTCACAGTTTCAGAGGAGATGCTCCGACGTTTCATGACCATCCTGACAGAAGCGCCAAAATAAAGTCTTAGCCAAGCCCATCTTGTTTAGGTGATACCTCAAGGCGCAATAGCCTGAGAAGAGGTCTGTAATCCGCCGACAAACGGAACTTTCTGCTCCTCATTTCGATAGGTCATTGCCAGGTGCTCACATGAGGATAACTTTGTTTCTCCTTGATAAATTTATTGCTAATACCTGGCTTAAATTGGGTAGGGGTAGAGCCCAGGGCCTTTAATACAAAGTATCTAGGGCCGTATATGCCCCGTCCGACTCCACTGCTGCTTATCTCATTTACATTATCAATAAAATTTTGTTTAACTTTTCCGCAAAAAGTACCTCAACTCCACAACTAGTATCATAGAATCTTATATTATTAATTGGTTGTACTGCACATTACATACTTCTTGAGCACTTTCCACATTTCCTTTGAATCATTCGCACTGTCATTCTTATGATATTTATGTGCTGCTTTCGCTACTTTTATATACTTTTTATACAAGTTTCGCTTTACTTTATATTCTAAACAGTCATTCGGACGTCCAGACTTTTCATCCTATACAGATCTCCCGTATACCACTCATTAGAATGCAATTTAAAAACTTTTATGTGCATTTCAAGAGGTAATCCTAGCTATAAATAACGTGGCAGTAAAGCTTACGCTAATTCCCAATATATCACGTTATAAGGATTTTAGAATTTGTAGTGAATTTGTTGCAATCAAAGCACTGGTTTAGCGAAGATTTAAACATGAAAGTACACCTTGTCTAGCGATGCGAGGATTCTAGACTTACAGAATTATTGACTGATTAGTATAAGGAAATGCATCGAAATATAAATTTGTTTTTGTATTTTTTCAGATCGATACCCAACAGAATCCCCAAGAATATTATCAAGAATTATATAATCAAGGTATTGGCACAATGGTTGCTGATCTATACATTTGCTGGGCCTATTATTACGATTTATGTGGTAATTTTCAAAAAGCTGATAGTATTTTTCGAAAGGGTCTTGATGCTAGAGCTCAACCATATGATGAGCTTGATCAAGCTCATAAACACTTCGGTTTTACAATGTCACAAAGAATACTATATCAAGATGAGGGCTCACAGCAAGAATTTATCGCAACACTTCAAGAACGTCGGCAAGCATTAACATCTCTAAAACAACATAAGAAGAAAGTTGGAAGTATTAGAACTGGATCGGCTGTACAAAGCTATAATCCTGGAAGAGTTTCCGTAAGTTTTTATATTGAAAAATTTCTAAGAAAAAAAAAAATTTATAAACCAAGTTTTTGCTTAGATTAATTCATCAAAATCTCGTCCAAATAATAGTAATTTAGAAGTACACGTTTTTGAGGATCAAAATCGTGATCCCAATCCAATTGTTGATGTTCAACCGAATGACAGTGTTGATGCATCAGCATCCAGATCTCAGTCTGTCATCCGAAGTATAATTGATAGTGCCCGTAAACAAGAGAATATGCGTGAACCAGGACCTTGGTCAAAAGCAAAGTCTAATAATCATAAAAAATTTCCATCAATATCATCATCAGATCGAAGTTTGCCATTTGAAATTCTAATAGATGAACATGAAGAGACCCAAACTCCTTTACCATCTCATCCAAACAATTATATAAAAGGTATACAATTAGGAGCAGATCATGCCATTCGGAATTTACCTCAGAAAGAATGGAAAGTACCAATTTGTTTAGAGACTGAAATTCTCACGAATGTATATCCAATGTATAACAAGATCTGGGCATACCCAAAACCAGATCATGAGTATTCAATTGAAGAAATTTTAGCTTATAAATGGTATAAAAAACATCGCATTGAAAATAAAACAACGAAAAGGTTAGATGCAGTATGGGCTAATGATTATTCGATTGGCATACGATTATATCCTAATTTCGCGCAGAAAAATGAACCCCAAGCTGAATTTAAAGTTGAAAATTTTTTGTCTGATGAAGCTATCGTAGAGAAAAGAGCTAAATTTGCTATTAAAATTGAAGAAATTTATCCTGAGAATTCCAGTGAGGAATTTCAATTTGAAGAAATTTTATGTAGTAAAGTGAGAAATGGAGAAAGACAATTAAATTTTGGTTTGAACAGTACGAGACTAATGGATGAAGAAATGGATGAGACAGCAATTGTTACAAATGCTTATGGAAGAAAAAGTATTTTTCCATCAAGAAAATCTATGGCAATGAGAAAATCTATGTATCAACATCCTTCAACTGATGGTGGTCATATTGAAGTTTTAGTACCATCAAGCTCTTCAGATATTACCAGTATTGATAGTAACAAAAATACTTCATTAATAAGTCACGCTAATGCTCAAAGTTCGTCCAGAGAAGTGCAAAAACCTGTGCATGAAAATAGGGAACCAATAACAACTCCTAGGACACCCAAAGCGTCTATTTTCGACGAAAATAAACTAGAGCTTGCGCAAGCACGACAACAAGATTTTATATTTAAAACTCCTGCACCAGCTAATCAGTTTCAAATTTATGAAGAAGAAGAAGCTCCTAGATTATCAACAAAAAGTCGTGATATACACGTAGCACAATTTAAAGAAAATAAACCATCCACATCTCTTTTATCCGGGCAAAAATCTTCAAATTCAAACGAAAATAAAACTATTATGTCCTTGCAAGAAGAGGAACAAGATTTTGTATTTAAACCGCCTGCACCGGCTGTTAAGTCTAAGCAATTTGAAATATATGAAGAAGAGGAAGTACCCACAGCAACTTCTAACACTACATTTGCAGCAAACGAATCATGCTCCACACAAACATTTAACTTTTTCATTAAAGCTCAATCTGTTAGTACACCGAAACATATAAAAAAATTTCAAACACATTTTACAACGGTAGAACCAACTTCGGTGATTCCATCACCGCCGTTAGAATCAACACCTAGTACAGCGGAGCCGCCAACATCTACCATAATATATTCACCAGATTTTGATAACAATCAAGCTACAATTTTACAACCTAAACAACTTTCTACAATTATGGAAACTACAGAATCAAATACTGTTTCTTCAGGTGGTGGTACAACTACTACGAAATTTTCCGTTGACACACAAATGAGCTCACCTGAATGTGATGCAGATAGTCCTAGAAAATATCAGTCTAAAACTGTTGTAACTACACCAGAAACAATACCTGAGGAAAGTGTTGAAATTGCAGAAGATTCTGTAGCTCGAACAAAATTGAAAAATTTATCTCACCTACAACAAAAGGACGATACGGTTTCTTTCATGATGATGTCTCTTAAGCCATTTGAAGAGAAAACAGAAACTGTAACTAAGGCAATACTGGTTCCAAAGTCTTCTGTTGATGATGACATGTGCAATTTATTCACCACAACACCACCAGAGAAGAAAACGTTAATGATAAAACCAAAAGTAGGAGGATTCGAAATAAACGATTCGACAAAATTTTCCGTCAAGGATTTTACACTTCCAAAATTGGATTTTGATGATGATATTAATCAAGTTTTTAAGTCACAAAAGATAAACGCCGACGGTTTAAAAGGAAATGATTCAATTTTCACAAATAATAGGGAGCTAACACTTCCAGACTTGAATGTGGTTGATGAACTTAAATTTCAAGAATTGTCAGTATCCCAATGTAGTGAGATACGCTCAAAGAGGCAAACTTTGATACCAGGATTTGAAGATTTTGATTTCAGACCCAAATCAAAGGATATCGGATTTGATTCACCTTCTATTCCGATCAGGTCAGAAAAGAAAATTGATTCGAATAATCCCCCTCTTCCACGTGCGCAACCCATCAAGGAGATAGGAAGAGGGGTAAATCAAAGATTTTCATCAAATTTGAAGTTTAAAAATAAAAATGAAAATATCTCCCAAATAATTTCACATGCAGCTATAAATAATGAGTCGACAAGCAAACCTCGTTATACCCTGCCCACTTTTCTTGTCCCTAAAAATGATCATTTCATTAATGCAAACCAAACAATTAATCAGTCTTTAAGATCGTCCGCATCGAATAAAGATATGTCTTCGCTTTTTACGAGATCCGAAGCAGTAGATGTTGTGGTGAAAGATAAAGTAATTATAGAAACGCAACAACAAAATGTTAATTCAAATTCAACATCAACAATAGCATCGAATTACTCTTTATCGCCACCCATATCTAACATAGAGAGAAGTTCTATTTTTGTGAAAACAGAAGATATGGATGTTGTGGGGGCAAATAAACAACAACAAGAAATTCTAAAACCAAACATAACAGTTAATCCGCCTTTAAAGCCGCCTATAATATCCCACAAAAACAGATCTTCCATATTTGTTTCGAGATCGGAAGCGATGGAAAATAAATCTTTAATCCTATCAGATCCACAAACATTAACAAATATTTCTATGCATGCATCAACAAAAAGACAATCAGAATTCTTTGAAGACAACATGAGAATAGAAGCTTTCGCACCTGATAAGACAGGGATTAAAAATTCAACCTGGTTACCTAATCATATGTCTGGTAATATATCTCAAATTCAAGAAAAGTCTATCCATATCAAGGAAGAAATTGATGACTCTGGATCGAATTCCAGTGGCCAATCAAAGAAATCGATTTTGAGTCGTTTTTCGGAAATATCTAGACGACAATCAACTATCCTTCCCACTTACCCAACTGATCAAGGTAAAAATCCACAATCAAAATCATCTACTGCCTCTGAGAGTAAGGAAAAATCAACATTAAAATTATTTCAAAATTCTAAAACGGATGCAGATGGAAGAAAAGAAGAAGATGGTGCATTTGCTATAATCGATCATGAAGACGAGGATTTAGGTCGTAGTATATATTTCAAAAATACTCCCAAAACACCAAAGGTTGGTCGTCATTATTGGGTCGATGGTGATGATGATGATGATGGTAACAACAATGAATCATTTGCCCAGCAAAATCAGTTTTTGATGAGAGAAATTGATTTAAATCACACTCGACAAATTATTGGTGAATATATGCTAGATCCTAATCTCAATCCATTTGCGAATGAATTGATTGGTGCGTTTTTATATCATATTGATTTTTTCGGACATTTGGAGCAGGTTCCGACATGTTCATTTGTGAATAAAATTCCTGCCTTGAAAAAGAATGGTGTTGTCTCACTGTGTGATGATCATACTTTCGATATTTTAAAAATTGTCGGAGAGGGTGCATATGGAACAATTTTTTGGTAATTCATAGAGAATTGTATTGTTTTACATTTAGATATAAAAAATTTTTTTTTCCTACTTTATATATAGTGCAAAAGAGAGGAATACTGAAAAATTGTTTGCAATAAAACAAGAAAAGCCACCAAATTTCTGGGAATATTACATCTGTCTGGAATTAAAGAGTAGACTTAATAACATAAATATTGTAAGTATGTATATCCTGGCACATAATAGATTAAGAAATTATCAAGTAGCTATTAAAATGTACAGTGAATACGCTGTAAGCTTGTTTACTAAAGTCAATCAGATAAAAAAAAAAAACAATCAAGAAAATTTGGTCCATCATTCCACGAACAACAAATATTTTTGTTTGAGAGCTATATACTATCAAGGGTAGAATCTCTGGAGATTCCAATAATTGTATTTAGATGCTTTTTCAGCCGACAGTGTCCCATCAGAATTCCAATTAAGGACGATGCATGCTCAATTGTCTAACTTCATATAAATGAGTAAGATTGATTTCGATTCTTTTTCTATTTATATTGTCTACAAGGTTATTGTGTCCAAGCTCCCGGATTAAGAAAGCTTATCTATGAGGAGTAAGCTTTAAAAAAATCCAAAAGAAATAAAATAGTTATCATATCAGAATTCATAGACAACCGAGTATCATAAGATATCTTTAGTAGGGCTGCCGTACAACTGTGTTTAGGTCTAAATCCAGATTGACAATGGGACAGTAGGTTATTTGAGTCAATATACTTAAATATTTGCTGATGTATAAGCTGTTTTAAGACCTTGGATAAGAAAGATAAAATGGAAATGGGTCGGTACTCCTGGGGATTTTGTTTAAGATTCTTAGGGATGGGGATGATCTTGGACAGTTTCCAAGTTACATAGTGAATTCTCTTCTGCGACTCGGATGTTAATAATGCCACTGAATTTGTCATTCTCGTGCTCTTTTCTTTCCTATTGATGTGGTGGGAAGAAAAGAGCCGGGAAATGAAAGATTCGGTGGCGGTGGCAATAACTGTTTAATAAATTTGGGATGTAGAATATTGAGACCAACGGCATTAGATGAGACCGAGCAAACATCTTTAAAACTTCCTCTTGCTCAACCTGTGTGTAAAAGGAAAGCCAGCATAAGGCTTTCATCAAAAGCATCCGATGGTGCATCCGGCATTGTACCAACGAACTTATTATTGAGATCATCAATATCTATATCTGGATTGCTAGATCTATTGAAACCGTATCAGATTTGTTTTAAATCGGCTATCAGAGAGGATCTTGTGATTCAAATAGATCCTTTCTCTACTCAATAATTCAATTGCCTGACTTTCTGCTTGTTTTGTCCAAATTGACATTTATTCTGCTGACTCTTGTTTTCTGAAACTATACTTAATCGTTTGTACACCAAATTAACAAAATTGTGTTATATTCATGTTTGTTTGATTTCCAATCAAAGTTATATTGTATTAACCGTGTTAAGAATTTCTCGGGAAATCGATTAATTTTCAAAACTCTTTCACCAAATCAGGATGAATTAATTTTTGTGTTTTCACATTTTCAAAAGTTAAAACCAAGATTGGACATTATATGCATATATGTATGTATAAAAGCGGGTTGTTTAATATTACCTTTATAGCTGTAGTTGGAATGGAGTGGAGGTCAATCAATCAAGCTCTACCTCTGATGTTTCTTGTATAGCGCTTTTGTTTTTTTTTAACGCAACAAATGCATAATATTTGACTGATGTAAATAAAAATAACTTGTAAGCAATTTTTCTCTTCAATCCGCGAGTTTCGCTAAGAATTACAAGAATTACTGAGAGAACTCCTAGCCTTTTCACAGTAAAGCATCTCTTACGATATGAAAATTTTCTTTTTTCTTTCCTTTGTGAAATTTTTCTGAACATATTAGTCACCCAGTGCTGGGTGCCTCTTGGAGAAGTTTATTGCATAGCGATTTCTTCTTCAAATAATAGTTGGATTGTATTAATTAGTTTCTTGAAGGCGACCATAATAAACTAAGGAACTACTTTCGGGGAGAATAGTTATTTCTATATCGTGTTGGAAAATACAGACAGACAGATTGTCAGACTATATACGAACTGAGAAATACAATATGATTTCATCTAGGGTATATTAATAATAATAATACTATAAATTTAATAATTTTCAGTACCCATGTTTCATGGATGTTGAGTATGCAGTGATTGGACAGAATTCAAGCCTTCTGATTTCGTCATACTCAAAGTATGGCTCTTTAATAACTGTTTGTAATAAAGTAAAACGTGCAACATCTAAAAATCTCGATGAGTACATTGTAATGATGCTAACCAGCCAAATGCTTATGATTATGGATCATCTCCATGCCTCAAACATTATTCACGCAGACATAAAGCCAGACAACTTTTTGCTGATATCAAAGTATATAATAAAATGACAAAAATAAATATATTATTTATTAATTTTATGTATTTTGAATATTCTATTCATTTCAGAATAAGTTACGACAATGATATTCCAGTGTTGCAACTAATCGACTTTGGCATCTCCATTGACTTAGCACTATTTCCCCAGGGGCAAACATTTAAATTTTCACAGAAAATTGATGATTTCAAATGCATTGAAATGAGAGAGAATAGACCGTGGACTTTTCAAACTGACCTTTATGGTTTAGCTGCTTGTGTTCATGTTATGCTTTTCGGAAAATATATGGATGTCGAGAAAAAGGCAACCGGATGGACACATAAAAGCCGAATACCAAGGTTTGTAATCAATAATATTTAATATCTATGTCGTAAGTGAGATTAATTTTTGTTTTTTTTTTTTTATATATGTAGATATTTTCACAAGGCAATTTGGGATACGATTTTCAATATGCTCCTAAATATTAGAGACTGCAAATCTATGCCAAATTTACAATATTTAAGAACACTTTTGGAGGAGGAGATTGGATCTAAGGAGAAATATTTGAGAGACAAAATAAAAGAGTTCAACATTGCTATTGAACAATGAACTTAACGTAGTGTAGGAAAATACGCTATTTATGTTCATATTAGTTTAATTAAAATCTTTTTTTTATTTATATTAAATGATTATATTCGTCATGTTTAGTTTTATTCACTCTTAAAATAATTTGGTAACTTTATCATTTATTAATCGGAATATTAACAAGGGATATACAAAATAATATCCGTTGTACATAAATAACATCAACAGTTGCTCTGATGAAGAATGCATTATGCACTGCATTTGTTACATTTGGGCACCTATACTGGAAGATAGGGTAAAGCATCGCTACAATTTTGGTTTCAACTCGGGTCTTTTATCGCTACTTTCATGGGCATTATTAGATAATTCCCCGCACACCAAATTTACACTACCAGTCCTCATCCCTTCAAAATATTATCGGCTATACAGTTAATCACCAATACGGCTCTTATTCGAATCTATCATTTACTCTCAGCTAACAATTTTCTGCTGCAAGGATTTGCTCTCTTCAAACCAACATAAGTTTATTTCGGGCAGATCTTCGTCCGGCGTATCTCAAGAGACTGACTGATTTGAGCTCGTTGTTTTTTGTTCTATCTATTGACGATATAGTCTCTGTGTGATTAATTATTGTAAGGGCATTAAACTTTTCGCTCAGATTAAATCTTTTAACGATTATGAACATGTATAATTTTATCTCCCGCATGAACTACATGGTATCGAAGAGTAGTTCTATGCTGGGATCTATAAAACGTTGGTCCCGAGAGTTCTAGACCCGCACCTTAACATTTCGTTTGTACACTTGCTTTGTGAGACCACTTCGAGTATCTTCCTACGCTTCGCTCTTAGGCACCTACCCTGGAATAATTCATTAATTCTTCCACCTTGTGAGGATCGATTGAAGCTTTTAAAAATGCACTCGCTTGAAAAACGTCCCATCGTTGCCGATGTAACTGTTGTGCATCAACTCTTAAACGCGAATGTTTATTCTCCGCAGCTATTTAGAAAAATCTTTTTCCGTTATAGTGGGCACAATTTAAGGTTACCTCTGTTATATGTTAACTTCGCAGGGTCTAGTTTTATCATGTACGAACCAATTAATCGCATGGAGATAGAGCACAGTAAATAATGTAAGAACATAGTTTTAAGCCATATAATACTAATTCATTCAATACATACAGATTTCTTCGAAAGTGTCCGACATTAGGTGACTTTACCCTAATGTTGATGAATAAAACGTAAGAGGTTTAAAATAGGGGAGACATCTAAAGGATATGACTTTTTACGGAATATTGTGGTGGAAAAGTCTCTATCAGGACAACAACAAAATATCAATTTCTGTCGATTTTAATAGGAGATAGATCTTCGGAGTGAATCGATTTTAAAGGTAGAAATCCTTTGTGGTATTATTACCAAACAAAAAAGAAGACATATTCCTGTGAATTTGTTCCTAGTAGTGCTAATATTTTCTCAGTAAATTGATGAAAATTCTAAATTAGTATTAATATATTTTTACTATGTTTTGATAAGTTTTGCACTCTCTAGTTGATGATCATCGTTTTCAATCGATTTATATTTATTATTATTAATTATAATGTATATGATGTTGTAAGGAATAATAAAATTTTAAAAATGTATCACTCCATTATTAACTAATTACTGATTTTTTTTTTAAATTAAATTAAAATTAAATACAAAAAACAATTTTACTCACTAGCGCCTCAATCAACTATGCCCAAGCCAGTTAAATCCCCACCGTATAACAATTTAAAACAAATAAAAAGAGAAAAAATAACTCTGTTGGGCCTACTCTCGTGTTTTTTTTTAAGTTTTGGATCCCAGGAGGCTCGGCCTTCGGAAACGCGCTCGCATCTTTGAAAATACTATTTTTACCACCGTGAAATGAACCATTTTGCCCTTGCAAAATTTGCAAAATATTTACTGATATTGTGAGGGCCGCGGGCTTAAACGACGCGAGGTGTTCAAGGATCTTATCATAAAAAATAAATTGTTTTAAGCAAATTTTTATGACAGAGCCTAGCCGATACTGCTGGGATCATGCTGGGTAAACTGATATATTTCCTGATACTAGAAGATTTTAAGTCGAAGGCAACGATGAGGTGAAATTTGTAATTAAATTAAAGCTTCAACTGCTTGAACAAACCAGAAGTCCCGACTTCTGTGATTGAACTGAAGTTGGCACAGCCAACATCAACTTTGCACTTTGAGCAAAGTTTAGTTTCAGTCGGAGTTGCAGTCGAAGTTGCAATTGTATCTTGCCACATGCATTTACCAATTGGGCAAAGTCGTAGTCGACTGATCAGTCATAATTGTAATTCAGGCTTAATAGCTGTATTGAGGTTTCGGCTGTATCAAGCCGAAAATTTTTTATGCAGCCATGACCCCCTTGCACACGTTCGTTTATGACAAAGCTCATTAAAAAAAAAAATAAAGATATAATATTTTTGTGTTATTTCCGGAATGCCTTCTTCGTCATAAATAGTAGACGAAAAACAACTGTTATATGATATAAAAACACCTCTCGTGCCATAAAAATCGTTTCATAAATAAATCGATCCAAAATCATATTTGGAACAAAGTTTGTTTCGTATCCCAGTTAAAATCTCCCCCGTATAGCAATTTAAAACGTAAACAACAATAAAAGTGGTATCGTCGTCAAAATAGAAAAGTGAAATTGGCCTGCATCTCTACACGTGTTGTACACTATTCTACGAGATAAAAAAGGTAAGTAATATAAATTATTTATTAATATATATATATATATATCTATACAGATTTCTACATAGAATATAATTCTTTCTGGCCTGTATATAAGCGAAATAATTTGAAACCGCATCCAGATTCCATTCTCCCCTGCCTGAGCCACTATTTATCTGTCAAACGCAGTCTGAAACTTGTGTGTGCGCTTGTGTGTTTCTTGTCGAGTTGTAAACAACAAGAAAAGAGTTTTTTCCCCCAATTGTATTTAATAAGATTTTGTTTAATATTTTCAATGTGTTTTATAAATTAATTGCGTTGAATATAAATATATTCTCCTTAATACACGGATAAAATTTAATACAGAACTGGAGAGATAATTCGAAAAAAAAACTATTCTAAATGACTGATCCTGATCCAGTACGGACCGACGATGATGATGAAGAGGATGACCACAATCTAGATAAAGCCATTCAACCAACTCAAGTTAAAACGGAATGCTCATCATTTTATAATTGCAATTATGATTATTCTGCAACATTGCTGAATTTAGACACCTATCAAAATGTAAAAACACGTCCGAAATGGAATGAAAGTACCGAGGCTAGACAAAGACGCCTTGCCCGTAATGCTGAAAGGATGCGTGAGAAACGCGCAAAGGAATCGGAAGATGAGTATAAAAATCGACTATCAAGAAATGCTGAAGCGAATAGAGTTCGTAGACAAAATGAAAATGATGTTCAAAGGACGCTTAGATTAATGAAAAATGCTGCACGACAAAGATTAAGACGCGCTAGTGAAACATCCGAGGAGCGAACTAGACGACTTGCCAAATCTGCAGAAAGGATGAGAGTTGCAAGAGCAAGTGCACCAAAAATAGATAAGCCACCATTAGCCGATCGGCTGAAAGGATACTGAAAAATACCTACCTACACCCGCACGTTATTTTGATAATTTCTATCTCAAAAAGAGTTCCTTAAATTTAAGCCAAACTATATTATCTATATCTCCTAGATGTTCTATTTGTGTTTTCATTATTATTATTATTATTTCTTTTAATTGAAATGTGATATTATTTGTATAGCGCTAACTAGGTTTATGTTTTGTTCAATTTAACATAAACATAAACATTTATTTAGTAAAGACTTTATTCTTTTTACAGTGGAAATATGTATAATTAGGAAGAATATAATAAAATTTGCTTTGAGCAAGATTTTCTGTATTATTATCCTTGAAAGAATACAATTTTATAAAAGACCCTAGAACTGGAGCGAATAACTAAAATCATCGGAATGATGCGATTATTTCCTGTATTATGCAAGCTGTATTGGTGAAGATAATACCAACAAATATTTTTTTGCAAATATAATTTATTATTTAAATTTTTTTTTACCAAACATTTTAATTCGGATATTTTATTTGTCTTATCTTATTATTTACATATAAATCAATTTCGCTTCCATTCCATCTAACCTTTCAAAGAGGGGTTCTTCTATATAAATTCTTTTTTGTATAACAGTTTCAACTCTCATCGTAGCGAATATCGATTATGCATTTGAGATATATAGGGGAAGTTGTGTAGTGGTACTGTCGCGGAAGGTGATAACACAGAGTACTTCTTTCTAGTCAGAAATAATTAAAAATTCTGATCTAAATTTCATTCAAATGAATAAAACATAAAATATGTTTGCGTTTCGATAGAAATAATAAAAAACAATCATGTAGTTGTTCTAAATATTAAGTATTTTTCGGTGTAAAAAGTGGAGTAAACCAACATCCATCCACCATGTTTGTTGTGGGTGCGAAATGTCAAATTGACGGCAGAACATTTTTATCATAAAAACGATATTAAAAGTGATTTTTTTTCCGAAAAGTAAATCAAACATTATGAAAATGTTAGCAAACAAGTGCTTGTGTATAAAGCTGCTATGTGGAATAAAAATTTTATGCAATTATTTAATAATATAAGCAAGTGCATTTTTCCGCATCTTGTTTGTGTTATTTAAATAAAATCCTGGAGACTGTAAATTAGATTTTTTTTTGCATGATATTTTTCCCGCATTAAGAATAATTAAAACGAACAAAAAAATTGAAAAAAAAAAACCAAAGAAACATTAAGTTAAAAGTGCAAAATATAAAAGTGATTTAATCACTTCAGTGGAATGGAGACACATCCCGACGGGATAAAAATTGAAACAAACGACCATTATTCAGGAAATCTATTAAATTTGGATGGTGCACAAAATTCAGTAGTGACTCCAGTGTCTGCAGGCAGCATTGGTTCATCATCATCACAAGGAACATTTCGTAGTGGTGGATCAAAGCAGCGATGGAATGAAAGTCCAGAAGCTAGAGCACGAAGATTAGCACGTAATGCAGAAAGGATGCGCGAACGTAGAGCAAGAGAATCAGAGGATGAATATCGTAGGCGATTAGCACGAAATGCTGAAGCGAATCGTGTCCGAAGACAAAATGAATCGGATGTTGAACGTGCAATGCGTTTAGTAAGGAACGCAGCTAGGCAAAGATTAAGGCGAGCCATGGAGACTGGCGAACAAAGATCAAAACGTTTGGCAAAATTAGCCGAACGTATGAGGGTATATCGGGCAAATGAAACAGCTGATCAGCGTAAAGAGAGACTATCTGAGATGGCGGCACGTGCACGTGAACGTATCGCACGTGAAACAAGCGAAGAGAGGAGAGATCGTCTGAGAAAACTATCGGAATATGCAAAAAAGGTTCGATCTACTAAAAACAGTCTAAAACAAACCAATTCTAATATAAATATTAATCAAAATCAAAATCAGAGTACGGGACAAACAACACAAGGGCAACAGCAGCAGCAACAACAACAACAGCAGTCTTCCCATGTACATCAGCAACAGACGTCACAGGCACAGCTGCAATCAGAAGATCAACAACATCAAAATTATGTTCAACAGACATTAACAAATTCGATTGAGTATTATCAGAATATGTTTATACAATCTGCTTTACGTCCGAATTTAATAAAGGAAAATCAACATCATCTGCTTCCACAGCAATTAACAGGACAGCATCATCAACATCCACAGCAACAACAGCAGCAGCAGTCTCAATCACCAGTACGTTTTCCTCAAAACAGCCAAAATATTCATATGGATTCAAATAGTACATCTCCAAGTTTATTTCAGCAACATTTATATGACAATTCAAAATCTCTACCGAAATTTCATCCTCCAGCATATCAAACTCTTACCAATACCATTGAGTATTATCAAAACAAGTTCATAAAAAGCGGCATAAAGAGTCCCCAAAATCAAGAAGCACATTCCGAGAACAAAGACAATATTTCACTTGCAGATGGATTTGATTCAGAGAAGGAAATGGACGATGATAGAAATAAAAAATCCAATCAGCCTTCAACATTTACAACTCAACAACAACAGCAGCAGCAGCAGCAACAGCAACATCAAGTTCAGAACTCACCGGCGGCGATTTATAATCAATTTTCATATTTAAATAATTTCTCAACAATGTCGACATCTACACCACCTGTTCCTAACCAACAAAACTACTATCCAATGTATCATAATGGATTTCAGCTAGCAATAACTCCAAACACTGTACCACCGCCGTTTACACCCGTCCATTTTCAAAATTCTACAGGGGTACAAACGCAATCCTCACATCCGTATACACTTTTAAATTCAACACAAAATCAACAGCTGGTTCAGGATTTTCCAAAACCGGTCCGCGGGCGACCCAAGAAGATATTTCCCGATAATGAAATAACAAGAATTCCTGCTGAACTTCAGGAGGAAGCAATACGACAGCAAAAGGTAAATGCCTTATTGGAGAATGAAATTAATCAAATGTTGGCGTCTCCAAAACGTTGTCGTGGTCGCCCCGGACGTGGTCAAGAAACAGAACAAGAACGACGTATAAGATTGGATAAGGTAGCTTCACATCAACGACGAGTACGTGCAAATGAATCATCCGAAGAACGTGCCATACGATTGAAAAGTTTAAGTGAACGTGCCCGTATGAAAAGGGCTCAAATAAGAGCTACAGAATCGGAGGATCAGAGACGACATCGTCTTGCTAAACAGGCACAATATGCTCGCCAGCGTAGGTTAAGAGCCCAAACTCCAGAACATAAACGACGAATGGAGGATAGAGCCAAAGAGTTATATGCACAACTACACAATTTACCAGCGCCTCCAGCAGCACAACAGCAACAACAACAACAACATCAAGAAAATCAGGTTAATGGCAATCAACAGCCACAAATGGCAACACAAGCAACAGTCATTTCCAGTGATGATTTTGTCAAGAATTCAACAAAAGATTTCACACAATCGGAAAATGACGTTCTCAAAATACTTGAACCAATCATTGTAATGAAAGCAAAATAATCGAGAGAAAGTCAATAATTTTTTAAGGAAATCGGACTTTTTAATTTACCTAGATATTTTTACCCAGATGAATCAGATTCTCCGAAGGGAAAAGAAACTGTTTCCTTTTTCAGCTAGAACATTTTTTTATTTATGGTTAGAATTCCTAATCCTAATATTTACCTCGTTGGGCTGGTTGGTAATTGTGCTCCCTATCAATTCTCTTATCCTAATTCTATTCGTGATTTCTTGACTGAAAATTAAGAACGTATAATCAATTCTTGCATAAAATGTTGTTCAAGAAAATTTTCATTGGCAATAGAAAGACGACTAGAAAGGGTGGGTGAGAATTGGTGCTTGACAATGGTTGATTTGGATGGTCTTATGGGTTTCAAAACGTTCATATAAATTGAACCTAGACTAGACAACCATTAATTTTTTCTCGGAAAATTCCTTGAAAATTTGTATGCACTTTTATGCAATAGGAGGCAGCTTGACTTCTATTGGGTAGAAGAGATAATTTTCGATGAAATTTTAATTCTGGATGCGAGTTGTCTTGGATAAAATCTTATAGCATGGACAAACTAATAATTTTTGATGTAGAAAATTACAGTAGTCGCAATTATCTGTTTTTTGTAGCATCTCCAGAGATGCAAGCTTACATAATAATTGTTTAAATTGAGAATAGCATTGTTTTATCTGTTTAAAAAATACCTTTCTGAGAAAATGAGTAACATTTTATCTGTCACATTGTCATCTCTGGAGAAGTTCGCATATAATAATTAGTTTTTATCTATTGTAATTTTTCTTTAATCATGGAAAGTGAGTCTTTGATTGAGATTTTTTGTTCAGAATTTGTTCTAGGGCTAGAGCCTCTTTGGCCTTTGTGTTAGCCAATTCATTTAAAGGAAGCCACACTATTTTGTAAAGGTTCGATGAAATGGTTAGGGCAGAGTTGCATATGTTATGTGCGTAGTAGGAATCATTTAGGTTGAGGATGGTAGTACAAGCGGACTTGGAGTCAGTGAGGATGATAATCTTGGACCTCGATAAAGTACTGGTTAGATCCATGACCAGTTGTATAGCTAAGAGTTCGCCCGACGTTGATGATCTAAGACAGTCGTATTTACTTGTATGAGCGCGAAGAGTCGAGGCCTCAATTGCGCTGATTCCCGTTAAAGGTTTTGAATAGGATGCGTCAGTGGCATAGATGAGCCAGCTATTTTTGGAGATTGAGGTAGATCTGCTTGAGGACTTCCTCAGGGACATTATCCTTGTTTACTCCGTAGCGGGTGAGGGTGTTTAATACTATGAACAAAGGCTTATATGGCGAATCGAAACAACAAGATTTAATCTAGTTTGGATTAACTAATGGCATATGAAGGGGGTTAATCCAATCTGACAATTTCAATGAATCGAATTAACTTTTTATGTTAATTGTGAATCTTAAAATGGACTGACAAACTGAAGTGAACTTCGCTGTCTTATTATTTCTTATATAAAACAAAATAACAAATATTTGAAATTGAGATAGTTAGGTGAGCGATGAACTTTGAAAGATAAAATACAGCGTAGGCAGGCTTTCACATTGAAGAGCGTTGAGCTGTGTCGCCGAACGAGCGGTGTTTTCTCAGCTCAGACTGGCTTCATTGTGTGCCGTGGCTGTGCGCGTTGTCCATTAGTTATGGTGTAATTCTCTAGAGTGAAGACTAATAAATAATTTCGATTGACAATCTAAGTGAATTTGATCGCGCACCGCTAAAACTCGCCAATCTGCAAGTGGCATTAGGGTTCTGATTGGAGTGGCATGTAAAAACCCTTAGAGCCAGCATACACGCTGCACTTGTTGCCGATGAAAGACACTCGGGGTAAGGAATTGTCTTCCCCACGAGTATCTCACATCCACAAAAAGTGACTTAACGTTGAAGTATACAGCAATGTGTACTCTAGCGAAAGATCAGTTAATCAGAGAAAAAAGGCTTGACTGTTTTTGATTAATCTCTTCCTAGTATCATATTATTAGACAATGCAGAGCACAGTTGCACAATTCAGTTCTATCTTAAATATTGTTTTCTGATTTGTGTAGTACATAGCTGCAACAGACCCTGGCCCTTATGCTAATCATTTTTTTTTCTGGAAAGTAAAGGCTTGTATGTTGAATAACATTCAAACAATTCATAAGTCGTTCTTGTCTAAATTTTGCTCAATCCAGTTTAAATATGCCGATTTGTGTTTAGTTTCAGTACTTTCCAGTTCTTCTAGTACTGAGTTAAGTTTTGTTAACATTAGATAATACACAATAAAATTTAATACAAAATACAGGTTATTATAACACAAACAAACAAACAAAAATCATATTCATTTCAGATGAGAATTGAAACTCTACATAGCATCGACACAGAATACTCAGCAGATTCAATTGAATGGTGTCAATATCCAGGATTTACATCATATTTTGCCTGTGGAACATATCATTTAGAAGGTGATAACACTTTATCATCATCACCACCATGCCGTCGAAAAGGTTGTATATATCTTTTTAAATACGACATCAAAACCGATCACTTGAAAGAAGCATTTCGAGTTGAAACAGCTGCAATACTCGATATGAAATGGTTACAAGACTTAAGTACAGATAGTCCACTTTTAGCGACTGCCGATGCTCTTGGAAATGTTGAAGTTTATAATCTCGTAGGTGAAACGCTATTGCCAAAAGCTGTTGTTAATCTAAACACCAGCTATCATAATCTTCTAACATTATCGTTGGATTGGAGTCGACAGAAATCAGGGTCACATCAAATCGTTGCATCAGATTCATTAGGCGATATATCTCTTGTACAATTCACTGAGACTGAACTGAAACAATTGTCTCGTTGGACTGCACATAATTTTGAAGCATGGACCTGCACATTTGATAAATGGGATTCGAATAGAATTTTTACTGGTGGCGATGATACTTTTATGCATATTTTCGATATACGTTGCCCTACTAGTGCTTCGAAAATTGCTACAAATAAATCTCATATAGCTGGAGTTACCAGCATGCTAAGTCATCCAACCAAGGAGAATATTTTATTGACTGGAAGCTATGATGATAGACTTCGTATATTCGATACAAGATCAATGCGAGATAATTTATGTGAAATAAATTTAAAAGGAGGCATCTGGAGAATAAGATCCAATCCACAAAATAAGAATCTCATTCTTTGTGCTTGTATGTATCACAATTTTAGTATTGTTCGAGTGGATGAGAATTTTAGAAATTTGGAATTAGTTGGAGAATATAATGAACACAAGAGTATTTGTTACGGTTCTGATTGGAGTCCGGTAACAGATGAAAAACTGGTGATGGCTACATGCTCATTTTATGATCACAAATTGTGTATATCACATTTAATTGAATAATTTTGTCTGATTTTTTTTTATTTTTTTTTACTATATTCAATGTTAGAATTATGAAATAAATTATGAAAAAATAGCTATCTACATGTGTATGCATGATATATTTTTGCTTGAGAGCTCTAATAGATGTTGACTGAATACTTCAAACTATAAGACTATAAAGAACGGGATAGTATGCTAATTTGAAACGACAACAAAATAGTTAAGCGGATCCTATGTACATACTTTGTTTACATGTAAAATTTTAGTTTTTAATAAAACGAAGAGTGCGGATCATCATCTGCTCTGTATGTAGGCTGTTGACAGTATGATCGCTCGGTTGACAAACTTCCCAACTGGTGCTTGCAGCTGGTAGAGAACTAATTTCGGTCGAGAACTAATGTTGGTGTCGATAAATCGTCTGGTTTTTTCTGCCTACATGTCAGAAACTGACCTGTGAATCAGGTATTCGTGCAACTACTGCTATCTACTGTGTATTCACGCTGTCTGAGAAACTGCATCATAATATGTGTAAGTTTGCTAGTTAAATTTTAATCTTGTGCTCTAAGAAACTGCATCATAATATGGGTAAGTTTGCTACTTAAATTTTAATCTAGTGCTAAGTAGCATCTAAATCTTTCATGGCTTGCATTTACTTACATCACTAGTGTTCTCATTTGAGCAATAGAAGGCGTTTTATGAGAAACAGATTTACTGTTGAATGGTAGAAAGAAGGTTGGCGTACCAGTAAAATTCACAGTTAGCCATGACAGTTCCCCCCCCCCCCCCCCCTTTTTTTTATAGGAGGTCGAGACATTGTTGGATTAGATCCTGGTTGCCGGCTAATCGCTGGCGGTGTACGATCACCGAATGGAGAAGAACCTTTTAATCGATATAAAATCAAGAGTGCGACATTCCATTACAGCACATCTATGTATGCACGCAAAGTTTCGTTGGCAAAGTACACGCAATCGCTTCCTACAACCGCAGAAATGTGCAGGCAATCACCCATGAAGCAAAGTTATGTGGCGTACACCAAAGAACGTCTGCAATGGTTTACAAGACGTCAAGAGGTGTATGGGCAGCGCAAAGTTGCGCGTTTGCGCTTCAAACAATATATTTGCACTGAGGGTGCAGTGCATCGCTTGGTTAAGGAAATCACCGATAATACTCGTGAAACTCTAGTGTGTATTGGTTCCACAAAAACAGCTGCAGATTCGCCAATCCGTGGGTACGTGCGGACGCCGCAGCCCAAATTGTTGCGGGCGCTTCATTCGCATTGCTCTGTGCTCGAAGTGGATGAGTTCCGCACAACGAAGCTGTGCAGCAATTGTTTTCTGCCGGTGACGGCGTCTCGGTCTCCACACAGATCACAGTTTTGTACAAACTGTCGTATCACGTGGAACCGAGACGTTAACGCCGGCAAAAACATTTTGCAAATTGGCCTGGCCCAACTCCGGGGCAGGCCGATACACGCAAACTTCTCCCGAACTACCGACCTCCCCTAACACTAAAGGCTGAAACACAATGTGAGCGACAGTGTTTTTACGGCGTTTTTTGTCATGACGCTCACATTGTCCATGGCCCCCTTGAGGGGTTTAAACGAACCGCTGTGGGTTGCGGCAGCACTGGCCTATATATTGTGTATGACGCAATTTTTTCAAGTTCGTTTATTCGGAAGATGAACTTCTCCACGTTATGCTTGAAGTTGTCCCCATTATACTGGAGTTCCTCCCTTCGAAGTGGGTTCGTTGAACGCCTGTGCTGCAATTATTAGTGCGTAGATTAATTAGCAATTATTCATTAGGTTTTTGAAAGGAAGAAAATAGTTTTTTTACGGTTTATGGGCAATCGTTGTGCGGAGTAGAAATATATATGACTTTTTGTAAAATTATATCTAGAGTAATCTACTGCATCAAGTTCACGGAGACAACCGAGCTTTTTCTAAGCAAAGTAAGAATGGCAGAAAATGTCTTATGATATAAGCACATTGTAAGAGTAAAGTCAGTGCTCATACCCAGAAGCTTAACTATGAGACAATAAATACTTCAGAATTATCCATACCATTTATGTTTTTGTTTTTTGTTGCTATATATATATTTTCTTACTCAAGTAACAGGGATGGACTGACAAGAGAATATGAAATATTACAACTAGTGACCGAAGTGAAATAAAATTATCAGACGAGAGAATTTATAGGACTTTCCATAAATATATATGCATGTATGATTTACCTATTCAATATTGACACATCGACAACGCCTGAAGTTAGCGATGTAGAATTACTCCGGGATGGGATATCTACATATTTATAGAAAAATAAAGTTTTATTTTTCAAAAAAAAAAAAAAAAAAAATTGTGCTCATTTTATTTATGCTTAATGATCATTTGACTACGTATAAAGTATATAAATGTTAAAAATTTCCATAAAATATTATCTAGATAACAGTAACAAAAAAAAAAATTTCTTTACCTAAACCATTTATAAAATATTTTCAATCTGTTGAGATTGATTTTTTTATAAAATATAAATTAAATTGCTTTTTCAGAATTTCATGAATTTTCGTTTCACAATCAATCTCTATACCTAGCGTCTTGTAATCCAAAAATAATTTCAAAAATTGGCGATTAGCTTGATGAACATTTGGATGATTTAAATATGTATTAATTGGCATCCATTCAACTTTTGCTATTTCACGTTCGCAACGAACAAGATTGCTAGTAATTGGTGATAATCCGATAACTATATAAATGTCTGAACATCCAAACATTCCACCATGGGAATGTCGTAAACTGACGACAGTTTCAAATTTTGTTTCAACACCAGTTTCTTCCTTTACTTCTCGGATTACAGCATCAATTAAATTCTCCTCTAAAAGAAAGAAAATAAGAATATTTTCAAAGAAAACCATCCGCATGCAGAGTATAGTTTCCTACTTGGTTCAACATATCCACCTGGCAACTTATAACTTCCTGGAATGATTGAATTCTTTTCGCTTATAACAAGAATTTCATTACTTTCATTTACAACAAGTCCTCCGACACCGATCATTGTATGGGCATATTCGGGAATATTTGCAGATTCATTTAATGGAAGCCATTTGTACATCACAACAAATCCATTTTTAGCATGATGAAAGTCGAAACCTTTCTTGAGATTTTTTATATATAGATATGTATAAAAATTTATTATCGCTCTATTGAACTATAGTTATATGTGTTAAATATATGCATGCATACTTTTGTTAAATGTGGCACCCAATCCGAATTGCCTGTGTATACTTTAAACCATATCGTTCGACGGTTATTTTCTTTCCAGAAGCACAATGATTCTATTATGGAAGAATAGCAGGAATTATTCATAGAAATTAAATTAAACTAAATATATACTTTCAAGTTTTTCGAAAAAATTCTCTCCTTTAACAAATTCTTCATTCGAGTCAACTGTTATACCATTGAATCGATCAGAAACTCCTCGAAATAGTCCAGGAGGTACATCAATGACAGGTTTGTATCTGTGAAACATGAAATACACTAAAAGTTCCTATTTTTTGTGTCTTTGCATTTGTTTACATTTTCTATACATCGATGTTTATGATAATATTTACCTATGGAATACTTGTCGACTAGAATCTTCAGTCATTTTTCTCCTGATAGAAATTGTTAGCATGCGGCTAAGCAAAAAATTATACTTCGAGCTAAAGCGATTATTGAAATACTTTACCAAGAGCATTTAATTACTTTCTATTGGAAAACAAAAAAAAAAATTGCAATTGCATCGCTTCCTTTGGTTTGGATAACCTTTGGATTCGTTTCGGATAACCTTTGAATAATAACACTTCCTTGAACCTATGCTATGTTGTTTGTAGTATAACAACAATGTTGGACAGCTGGACTTTTTTAATTCGTCACAACTGACATAGAACTAGAAGACAAGACTTATGGAAATATAAAAGTCTTATTTAACTCCTTCTTCGTATAGAATGAATAACTTAACAATCTTAATTACTGTGAGTCTGATATAAGTTAAATATTCTATCACTAGACAAATTTAGCAAGTATCACTGACATATATAAAATAGACTGCTTGATATGCTGTTTTGTGTGTCAAAAAGGGTGCTTACGTTCGTGCCAACATTGAAAAAATCATTGGCGGGAGGTTGAAAAAGTGAGCGCGCAGCTCGAAAAGTGTTTTTTTTAATAAAATAGAATAGAAAAGCGTTTATTAAAGAGCCTCAGTTTAAGTTACGTTACAACATTAGGTGCATCGGGTAAGAAATAGATAATTTGAATTATTGATAGAGTACAAAATTGCTTAATAAACTCACAAAAGTCCCATGAATAGATTCATTGCTGCAGAAATAGTCTTAGTATATTACAATACAAAAACGCTTTATTGAAAAATCCTGGCCAAGGCCACGTCCATAAACGGTGGGTATATAAATCGACATTAGTTCCTTAATTATAAGCAGATAAATTAATAAAATAACAAAAAATAAGGTAATTAGTAAACATTTAGTGATTTAGCAGGTACTCAAGTAGGTAGAGATAATACATCTAATAGCCAGTTGGGCAACTAAAGGTATACATATAATATATAAAGAAATTATAACAATTATAAACATCAGTGGGCGTCAAATCCATCAGTCCTAGCTAAACAATAAACTAAAGAAGAAAATTATGTAGTTCACAGATTCAGAGCTTCAGTCGGCTCAAATACCGGCCTTGAATCTGTCAATTATCCCACTACTAGAGATTAAGATGTGGAATTCATTAGAGAGCTTAAAGTAGGCATAGTTACAAAGCCCATGGATTATTAACAGCTTAATTTAACATGGTAGCTGTTAGACAGAACAAGATTGTGAACTATGAGATACCTCAGAGGTAAGAAAAGAGACTTAATAAGAGCTTAAACTAGACAAGGTACAACATAGACCTTAATTAAAATCTGTAGAGTAAGAAAAGGAAAAAGAGAAAGAAAGATGGACACCCAGTAATGACCCAGAGTTTAAGCTACGTTACAACATTATACAGTCCTTAGTGACTCGAACAGGAAACAGATAAATGAAATTATTGGTTGGGACAGTATAATTGGAACAAAATAGCTCGGGATACTAGCAAGGTAATGGAACGTAGGCGCTGACACCTCGGTTATTGGGGCCCTAATCAATGAGGATGTTCGTCTGAAGCATCAGCAGAGATGCGGGACCTGAGCACTTGCAGGTGCATAAAACTTTTTCTTGATGGAGGACTCAATAGGAATTTATCTGATTCTCTCTTGGTGCTCGGAAGCAAACAATGTTTAACTGGAGTTGGTATCATCAGCGACAAGACAACTGCTCGCTTCACGCTAATCTAATAAAGATGAGAGTTGTTAACAGACCTGAGTGTCTGTCTTGCCTGCGCTTCATTAAAAGGACAGGAATGTTTTGGTGATGGAGTTTCTAGCAGGTAAGCACAATGGGCCGCCCTGGTTTACGCATTGAGCAAAAAAAAACAACAAAGTAATGGTAAGACCACGAGAAAAAGAGAGCGTTATATGTGCCGGCAGGAAGATATGCGAACAGAGATGGAATGAATCAGAGCAGGTGAGGTGACCATATGTATAGAACTGGATGGCAGAATAAGCATCTAACTCGGAAATATAGATGTAAACCTAAAACTGACCAATAAAGACTATGTGCTAAAATATATGTAGTAAGTACGAACTAGCGGAATAAGCATCTAAGTCGGAGTTATCGAATTAGACATAACACTTTCACAATAAAGATTTCGAGCTAGGTGTAATATGCAGAATAAGTAAAGATTAGAGCAAGACTATAGAATAAAAGAACCTTAAGGGTCCATGAGAAGCAAACTCCTTGAACTGCTTAGAGCCTTACGAATTTCTAGTGCGTATCTCATGAATATATTGCCTTTGATATACATTTTTTTATTAGTAATAGGTAATATTAAATAATTATAAATAATAAAAAATTTCGACGAACCAACTCATTTATTTATTATTAACAGTTTTCTCTCAGTTGGTACTTGGTGCTTAAACCGAAAGAGACTGCTAGAGTCTGAGCCGAGCCCACTTTCTGTAGTGTATATCTATGAACCACCGTACAGAAAATACAAGATATAGTGAGTAAATTTTGACACATTGCAGCTGATTTGGTGTAACGTCACTTAGATCTATAATGCTGTTCGAGGAAGGGAGAAGGGTTCCCTGAACTGTATCATGATAGTGCATGATTCCAATAACTTCCTAGAGTAGTGAATGAAAGTGCCATTTAAAGAGCAGAGGTGTTGACATAAATAAGACACACAGATGCTTGGAGAACAGTAGGTAATTATTGATTTCCTATCCCATGTAAGGTAACCAGCCCAAAAACCATCCGGAAAGGAATTTTCGTTTTTGGCGAATGTATCCAGTATAAAATGTGTATTTTAAAACAATCTGAATGTTGATCATTTTCATACTTGTGAATTTTAATTAAAAGTGGGTGGACATACCTATATAGTGCAGATACCTGATGATGACTAGTTTATGAAAGCTAGCATTCTGGTAAGTGAAATCATTTCCCATAGGTAGGTACGTCGTAGTGACTATTCGTACTGAATTTGATTTTATAGCAATGAAAACTAGTTTAAATGCAGTAAATCAAAAAATAAACACGAATAGATTAAACATTATATAATTAAATATTCTACTGCTACTAAATCATTATGATTTAATATCTGCATTTATGGCATAAAAAAAATATTCTTGTTTCTGTTTACATTTTCACGTGAAATTACCTACATCAATTACCTTATTGAAATTAATTGTGGTAAAAATTTTATAATAAAAAAAAAAAACTTAAATTTTACAGAGAATTTCTGTATATTATTTTCAAATTTATTAATATATATCAGAAATTATCTTACTTTTCTATATATTAGAGGTCTAATGACATTACCACAAATTTCTTTCCAGACAAAATGGCGGAAACCTAAGTTCGTGCGACGGATACCTTGGATTCTCTGTACCGTAGGTTGGGTTGGGTCGCGTTTGGCTCGCGTATACCAAAATTAAGACTAAAAAAAATGTTATACATTAGTTTAGTTTAGCTTTTGTTTAATGGTACGACCAAGCCATTATATAGTCCATAAATTGGTTAAAGCCTTGCCTCGTTAATTAACGAATTAACGTCTCAACGTCCATTTGCCCTACTTTTTGAAAACTATAGTACACTAATAAAACAATTTAAATTCAATAACTAATCAGGATAACGATATGAATTTAATATATGTAGAATATTTATATTTTAATGAGTAGGTATAATTAATTAAAAAAAAAAAAATAAATAAATAAAACAATAAGAAAACTAACAAAACAAAGTTTAGAATAATTCAAGTGTCCTTTTAAATTCCTAGATTATAATAAGAAATAAATTAAAAAATTTCTATCTGTTTTCATGATATGACAAAATTCTGTCTGAAAAATGTGAGCTCCTCACAATTACCTCAAATTTTCATGGGCAATAAATTTGTTCATGCCATTTTTATACCCTAGATGAAATTATATACATACTAAGTTTTTATCATTCCGTTTATAGCGCACAGAAACTTCGACGTAGAGACCTGAAATTTGGTACATGGTGTTTTCATAGCAAAAGTACTACTACTACAGAAGTGTAGCTGCGATTAGTGCTGTCAGGATGAAAGGGGTTGGTTGATCCAGATGCGGTGGCCTTTCAATATACTCCAAAAGATAGGCTGCAGTGACTGCAGGTTAGAAACAGACTATCAAGTACCTGTCCTAACTTTTGCTGGGGATGTCAATGCATTGAAGCCAACAAGGAGTTATTTAGGAAGGCAAAGATGGTGGTAACATTCGATATTTCTATCTTTATGGATGGATCCAAGACGAGGGTGGTGTGGGCACAGGGGTTGGAGTGTACTTCAGAGACTACCAGTGGCACTAGTCTTATAGATTGCCTGACAAATGTGGTGTTTTTCAGGCAGAGCTTGCAGAAATTTACCAGTCGGAAATATTGGTATCTATGTGCAGGGTCCTATTCCACAAAACTACAAGCGTTTTTCAACAAATCAGAAAATTTGTGTACCAATACTTGTAGAATTCATTGTACAATTGTACAACGATAATTCTACAAGTGGGGTTAATTTTGACTTGTACAACTTACTGTATACCACAAAACTACAATTCGACTTGAAAATCCATCATGGCTTGTAGAAGCTAAGTGAATTTTCTACCTATGTTTTCAGACTAGTAGATTTTCGTACAAGTAAAAAAAAAAAAAGTAAAATTTTGATACTGAAAATATATTTTTTTTCGATTGAACTACATTCATTTCCACACATACAATATATATATACAGGGTGATTCAGATCAAGATACCTTCCGGTATACCACGCGATTCCTTGAGGCAAGCTGATCAAAAAATTGTTCCACATAGCCCCCCCCCTCCCCTCCCCTAGAAACCTTCCTTTAGGAGTTGTGATTAAAGATTTCGCCAATATTCGTGAATCCTGATGGGAATAAATGAGTATAACTTTTGAACCGCCCTATAGATTTTGGTTATTGTTAGCTTATTAAATAGCCAAGAATAGTAGCTGACGAAAAGTGTATTCCTCTGTATTTGTTAATTAAACATCTTTAAATTATTCTCCAATATTTCCAAAATTTTGATTTTTTTTACATACAAATTTCATAAATACCGTTATTTAATTCAAAAACTTTCTTCCATGTAACCCAAATTTATTACTTTTTACTAATGCCCCTACTACCCTCTATCACTGGAAAAAAAAACCGCATGCCAATACCTGAATCAGTTTTAGTACTGGAGGTTTATTGGCAGGGGGGGGGGGCAAGTTCTGGGAGGGGCGGGGGTTCAACGTTTCAACTTTAAGCGGCTATATTTTCTCAACCAAGCACTGTTCTAGCAACTAAGTCCTAAATTCATAAATGGAAAAGACATTTTTGGTGTACATTGTTTTTATTCAAATATAGCCGCTTAAAGTAGAAACTTTAAACCGCCGCCCCTCCCAGAGCTTGCCCCTCCCGAAAAAATTAATAGCGCCAAAACATGCGGAATAACGAAATCTACGTAAATATCAGGTTTGGTAAAAAAGTGTTTTTTCGAAATTATCCCCTCCATTTTCGAAATTATCCCCTCCATTTTCGAAATTCGAAATCAAAAAGTACCCTATCTAATAGCCAGTTAAGATTCCCGTACAATTACATATAAATGGTTGTCATAGGTTAAAAACTGTAGGAGGAGATAGAATCCTACGAAAAAAACTGAAGATTACCTCGATGGGCACATTTTCCAAATGTTTGTTGTTTATAACTTTCGATTGTTATTGTTGATAGCACTTAGGGAGGTTATTTTGGAAAGGGTACATAATGCGCAAATTTTTTCATAGTTTTGCCGAATATAGTCGAATAAATGTACACTGAAGCGCGACAAAAATGTTGGTGAAATGAAAAATCATAGAGAAAACTGTTTTTTTTTTAAATAACTGAAGGCACAATTATAACTTATTATGTAGTCTTAGAAAGGCCAATATGTGTTCTTTTAAATAAAGGTTTGAACGTCACAATCCATTAATTACAATAGAACTTATAACGAAATTACTCTGAAGAGGTATGCAAAATCTCGAAAATCGAAATTATCGATTTACTCGAAAACCAAGCGGAGTTCGATATAATTGTATATGGACTTTTTTGACCCAAATGACCTTTACTTTCATCCCCTTAAAGGATTAAAGACATTTCCGGTACACCCTGTATATAGAGAATAATTTAGACCGTAGTCCAGCAATTAGATTTAACGAAAATTTACTCTGAAATACTTAAAATTCTCGGTTTTCTGCTAATTTCAACCTATATACTTCTATGCTTCTTTCCTTGGATTGCTAAGATTTTACATGTTCGAGTCATACAAAGTCTACGCTACTTTTCATTATACAATCGTATATGGAAGAATTAATTCTTTGTTACACGCAACAAGTTTAACTTGGGATATATTCTAGGGAGATTTAAAGTTTCCTACATGAAGATGAATAATTTTTGTGGTACAGAATCTACAAGTCCTATATAACAAGAGTATTACTACAAATGTTGTTAAATTTGTACACTTGTAGTTTTGTGGAAAAAGGCCCAGATAATCCATATGGCACATCTGCATATACACTGATAGCCAGGCAACCATCAAGTCGTTGGATGCTGTGCTGGTAGAATCCAAATTTTGTGCAGTTGTGCAAGATCAGCTTAGATGAAATGACTACACGGCATAAGGTGACCCTATGTTGGGTACCTGGCCACGATTATATCCCAGGCAACGGGATGGTCAGAAAAAGTTCTGAAGTGAATAGCACCGCAGCGGTAGCTTATGTGAAGATCCCAATCGGAGTTTTAAAAGATATCATCAGGGACGCCTATCAAAAGGCAAGCCTTCGATGAACCAGCAGGGAAACCTGCCGTATTGCGAGACAATGTTGGCCTGCATATGACAGGAAGAGCACAAGAGAACTCCTAAATGGCAGTAGAGCAAATACCAGGAATTTAGTAGGGGTCATTAAGGGTCACTGGGCCACATGGACCATGCTAGAAAGCTGAGTATAATGGCGAACGATTTCTGCAGGAAGTGCAAAGACTCGGAGGATATAGAATCCGTCCAGCACGTACTTTGCGAATGCCCCACTTTGATGAATAAAAGAGGTAGACTATTGTGTAGCTACTTCTTTTCCAGTCTGGCGAAACTGCAAAATAAATAGTTCAGATGTATCCTGAGATTCCTAAGGGAAGCAGGATAGATATAGTGCGGTTTAACAGGTTATCCCATGTGGTTAAGAAGCACAAAGGACCCACTGGAGGTCAAAGTGCCTGAGAACGCATTGACGCACGTAGAGAGCTGAAATTTAGTACAAGGTGTTTTCATAGCAAAAGTATATAAAATTCCAAAAATGGACTGAATCGGAGAAACCATTCTTGGTGCTGTCATATAAATATTGCCTTTCTTTTTATTTTCATCTAGGTTCAGTTTCATCTGTGTTCTTTTGTGTACCTTGTTCCAGAACTCCCATATACTAGACAGAACAAATTGTTCTGTCGATTGAAGCGAACTATTCGCTACTGTTCGCTTCATTTAAATCTTCTATGAAAATGTCTGAAGCGTTCTTTTGTGTATCTTTTATTCTGCTCTGTTCTGCGGACACAAAAGAACAATCCTAATATTATTGATCTTAGACCAATTATAACTCTTTGTCTTGTTACAGATTAATTAAGACCCAAGATTTCAGTTTGTAAACTAGAAACCCATTTAAAAATGAGTTAATTCAGAACTAATCCCGGAGATCTTATGAATAATCTACATACATATACTTACAAATATCATTTGTTATACAATAAGTGCCAACATTTTGTTTCGATTTACTTATATTATTAAAAGAATTCCAATAATATTCGAATAAAGTTTTTAATTTTACCAAATCTATTTGCAGGCAGATAATTAAAAACCTTTACATTTTTATTTCTAAGATATAACAAATATTTAATTTTGTGTTGTTTTGCTGACACGGGAAATTAAATTTACTAAAAACATTTCTATATGCTTTCTTTTACCACTTTAATGAGGTAGCACTCACTGGGGGTGGGTAATTAAAATACATAATACACAAAAAACTCTTGACATGAGAACAAATTAAATAACATACTATCTATATTGACAGATAATAACATAATATTCTACTTGTAGCATATTATTTATTCATTCATACTCGGTACACATACATACTACATACTTCACCCACGCACGCTACATAGCTCCTTGTTTTTTATTAATTACTAGTTATAAATTTTAGTTCCATCAATAGGAAAGCATAATTTTGAAGTTTCTATTTTATTTATTACCTCTTTATCTCTGTAATTAATTCTCACCAAAATAATAGTGGAAATTTTACCCCCCCCCCCCCACCCACCACCACTCCCCACACTTTGTAAGAGAATAATTTAAAACTCTAAAATCATTTAAATGACAAAACAATGCCCAAACAATTTTAGAAGTGTTTTCGCCGTATAACAATAAATACCTACCAGTAACGAGCTTACGTAAATAAAATAGTATACCTAACCCGCACAGAGTAATACTTTAGAGCAAAATGGATTCTCCACATCCAGATTCGAATGAATCATTTAAATATTTCTTAATGATCTTACGGATAACAGGAGCGTATTCCACTAAACGTTATCACATTTTCTATAAATTATACGAAATTTTATATAACATAAACATAACGGTATTATTTCCTTTATCATTTATCTGTTTTTTGCTGAAAATATACAGGACATTTTGAGTAATATTTCAATCGGTCTTAGTTTAGTGACGTGCAGCTTAAAATATATTGTAATATCTTCATTGCGTAAAAACTTCGTCAAGATTCAAGGATTATTGAAAAAAATGGATAAGCGTTTACTATCACAAGATGAAAAGGAGCACATTCGTTGGACGATTGTTTGGAATCATAGAATTTCATTGGTGTACTTTTACTTGTATCTTTTCGTGCTTGCAACCTATACAACATCTTCATTAATATCTAGGGATCATTTAATGTTTACATCTTGGTTTCCATTTGATTGGAGAGAGACGACGGGAAAATTTACAATCGCCTTTTTATATCAATTCGGTTGTATGATGATGGAATTATTTGCGAATCTTTTAGCAGATATTTATCCGCAAATATATATAAATACTTTAACTGGACATATTCGTGCACTATCAATGCGAATCACAGCTATTGGATATGATATTGAAAAAACTCAAGAAGAAAACTACATGGAATTGGTGAATTGTATAAGAGATCAAAACAACATCAATGAGTAAGTTTTGTTCGAGTTAGTTTTGTCAAATTTGAATTTTGTTTATAGCGTTCAAATGATATTTCAAAATGTCATGCCAGTTTGTTTTTTAGTTTTCCGCGATCATATTTTAGTAGCTGTGCTTTTTATTCACTAATCTAATATGGTTGACTTCAGCGTGTAAAAAGAACGAACTAGTTCTCTTGATTCTATTACTATGGCAAGGCAATCTTGAAACCGGAATTTTAAAACGTTAGACCATAATAATTGAAATTTATTTGTTTTTCAATGGTATTGATTTTTAAGTTTGAGTTACTTGGTTTTCATGCATCTATTATTGACTAGATTTCCTCATATTGAAGTGATCGAAGACAATATGTCAAAATTGGACACCTCAAGTTAAAAATAATCATTATTAACTCAGGTGTTCCTCAGGGTAGCCATCTGGGCCCTTTACTATTTGTATTATTTATTAATGATGTAGTTAATCAATTTCATTTTGCCGACTTGCTAATTTTTGTTGATGATCTTAAACTTGATACTAGAATAAAATCTACAAATGATTTCATACTGCTTCAAACTGACATTGATAATCTTTTTTGTTTAGTGTCGTAATAATAAACTTGACTTTATTTAATATTTCTCAAATGTAAGATCGTGTCTTTCTATCGGAAATTAAATCTATTCATATTTAATTATAAAATCAATAATAATCATATCTTCTGAGAGTTAGTGAGGTGTAGGATTTGGGGGTTACATTTGACAGAAAATTATCTTTGTTCCGCATATTGAAACGATTGTCTCTAGAGCAAATAGAAACCTGGGTTTCTTAAAACGGAATTCTTGCAAATTTAGTGATTTGGGCACTTTTAAATACCTTTATTTTTCGTTACTTGAGTATGCATCCGCTGTTTAATGTCCATTTTATGGTAGTCATATAGACTTATAAATTTTCTTTATTTAAATTTCATTTTTGAACTAATATTACTCTACAGTATCGTAGAAGATGTTTGCTTTTGGGTATGTCGACTTTAGAACTCAGAAGGCAAGTAACCTGCGCCCTCAACTTTTGTTATTAAATTTTATCTATTTTCTAATGAGACTTGGTTGAGAAACTTGTTTTATGAATCATATCACAGAACTAATTATGGTTGTCATGAATTAATTTCAAATTGTATTTCTCAAATTAATTCAGCAGTGATTCATCTTGTTGATTTGACAATGTCTAGTGTAACTATTTTCTTTATTCTTTTCTTTTTACACTACATTATTATTTTTTAAGTTCTTTGCACCTCTTAAGATTAATGTAATGTCTGTAAGATTTATACTTTTGTAGACAAACAAGTAAATAAATTATTTAATTAAATTCCTCATCTCCTGAAGAAACTTATGCTATTTTTCCATTACATTTGTTGAATGATAGCTGGATGAAAACCAGTGAATATAAAGAAGAAAAAAAAAAACAAATTTAAGGGCGATGTGAAACAAAAATAAAAGAAAATACTAAAAAAGTTACAGATTAACACAATAAATGTACATGACAATAAGACCAAATAGGATGATAATTAGAATACTTCAAAGAATAGGACAAAGTATTTAAAATAGCTAGTGCAATATATAAAATTATGATAATAATGTCGAGTAGTAACGAGTTTTTATATTATTAAGGATAAATACTATATGTATTTACTTGACATATTGCATACAATACATATAATCAACTAATAATAAGATTAACAAAGCTATTAATAGACAAGATGAGCACAATTTATATTTAAGAGAAAGAAGTCATAAAGCTAGTTACAGATTTCTTAATAGAGCACCTACCTATTCTTATTAAAGTCAATCATACTACTACAGAGATTAAATTCTCGAATACACTGACTAATTGGACCATTAAGGCAGTAATTTGTTTTATGAAACGATTCATACAGCATGGAGAAGACCCTTAAATTCCTAGTAAGAATGTAAAAATGAATGTGCTCGAGCAGGGAAGGAGAAACAATTTTGTAATCCCACAGATCACTTATGAACATAGCATTGCGGGTCTTCCGTCTTGTAGAAAAATTGTGTAAGTCATTTAATTGACATCTTACATGATATATACGACACTCCAGTTAAGTTTCCTCAGGGCGAATCTGGTGAATCTCTATTACTATGAATAGCATAGTACGGATCCCACAGAGCAGAATAATACTCCTGGATTGGTCTGACCAAAGAGATGTATAATATACTTTTGAGTGTGCAAGGTTTCGAAAATTCTACAGCTCGACACCTTACGAAGATAATACGAGAGTTAGCCTTACTCACAATAAAATCTATATGCTGAAATAATAACATCTGGAAATCAAGTAAGATTTCAAGATCAGATGAAAGATTACATTTTGCAACTGGGGGTCCGCTATTTTGAATGTAGTTCGGTTTTCATCATAATCTATTTTGATTTATCATTTTCATTTACCACAAAATAAACTCAAATATAATTAAAGTAAATAAACGTCAAGATCTACGACAAATTTATCAACTTATCCCGACTGAGATTGTGACAGAAAGTTTGAACTACACTAAGTGAATATTTAATGTTTAACTTACGACCATCGGAAGGTCAATAAATTTTCAGTAATATTTTTCATTTGTAATGGAAATTATTATTTTCAATATATTTCACTTTATTATGACAGTGAATAAAAATAGAAAAGAATCCGAAAAATGTTCATTCCATTTTGTCGTATATTTAGATTTGTGGAGTAGTGTGCAGGCGTTGGCCACACATTCACTGCGACCTGAAAAATCTATTGTGAGTCTCCGTTCGACTTACTCCCATGCCAGGTTTAGACAATTAATAAAGTCTAGTACAATTCTGTAACTTAGGTTCCAAACGTAGTTTGGCGGAGGAAAAGCATGTTCGAGGTGAAGTAATCTCCGTCTAGGCCAATTGCCAATAGTTTGCAGTTACAGAGCTAGTGCTCCGAGGTTTCATTCGCATCCTGACAGAAGTGGCAGGATAAAGTCTCGACCAAGCTCACCTTCTATAGGTAATACTTCAATTGGCAATGGGCTTACATAGAAGAGTTCTGTTCTCGTAAGGAGTAGGAGTTCCTTTGTTTTTGCGCTAGAGGTGTCAATAAACTTTTTTGTCTGAAGAAGTCCTTGTAGCTTTTCCCAATAAAGGGATTTTTGCTTATTCTTTCAGCTATTTATGGTAGCAAAGGGAGTTATTCCTGAAACTTTTTGATCAAGGTAGTACATGATCCAGTACATCATTTTTGGCTTCTTTACACTTCATGTTCTGACAATGAAGCGACCACACGTGTAGAGAGATCCTACCGCTCTTTCCGTCAATCTGGACAGTGGCGAATTCCATGTAAGTTTCTTATTTAAAGTGCCCCCTAGAAATTTGACTTCGTCTGAAAATATCAATTCCGTATTATCAAGAAGAAGAGCCGTTAGTGAAAGCTTCGTTCTTCTCGTGAACGGGACAATAACCGTTTTGTTGGAGTTTATGCTAGAGCCTTTGTTTAAACACCACATATGGAGTCGTATATTTTAATATATGTATGTATTTACATAAGACAAAAGATCAGAATCTTTCCCCCAGCTGACTACTGATGCAAATATGTTATTTTAATTCCTTTTTAAAAGGATTAATTAATTGAAATTACTTTTATTGATTCGATTATTTGGTATCTATCTATTCTAGGTATACCTACATAAAAGATAAAATAAATGCAAGTAGTATTTATTATTTAATTTTTTAAATAATTAACATTCAAATTAATACTAATAATTTTCTTCTTTTTCTCAAAGGTATTTCATTACAATAAAACCATTGATTTCTGGAACAATATTTATGCAATTTCTTGTGACAGCATTTATTTTGTGCGACACCGTAGTCTACGTACTTTTCTTCGATCTAAGATTAATAGAACAAATATCACCTCTAGCGTACCTTTGTGCAGTAATATTCGAGGTACTACCATGCTGTATTTTTGTGAATGAATTCATGAATGCTACACATCATTTGACAACTGCGATTTTCAATTGCAATTGGATGAATCAAAGTCCGAAATTCAAAAAGGCGATTATTATTTTTATGCAGCATACACAAAAGCCCAACATTATACTTGCGGCCAATATGATTCCAGTTTCGTTGAACACTTTCTTGATGGTAATAATAAAATAATTTATATTTTAAATTAGATTATAGGTTAGAAATTAAAATAAATAAAGTAATTAGTTTTTTTTTAATTTCTAGATAATCAAATTCTCTTTTTCTCTATTCACTATCCTCAGCCAATTAAAATCTTATTGAGAGCGAGTTATGCATATATGTATATATGAACTTATGTATGTATTGTAAACGTGTCGTTTTAGGTATAACTTTTCAAAATTAGTAATTCCAGTTTAATTTTAATGCACATTATTTAAATGTATGGACTTAGGTATATATATACACCTACTAATGAAAAATATTAATATGTTTGTTTGCACTAAGGCTGTATTAAATGGGTATTACTAAAACTTTAAAATTTGGTTTTAATCCTTTATCTAACCATATATTAGACTGGCGATGTCAAAATGTTTTGTGAATAGTCACCAATGGAGAGCGGCAAAGAGCGTAGTTGGAAATTGGTGAATCTAATTGTCATAGGTAATTTCCATTACAAAAGTAAGTATATTCAAAATTGACGCTTTATTCTAAAATAATTTTCAGTAAAGACGTTTAGTAAGATGAACTAACTCTAAAATACAAACAAATTGCCTTCTCTACGGTTTTGCCGTCGCTGTCCCAATACAGCTTATACATATATTTATCGAAGTTCTTTATAGAGTGCAAGGCGAATTTCGGATGTTCATATTAGTTTAAACACATACGAATTCTTGAAAAAATTTCAGTAAAATCTTAAGAATGCTTCTCCAGTACGAAAAATGGGAGTTTCAGTTACTTAGTTACTATTTAATTGCTATACGTTACCTAATAAGTAAAAAATGTTGTACATCAATGATTCTATGAATTAATTTTCTGTTTGTTATTTATTTCATAAGGGAAAAAAATAGTTGCATAATTATTTATTAAGGGTAGCGATGTTATACTAAAATGAATGAAAATAACCGTAGGAAATTGCGGCAACTTCATTGTACACCTTTTTACACGGTTTTTTTTTACACGATTTTGAAATAACACGGTCGACAAAAATAAATTTATCCTACTTTTACACGGACAAAAATAATTCTAAGGACTTGGTTATTCCTTGTTTTTTTCTTTGATTATATAGTTAGGGGATTTAATATTTAAACAATTCTTTTTACATTTTTTTATTTTCTATGGAGTTTTGATCGTGCAAAGTGTAAGTGAAAAGTAATATTGAAAAGAATATATTGAAGTAATAGTTTTATACCCTTGATGAAATCTAAAGGGTATACTAAGTTTGTCATTCCATTTGTAACACCTAGAAACAATGATGGCAGAGCAAAAAGGATTGGACACCCATGCATAAAATTAAATGTTATTTTTATTTTTGCATGTCCGTCCGTGCGACCGTCTGTTTGGCCGTCCTCACGATAGCTCGAGAACGCGTGTACTGAAAGAGCCGAAACTTTGCAAATGGCCTTTAAAAAAAAAGTAAAATTAAGTTCCAAAATGGTACAAATCGGGTAACTCCTTCGTAGGATTGCAATACAAAAATTTTATTTTTTACTACATATTTGGACACTGCCTGAGAATACGTCAACATAGAGCGTTGGAATTTTGTACATATTGTTTTCATAAAAATAGTAAATATAATTTCAAAAATGGACTAAATCGGGCAACCCCTTCTTGGTGTTGCCATATAACATTTTAGGATTTTTCCGTATCCTGTGAAAACGATCAGTCCTATACGGTTTTATTGTATTGCGCAGATGGGTGACCATACGAAATTACAAACGAGCATTCATCTAGGGTATCATAAGAATTTGGTCTTAGACCAATTCTAGGTTTTTTAATTTAGGTTTTTAGAAAACTTTTTTAATTTTGTGGTGCTGTTTATGTATTGAAACCGAACAGCTTGTGTTTTGTTTGAATTTTTATAAAATCAGTTAAAGCTTTTCATAAAGCATAATTGATTTAAAGATTTAAAATTTTTTAATTCAGCCATGAAAAAGCAAAAACGAACAACTATTTCTTTGGAAACAAAGATACAAATTTTGGACCGACTTGGAAATGGTGAAGGTAGCAGATGTGTTAGAAAATCTTTGAATTTAAACGAAGGGACAACCTGCATAATCAAAAAAAAAAATTATAAAGCGATTACACAAATCGTAACTTCTGGTACCAAGTTGAGTGCTTAAGTATTCTTCGTATTCGAAAAATATAGTTATAGAAAAAATGGAAAAGGTTCTATTGTATCCATGTCAACATTACACCCAAAAACGTATACCACTTGATACCAATACCATTAAGTAGAAGACTTTAAGAACTTATGACCAAATAAAAAAAACTTGAACCGTCAACGTCTTCAAAAGCTACCGAAGACAATAAAAATAAATTTGTTGCTAATAACGGATAGTTGCAAGGATTTCTAGAAAGGCATGCAATTTATAATGTCAAGATCAAAGATGAAATAACTTCTGGAAATATTGCAGCTGCCAAAGTATTCCCTTCGTCGCAGCTGACCAAATTAATTGAAGAAATAGTGATAGCGGATGAGACCGGCCTTTTCTGGAAAAGAATGCCAAGCCGAACTTAGCAAAATACGAACAAGGCGCAAGTTGCTGGTAGCAAAAGGTAGAATTACGTTTTTGTCCTGCATACTAAAACTAATTCTAAGATGTGAATTTTCTTTTTGTTTATTGAAAATTATAAACAGGACATGGTATCCTGAAGAAAATTATTTGTGTTTGTTTTGCCGAATTGTTAATTTTTGTAAGAGCCTTTTGAGGTTGTTGAACCATTCTAATATTTTCTCGTCTTTTTAACACGATATTCTCTGGTACGTATGTACCGTGTAAAAACAGGATAAGGTGTATTATAATAATTCTTTTATTTTTTTTAGGCCATCAGGGGGAGGGATTGAACCCCTTGGGCTCCCTCGCCTTATAGGGTGTCAAGCATGTTGTCTAGCAGCCAGCCGAGGGCTATGGATAGCTCATGCTATGTGTAACAAATTTTATGGGAAGGAGGAAGGAAATTCTAATGGTTTAACGGTTTAACTTAAAGATATTTGAGTGTGTTTTTATAGATCACCCTGTAACTACTGAACGTTACGCCCTATGATGATGACTTAAAATTTGTTCGATTGATAATCGTTGAACCTTTCCAATTTGTCTATAATTTTTTTCTCTCCTCTCTGTTTTGTTGAAGTTATGGCTCAACAAAGTTAAAATTTCAGAATTTTAACCCTTTGTTAGGGTTCCGTATTCAATGGGTAAAAACGGGAACCCTATTAGTAAGCTTCTGATGTCCGTTACCGGGCTGTATCTCATGAGCCGTAATAGGTAGACGGTTGAAATTTTCACAGGGTGTATATCTCTATATGCCGCTATAACAAAAAATAATAAAAATAAAATAAAATTAAAAATTAAATGGGGCCCCATACAAGAAACGTGTTTTTGGCGTATATAGGGGAAGGTGTTATACCTCGGACCGTATGTACCTTGGACCAAATGCATTCGCTTTCGCAAGAAATGTAATTTCAGAATCCCCTCCCTTGCTAACAAAAGACATCTTAATATTCTATAATTTCAGTATTTTCTCGGTCATTGTAGAAGTCAGTGGTGCACTCTCTGTGGTCAATTTTCTTTTTTTACTGATTTAGGAAAATTCTTCGGAAATATTTTGATTCATTCTACATTAAAGGTATGAAATTTTTTTGTTTTGTTTTTGTCATTCATAACATTAAATGGAAATTGTAATGACATCCATTGAAAGGTTCACAGTTCTTAGTGCGTTGTATATTTTTAAGTTAATGTTGGAGTAGCTCTAGTGTTGAACCTTGGACCGGGTGCTTTGGTGTTCCTTGGACCAGTCCAAGGTACAACACAGCTAGCTTGCTTGGGATTTATTTTTATGCAACTAAAAGAAGAACAAAAGAAAACTCATTTGTTAAAGAGAAAACTATGTACGTAAACATAATGTTTAACAATTTTCAGAATATGCCAAAAAGTTTGCGTGGAACAAAACGCCCGCCAGTGGACACAAGAGCTCTAGCAGAGATTGTAGAAGATGTAAATAAGGAAAGATTCAAAATAAATAAAGCAGCACGTTTTCACAATATTTCTATGACAATCTTACTCCATCATTTAAAGGCGGATGATAGTTCAAAGGAGGTTGATTTCAAATATGCTTCCAAGATAGCTGTAAGAAGAATATTTGACAACACTGATGAAAATCTTCTCGTTGACTATTTAACAAAGACTTCAACGCTTCATTACGGTCTATCGCGAGATGATCTAAGAGGTCTTGCATTCCAATTTGGTAAATCGAATAATAGGGAGATGCCACAAAAATGGTCAGAGGAGGAAAAAGCCGGGAAAGAATGGGTGAGGTGTTTTCTCCGACGCCATAAAGACCTATCGCTGAGAAAACTTGAATCAGAAAGTCTATCAAGAGCAACAAATTCTAATAAATTTAATGTATCCTTTTTCTTTGCTTAGTTAAAGGACTGCATAAGCCGATTTAAAATAACATCCGAGAGAATACACAATTTGGATGAGACAAGTAATATGACTGTTCACATCCATCCCCAGAATTCTAACGTGTAAAGGTGTGAAACAGGGGAATCAACGTCACTATGACATGTGCTATTAGTGCAATTGGGAACCATGTGCCGCCCATGTTAATATTACATCACATACTCCACATAAGCTCCAGCCCTTTGATAGGACAGTTTTGGGCCCATATAAGACATTCTACAACGAAGCTGTGAACGAATGGATGAGGTGTAATCCAGGAAAGCCTCTGAGTATATATGAAATTGCTAAGCTTATAAGGAAGGCTTATCACCGAGCTTTAACAGGGCAGAATATTGTTAAAGGCTTTGCAGTTACGGGAATTTGGCTTTTCGATAAAAACGTATTCACCGAGGAAGACTATTCACCCTCAAATGTCACTGATAGACCACAAGCCTATATAGCATAACTTCTGAAAATCAACAGTGTTTAAACCAAAATGCTCCCAGCTTAACTAATTTTGAACCAACGAGTTCACAAGTCGAGGCCGTAGTAGGTATCACCGGAAATAATTAGACCTTTTCCAAAAGCAGGACCGAGAAAGACTCAATGACAAACTACAAGAAAAAGAGGTAAGATTCGGATCTTAACAGATACTCCGGAGAAAAACAACATCGAAACCAGCACTTCAAGTCAAGTGCAGAAGAAAAAACGGAAAGCCCCAAAGAAACAAATATTACATGATGATACTGATAGTGAAAATCCAGTGATCCACTTCTTGTCCAAGGAAATTCTAATATACCCCCCGCTTACAGAAACCAAGGGACGCAAAGGAAATATAAAAAAGGGCAGCAAAGAGCATTACTGAAACCATTCTGGCTGAAAACGAAAAGGATTTTTTTTGTAGCGATGACGACAGAGATATATTTGATGATGAAACAATTTATAAAATTAATGAAATTTTTTGCCTTCTTTTTGTTGTTTTTATACGAAGTTTCTTAAGTTTCGGTTATTTTTTGGAATTAATACAAAATAAATTCTACTTTCGCTATTAAATTTGCCTTGTTAATTTGAGTAAATTAGGGCTCAAGTTTGTAAATTGTATATACCAGACTTGCTTGGACCAAGGTACAACATACGTTTGTTCAAGGTACAACACAATGTTGTACCTTGGCTCAAAAGACCTGTATGGACTAAACAGCTAATTTAGTATATCCAACAAAATCCTACATCAAATAGAATATACACATATAAAGAAGGCAAGTAAAGCTAGTTATTTCTGTAAGTCGCCCTATGATAGAGGTAACATAAAAAAATCTATAATGGATTTTTTGAAATTGGTCCAAGGCTCAACACCTTCCTCTATATAGTGTTAAATTTTGTACGATGGTACGGAACCCTTTATATGCGAGTCCGACTCGCATTTGGCCGTTTTTTTTTATTTAACTACTATTTTTATCTAAAATCACGTCATCAACTCCAATTTTTCATATTGGATTCAAGAAATCTAAAAGCTTCTTTTTAAAATGACCTATTACACTCTGCACACCCTTTGCGTTTTTTGTACATTTCCCTAAGCATGCTTTTCTTTAACTTATTATGATAAATTTTTTAATCTAGAGATTTTGTGATGAAAAATTTCAAATTACTAACAAAAATAAATGATTCTGCTGGCTAGAAAAAGCAACTATAAATTTTCACTATATTTATCCGTTACAAACCAGGGTATTATGTGTAATTTTTTCAATTCCAATCCTCTAAACTGCAGATATTTCCAATAAAAGCATACAACTAAACATATACAATTACAAAAACAGAAATCATAAAAGTACACACATTTATGATTTGACGTCTTATAAATTCTTAATAGAGGATTTTATGTTAACTCATTCTACACATGCCTGGAATTATTGTCCAATTAATCAGAAGTCAAATGTGCACAATTAGTACTTATATGAATTATCGAGTGTGAAGAATTGTTGGGCGCTGAATGATTTTACTCGACAGATTTCGATTTTTAATGATATATAACTATGTAGGTGCGGTTATACCAGGTAAAGTAGGTTTATATTTATGTATGCTATGAAAATTGAGGTAAATATCTAAATTTAATACTTTGAAACATTGAAAGTTAAATTTCACTGACGAATAAGAACGGAGACAACACATTTTATGCAGAGTGGGAATATTTTAAATCGTCTCTATTTAAAGCGTCATTATAACCCTTTCTTCGCATGCCGAAAAACTTATCCCTTAGAATGACTTGCACATAAAAACTATTACAAAGTTATTCAAAAAAACTACGTTAATATTTAGCAAATTACAGGGTGGGTGATCTACATATAAAAACATGTCAAGAAATTTCAAAGTGAAGTTATATCGAAAAATATGAAAAACACATCTCAAAATAGCTCGTAGATTTTTTTTTTTGAAGCATATTACATGAGGAATCAAAAACTAACAATTGAATTCAACTTCTCTGTAGTTTCCGATCAGATCACTAAGGGACACCCTGTATAATTAGTCTAAAAAGAAAAAAATCCTTTTATACATAGGTATACATCCACGACTAATATGACTATATTTTGCCAAATGATTCCTCTTGTCCAGACAAGTTAACCAATTCATGTCATATGGAAATAAGATGATATATTTTTTTAATTACTTGTTTTCAGTCACTAATGGAACAAATTATCTGTGACCTGAATAGGTTAAAGACTAATAACTCCTTAACTGTCACAGATAGAGCATAAGTGTAATATAGATTAGATTAAAGAGGAGACTTTGGGCTATTGAAATTTTGTAACAAAAATTTATGTTAGTGGGGGTATTTAAAGAAAAAAATAACGGAAAAATACAAAATTTAAAAACCAAAATTTTGAATTTGAAGCATTATAACTCTGGAATGGGGAGGGGTACGGGGTGGTTTAACATTAACATAGGAAGCACCTTAGGATTCTGCATACATTGTCGTCTTAAAATAGACCGTATACCCTGTACTTTTCAAGATATAGGGTGTTTAATGAAAAAAGACCATATTTTACTAATCACCCTGTATAGTCATATTAGTCTGGGACACCATGTATGCCTGTAGTGTCGTAGTTTAACTTCTGTACTACTATAGACGGTTTTAATATAGCAAATCGCTCTTTTTGTGTTAACAATATTTACAATGTCTGCTACTTAAGTTTTGTGACGAAGCTATTTCCTGCAAGGTGTCGCTTTTAGAAATGCTATTTTCTGATTTTTTGAAACTTTTACAGTTTTGTTGACAGCTTTGATGAGTAAAAAAGAAAATGGTTGTCCTTGTTTTTTTTTTCCACGTGATCAAAGAAAGTCATTTCATTGTAAAAATAAAACTGAGTTAACAAATGAAAATTTTTGAAACATGACTTGAATAAAAATAATCGTACGAAGACATCAGGGGCGGATCCGGCTAGAGGGCACGGGCCAGCACCCTGAAGACCACTGAAAAAAATTGCAGTATATCTTCTGAATTTTTTCTAACAAAATGATTCACATCTATTCAACTGCACCTTTTGTAAAAAACGTAACAATTTCTGGAAGCGTTCAATATGATACATTTAGGAACGCAGGCCCTAGCTAGCACCTTGCTCTTCGGTTATGGTTGTTGAAGCCTATAGAGAAAACAGGAAGCGCGGATACCTTTGCATGAGCGTCGCTTTGCCCGGGGTGTTAAATAAAAACAAAATAAATATGCGGATTGGGAAAGTCTCAATCAGCAGTATCCTAGAGGATTTGATTGGTCGGTCCGTTTTGCTTCAAGGGATGTTGATGAATGCACAGTCGAATTTAGTACAATTTTAAGTCTTGGCATGAGTGAATACATTCGATAGTTACACAGCAGATCTTAACAATAGCAAAATCGCCTTTGGTTTAACGATAAATACAACCAAGTAATAAAAGCGAAATAGTCTGCTTGTCACACCTATCAATTGCATCCATGTCCAGAACTAAAAGACTATCCAAAGAAAAAAAATTGTTTTTGACCAGAACGTTAGAATATTGGCAAGACGCAAAGGTAGCAAACGTTTCTCGTCCCAGGTCAAAACTATCAGGAGAAACTTCAGCAGTTCCTCTATTCCTTCACTACTTTACAATGAAGTGATTGTTGTCTCCCTGAATAAAACTTATATTTAGGCTGTTAGATTCACTTCAAATTCTCCTTTTCCACCCACTTTACATCTCCCTTGTAGATGTGTACAAGAGCCAATACACATCCATACGAGAGATATGTTCAAGGACCAACGTCTCCATAGCTGCAGGTCCTGATAGTTTCAAGGCCCCGTTAAATAAAGCCTGTGCCTCATTCTTAGCTATTCTACTTGTCTTATTCAACAGGAAAATTTTGAATTGCTTGAAAACTAGCTCACGTTAAACCTATTCCCAAGAAAGGAAAGGGTAGTGATCCCTCAAATTATCGACCAATTGAAATCGCTTCGATTCTTTCAAAGGTTTCTGAATCTATTATTAACTCCAAATTAATGAAGTATCTAGAAACTAATCAAAGCCTCAACGATCGCCAATATGGCTTTCCTTATCTGATTTTTCATAGGGAGCGTTGAAGCCTTAGTCTTCTCAATTTTGGTGAATCCAAAATTGTTGCCTTAGATATTTCAAAGGCCCATCATAGTGCCTGGAGTTCAGCCCTTTTTGCCAATCTTAAAGCACTTTGTCTCTCTCGTCCTCTTCTATTATGAATGTAAAGTGTTTTATCTGGTCGGTTAATACGGATTAACTATATTAGATGGCGTTACATCTCAATTTCAGCCAATAAATGCCGGGGTGCCTGAGGACTCTGCTATCTCTCTATCTCTCTTCTCAATTTTCATTAATGATCTGCTTTCCCTTACTTTTAATCCCATCCATTGTTTTGCCGATGACAGTACCCTTGGTTTCGCTTACTCCCTTGACACCCTTGGGGACTACAGAGGAAATGTCACATCTATCAAACTAGGTTGCATCACATGATTAGATCCTTAAATAACCACCATGATAATATCCTCGCTTGGAACAAACCGAATCGCTCCGAATTTAATACATTTAAGTTCCAAAGCTGTCCCATCTCTTTAACACAAGATTTTCCATTCCCGTTTCTTTTGGTGGGCAAAGAACCTTGAGCAACTATCTTCGTTGCGAGTGGTAGTCACTTGCTAATCTGTTCAACTCGTTTCTCTTAAATGATAAATTTTGTGCATTTGACATTTGCTAGTGGTGGCGAGTGTCTTCAAACTTGTGTTCAGTTTACAGCATATACCCCCCTCACCGGAATCCTGGATCCGCCACTGGGACATATGCCAGGAAGATTTATACTTAATGGATAGATACCCCAAAACTTAAGTGAGGCACAAAAGAAACTGAAATAAAAAAATGTTCAAAAAATGTCAACCATAATACCTAACCACAATGTACATATGCTAGCATATACAAAGACACGAGCAATTGCTTTTCACAATAACAAAACAACCCACAATAGGAATAAGGGGATTGATGACTCATCCTCCCTACAATTTGGACTTGTTAGTAGTTACCTTCCGACTTTTTTTATTCTCTTTCATAAAGAATAGCGCATTGACATTTTTAAGTTCTTGGTGGAAGCTTATGAAAATCTCGTTTCTGGAGATAACTACGGAACGGTGGGATTAAACACTATCAGGATTTGTTCAAGAGTATGCAAAACTGGTCATTACAAATAGGGGCAAACATCATCAGATAATCTTTGGTCTATTGCAAAATGTCCTAAACATAGTTTGCAACTGGTGCCAAATAATGGGACTTCGAGCCAATCCTGGTAAGACAACAGTTGTTCCCTTCACGAGAAAAAGGAAGCCTTACAGTAGTGGAATTCTCAAAAGACGTCAAATATCTAGGTATTACCGTGGATAACAGACTAATAACTCTCACTTAAAAAGAATACTGGATAAAGCTACAGTGGCAACATGGACATGCCGCAGGCTTTTTGGCAAACTTGGGGTCTTAAACCAAAAATGTGGTCATACACATCTATTATAAGACCCATGGTCACATACGCCTCACTCGTTTGGTGGCCAAAAACAAAAGGCAGCTCAAGCTAGTTTGCAAAAACTACAACGGCTTGCATGTCTAGGAGTAACCGGTGCCATGCGTACCTGCCCAACTGCGCCCCTAGAGGCTATGTTGGACCTGCTACCCTTACATTTGCATGTTAGGGAGCAGGCCACACTTAGTGCAATTAGGCTACAAAGGGCAAACCTCCTAAGTACAAATAATCTGGTTGGCCAACTGAAAGTCCTCCTGCAAAGGCACTGGGAGCCTCACCAACCATTTTTCAAGCAGAAATACACGCCATAGAACTCTGCGCTCGCGAAATAATCCATAAAAATATGCGTGAAGCAAAAATATACATAATATCAGACAACCAAGCAGCACTTAAAGCGTTAAACTCGTTTACCTTTGAGTCAAAGCTGGTTTGGGACTGTCTTACTGTCTTGCAGCAACTGGCCGAGACAAATAGGGTGACACTGATCTGGGTATCAGGACATGAAGGAATTATGGGAAACGAGATTGCGGACCGCCTTGCAAAGGAAGGAGCCAAATCTCCGTTTATTGGCCCTGAGCCTGTCTTTGGACACCCAAAAAGTCACCTCTCAGCTCAGATCAGGCTTTGGGAGGACAGAACTAAGAAGGAATACTGGGAAAATACCCCGGGGGTCAGACAAGCGAAGAAGTTTATAAAGTACCGAGGACAAAAGAATTCCTCACACTCAGCAGGAAAGAACTAAGGCTCATAACGGGCCTACTTACTGGGCAATACCCACTTAAATACCATCTTAAGAAGATGGGTAAGCAGGGCCGGATTTAGAAGTGTGGAGACCCCTAATTATTTTTAAAATAGGTTACACATTTTTTTAAATTGTTTAAATAATTTATTGGATGAAAAAATAATAAAAAGACAAAATAAAATAAACTACAAAAGACGAAAACGGGGAAAAACGGAGAATTCGGGGAAAAATGGAGAATTCGGTGATAAACGGGTATAAAGTAAACGCAAGCATAAACAGGCATTCAGTGTTCGATTCCTCGTCGCGATTATTTTTTTCTCATTATAGAATGATGAATAAAAATAAATAATAATATCCAATTAATTGATATTCTTTAATTATTAAAGAAATCATTATTTCCTTATCATTTCTTTTATGCAATAAAAGGTATGTGAATAAATGATTCAATTCAATTGTTTCAAAAAATAATTATTTGCGTATTTATAACTACTTATACAAAATACATTCGTATTGGTGTCATCAATATTATCAGAATCGAAATAAGGGTAACCTCCGAAAATATTTATAATAATGCAATATTATTAAAAATATTTTTCGAGGTTTGTGGATGAAAATGGATGTATTTCGTCTGTGTAGTTAGATAGTTCTATTGCGGGTTGTGGAGGCCCCGGGCTAGAGCCCCGGTTGTCCTCCCCTAAATCCCGCCATGTGGGTAAGGTCAATGATGAGACCTGTCGATTCTGTATGGAAGACGACGAATCCGCTGAACATGTCCTATGTGACTGCGAAGCTCTGTGCCGCATAAGGCTAAGACATCTAGGAAAGGCATTTCCACTGCCAGAGGATGTCGAAAAAATTGCCCTAAAGAATATTATTATAAGCTTCATTAAAGACCTTAAGTTCGAATGGGCGCCCTATGGCATCCAGGGGTAATGTCACAATAGATCTTATATGTCGCAGTGACAAGATGAGAGGCAAAAACCCTGTCTGCATCCCCCCCGTAATTAATAATATTTTTTTTTTATTTGTATATGCTCTTTATTTAGTGGATCATTGGCTCTTTTAAAATTCCCTAAAAATAGGTGATAAAAGGATCTAGAAAGTGTAAACAAAAGGTCGCTAGCTAATCTAAAAGTTATAAAAGGTCAATAGGGACAATTAAAACAATTAGAAAAACTAATGAACAAGAAAAAAGACACAAACAAACGGAAAACAAACAAGACAAAATTCTCAAAAGTGACTAAAAAACGGGTACAAGAATTTTGAAGAGGATCTAAAAGATAGACAAGAAATTTAAAAGTCCAAATTTTGACAATTGGGTAAGTAGCAGTTCCAAGAAGTTCCAAATTTCCAAAATAAACTAATAAAAATAATTACGTAAACGAACGAATTTTCAACATAAAATTTTGAAATTTAGCACCGAAACCGAATTAAAAACTAAAATAGCCGAACGAACGAAAAAATTTACAAGATACCGTTATAGAGTCCCGCGAGAGCAGCCTGTAGTATCATAGACTTCTACAAACTGCCCTCATCATCCCTCCAGCTTATCATCTCTAACAGAGTGCTTATCCTTCCCACAGCACTTGCAACGATTCCTAAGCGGATAGAAGCCCAGTGGACTAGTGTTGCAAATGCTGTGGCCTGCTATCACCAGCGAAAGACAAGAGCTCCGTCCTGCATAATAATAATAATAATAAATACAAAACTGTTTAAAAAAAAAATTAAAAATATAAAATACTCTAAGGACTTTCAAAGCAAATTTATAGAAAAATTCTCAAGAAAATAAACGTATATAAAGAATAAATTTAAAATTTCTCAAATGATTAATGATCTATATAATCCTTGTATACAAATTACTCCAATTATAAGCTAAATATGTGCGTGTCAATAAAACAAACACCGCCTTTACACAATAGACACTTTTCGACAAAAAAAAAAAAAAAAGCTCAACAGGTCCATTTCGTATGAAAAACATAATGCGAACAAAACATATGGGAAATTTTCTTTAAGGACCTGCGCATATGTTTATTCTTTCTGGAACTTTTGAACAAGTTTCTTTAGCCATGTGATTTTCAGTTCAAAGATAGCTATGAATCTAAAAGGATAGGAAGCAGAAGACTATGCTATATCATGGTTATGGGTTAAAAAAAAGTAACTCTTGTAAAACAAAACTAACATTTTTATGTTTCTGTTATTAAAAGTTTGAAAAAAAAATTGTTTCAAGTGTTTCATAAAAACGTAAGTGGAAATATCTACATTTACTAGATATTTTAGTAAGATAGAAATCCTAGCAAACTTCCAGTCAATGCAAAAAAAAAACTTTTTCTCACTGTAATACATAAGACTTCAATATGCAATTCGTATGTAAATTTGAAAAGGATATCTGAACGCTTTAGATGCATGATTCAATTTAAAGATTATAATTGACATTCTGTAGCAGTTGGTGAATATTTAATTGTTTAAAGATAAAGTGGAATGTGTATAATAATAATAATAATTTAAATAAAGTACGTATAGTGTAAAAGCATCTAACAGTAAAATTTAATGAAATTTGGTAGATATATTTCTTAATGTTACAATTTACAAAACTGAAAATGATAATGATTGTAATAAATTTTTAATTTTTCGTAAAAGTTGTACATAAATTAATAAAATAATCAAAATTAGTTTGGTTTAAGATTAATTTACTGAGACAAATCTTTCTCTTATTCACATGTGATTCAAGTACGAAATATGTACACAACATTTGCATAACACAAAAGAAATATGTAACAGAAGAAATAATCCGATTTACAGGTAAGTTAAAGGAGTGTACGTCGAGATACGTGGTTAATTGGTTCCGTGTAAGACGCGAGACTCAAACTCAGTCCAAATTTAAAGATTGCGAAAGTATGAAGCAAAAGAATTTGAAAAATGCGAATTTGAGTGCGAATATGGAAAACTCTTTTTTTTTACTAGAAATTGGTTTTAAACTGTGCAACTTGAAGGAATATCGCAATTCTTTTCCGTGTAAATGGAAAATAATATAATTCAAGTACCGTGTACAAAATACTATACACAAAATTTTTTCTTGAAAATACAAAAAGTAGTAGTAGCGTATAAGCGTAACTAGCTACTAAAGAAAATTAGTTTTCTGGGTGCAAGAAATTTCGAACTGCATTGCTACATTGAATAACTGCAAATCAAATTAGAAAAAAAAGTGGTATACCTATTGAAAATTCTTCAATGTAGCCAAAATGCATCCCCAGAAAGGACGAAAAGGACCAAACCGAAGCTATCCTTTTTCGTGTGGCTTTTGTTTTTAAATGTTGACCATACCAAAAGATAGCCCGGCTTATGATGGGTAGCTTTTAGTACTTTTGGTACTAGCACTTCGATTATATCTATGTGCATTTTCGAGAAAAATGGCAAAAGAACACGGTGCATAGAGTACAATTTGAGGCCTTATATCTCGATAATAAAGGGTTAAACTGGAATTTTCAATATAACACTTTCGTATTAGTTTTATTCGCGGAATTCAAAAATGTAATCTAAATGTATCCTTAATGAGGACGAAAAGGACATTTATTTAATATATCCTTTTCCAAGTCCTTTTTCAAGGAATTCGGCTATGCCAGAGAATACCTTGACTAAGGATGTCAAAATTTTATTATTAGGACTTTTTCGATATCTCCGCACATTTTCGAGAAAAATGCCCAGGGAGCACGTTACGTGGGACACCCTGTATAAATATATCCAGATACACAGTATATATATACAGGGTGTTTAGTAAATAAGTAGAATGGAGTGTATTCCAATGAATTATTTGGAGTGTTCTGATCACAAATTTTAAAACTTGTCGTTTTTCAAAGGGAACGTAATTCCTTAAATGTTCATAAGTCCTTTCAAGGATATCATAAGTTCTAACTTAAAAACTTGTTTCAAAGAGGACATTTAATCCTTTTTAACAATATCCATTATATTACGACTTATGGTTAAATGCTTCAGTTATCGAGCCTTAAATTTGAATTCTTAAACAAAAATTCATACTAATTTGTTGCGTTCTCATTAAATCCTGTAAAATTTTTAAACCAAGGAGATAAATTTTTTTACATCTTAAATATCCGTTAAAAGTCCTTTAAAAAAATCGCAAATTGCTTTTAAACTGTCGTGTTTATGTTATGGGAAAAGTGAAAAGGCTTAATTTTTAGAGCAGAGTACGTGATACATTTATTGTGGTTAGGGTTTTCAACCCGGATATCCGTATATCAAATTATCCGGATTATCCGACCCATTTTGACTATTCGGTAATCCGGATATTTTTCCTTAATTATCCGATCATCCGGATATTTTTTGAAATTTTTTTCAGGAAAGTACTGTTTTCTTTCTAACTGTTCAGCTATTTTCAAAAGATTATATGTACAATTACTTTCTCAAGTGGCAGTTTTATTTATTATTATTATTTATTTATTATTAAAGTTTCTTTGAATAAACAAATAAGTTGTCTTGTGGATGTTCTTTTATCCAAATTTTAGGTAAAACAAGTAAGAAAGCTAGAATTGGTCCAAGAGTAATTCTTATGATACCCTAGATGAATGCCCTCTGAACCTGTTTAGACGAGTCAATAATGCTGCCTCTGCCCCACGAAAACTTCTCGGTAATACGATGGTTAGGGGTAGGAATGAAGCATCACCCAACCTACAGATTTCGTGCGGCAGAGGCAGCATACTGAGACTGACCTGTCTAAACTGGGTCTATGTAATTTCGTATGATCACTGATCTGTGTAAGTTGGATTTTCTAAGTGGTTTTTAGCATATATTTCTAGAATGGTTTGTCGGACAGTAAAAATTACTATAACTAGTTTCATAGCATTTCATATTCTGAAGAACTTTTGAGTACACAAAAAACGTCTAGGACTGATTGTTTTCACAGAATACCTACGTAAAAGATCAAAATATTTATATGGCCCAATCTAGCTCATTTATGAAATTATTTTTACTATTTTTATGAAAATGAAATGCTGATGCCTTGTAAAGCAATGTCCAAATATGTAGTGAAAAACGAAAGTTTTGTGTGGCTACTGCTTGAAGGAGTTACCCGATTTGTCAAATTTTCGAACTTGATTTACTTTTTTTTTAAAAAAAGCATGTACAAAATTTCAGTTCTCTAAGTACATGCGTTCTCGAGTTATCGTGCGGACACACAGGCAGATAGACAGACGGACATACAAAAATCAAAATAACTCTTATTATTATATGTACCTGGGTGTTCAATCCATTTTGCTCTACCATAATTATTTCTATGCGTTACAAACGGAATGACAAACTTAGTATACCCTATAGATTTGATCTGTATAACAAAACCTACTAAGCCCTGAAATTGCATGATAACAGTGTGGTTAAAAATGAGTATTTACATTGATTATGGAGTAAATAGATGTCTCCAGATTCCGGTGTAGGAGTTTTCTGTTATCAGTTTTGACTGCTGAGTGTGTTTATAAATTTCTAGTTGAAAACTTAGACGAGTTTAGAACGAACTTAGGTTAAAAGTTATCGAAACTGAATAAAAAAGGAATGGATGAACGTAGAGATGAAATGCTTATGAAAGTAAATCTTCTTAGAAGCAGCCAATATACCACATTCCATAAATATTTTGATTATAATTCAAAGATGCTCCCATTACATTGTCATAGTCTGCAGCGATAACTGGAAATGGAAATTTCTTCTGTTGATGAGCAGAGCAACACAAAAAACATATTATTCAATGCATTTCTTACAATAAAGCCAGCATTTACAGTTTCAATCGTAGCCCTGACTAAGAAAAAATTTAGAACTCGTCTGAATTTTGAAATTTTCAATGCAGTAACTTTTTAAAATATTCTTTTTTAAAAACTAAATAAATTTAAATCATATAATGTTTTTTTACTATAAAACACCATGGATTCAAGCTATTTATTTATTTTGTTTTTTGTTATCCGGATTATCCGGATATTTTGAGTTTTCAGTATTCGATATCCGGATAATCATTAATATCGGATAATTGGAAACCCTAATTGTGGTTATGGTTAGATTTGACTCGGTTAATTTGGGGTTTTTCAAATTTTCGAATTTTTGGTCAAAATTTTGAAAATCAAAATGGGAGAAGAATCATTTTATCATTATTATTTTATGGTCCAATTTGAGTCATAATTCATAATCAATATTTGAAAATTTTCGGGTTCTGAAATTACACGAAATTTTGATCAAAATTTTTACAAATCAAAAAATATTTGTGTTTTAGAACAATAAAAACAAAAAACCGGCTAAGTGCGAATAGGACTCGCACACAAAATGGTTCCCTTACCATCGTACAAGATTTAACACCATGTACTTTTTATTAACTTTATTTTGATTTCATTAGTTGTTGTTATAGCAGCTATAGAAATACATTCTCTGTGAAAATTTCAACTGTCTACCTATTACTGTTCATGAAAATAGCCCGCTGACAGACAGATGGACGGACATCGGAGGCTTAGTAATAGGGTCCCGTTGGCACCCTTTGGGTAGGAACCCTAAAAACACATTTTTATTTCAAATATAACTACTAAAAAAGATAAGATAAGTTTTTTTCTTAGCTTTCACAAAGTGTCTTTAATACTTGTGTAGAGTACCTACTTATAAAGGTCTTTGTTTTGTTGTGACTAAATATTGTATAAAAGGCTGGGGCAGTCAATGCCTTGCGTTGACGAATAGAGTGCACAAAAAATCACTATTTCTATTTTATTCTTATTTTTTGTCTTACACCCTACCCTCCCCTGCGATAAATATATAAAAATAAAATTTGTGTTGATCTGCCAATAACAATATTGTTTCTTTACATTTCTATTGCAAAAAACAGAAAAGTTTTGGGTAAAATTAAAATTAAGTAAAAAGTAAAATTAAGTTCAAAAATGAGACAAATCGGGCAACTCTTTCGTGGGGTTGCCATACAAAACTTTTGTTTTCCAGTATATATTTGGACACTGCCCGAGAACGCATCGATATAGAGAGCTGAAATTTAGTACATGATGTTTTTATTGTACTAGCAAAAAAAAATTCAAAAATGGACTAAATCGGGCAACTCCTTCTTGGTGTTGCCATATAAAAATTTAGTTTTTTTACGTATACTGTGAAAACGATCAGTTCAAGACATTTTTGCTGTACTAAAAACTTCTTCAAAATACGAAATCCTATAAAATTGGTTATAATAATTTTCTTCTGTCCGACAAACCGTTCTAGAAATATATGCGAAAAACCACTTCAAAAATCAAACTTGCACAGAAGGGTTACAACACGAAATTTCATACGGGCATTCATCTACTAGGGTATGACATGCGCGTATCCAGACCTGCAGCCTAGGAGGGGTCACAACTAAAATGCTCAATGGGGAGAAAAAAGTAGGAAGAAGTCGGTTTTAATTTTTTTTTTGTTTAATCATATTTACGTTACATCACAAAATCTAATTTTCGGTTTGATTTGGAAAACCTATTGATAATATTATCCACATCAATCTCAGAGTGGACATTAAGGACTCATAACCAGATACGCCTTCTCGTGTAGAGATTGTAGAAATAGATGCTGACGCAAGCGATTCTGTCACGGGTGAAGTAATTGACTGAGAGCAAGATCCTGAATCTTGAGGAGACACATGTACATGATATGTCACTGATTATTTCTTTTGATGGGAACTGATCTTCCTTTCTTCTAAAAAAAAGTTGTCAATGGTCTTATCAGTCTTCTGCTTTCCATTTTTGCTACAATTTCTACCTACAAATTAAAAGTAAACGTGAAGTTAAATTTAACAACACTACTTTAATTAATACGAAACTAACTACAAGCTAACTACCTCATACGAAAGCGAATGGATTTTATTTGTATATAGTCCTGCCGTAAAAATTCTGAAAAAAAAAATTGTAGAATCACCCAAATCAATCCAACTGATGGTTTTCAGCCACCAGTAGTGTATTAAAATTCGAAAGCAAAATGTTTAAGTAAATTTCTAAGAACAAAATGTATGATTGCCAATGCTCATAAATATCTTTAGCGACCAAAACCAGCCAAGGCACTTAAATCAGTATAACTCTTTGGAACCATGATCGGCCACTAGTATAGTACATAGAAAATCTAAAGAAAAAATGTCAAATCTTTCTAACCCAAGGATTACACGAGATAGTACAGCTTGCATGCAATCCTCCATTCCAAAGCGATTTTTAACATGACAGCAGAAGGCAGTTCGGTTGATGTCTCATCATCTTGCATGCAAGTTCATTTAAAAAATGGCATTGAGGGGTAAAGTCTTGCGTTTATTGGAAAATTATAGCAATAAAGGAAGTAGCAGGCTGATAAAGACCCAAGAAAAAATGAAGAGGAAGCTGTTGGTAAATGATGCAAAGCAAAAGATCTCAGAAAATCTCATTTTACCAGTATAAATTTATCAATTTCTCTCAAGCATTTCTTTTCCGCCATCTTGTAAACTGTATATAATGTCAAATTACTATCGCTTAAGCTGCCATGGTTTTTCATCATGCAAGTTCACTGAAAGCTGAGCTGCCAGCATGCCAGTAGAGGTTACACGTGCAAAAAGTATGGCAGTGCAGATTGCATGCAAGCTGTACTTGCAGGTGTTACCCCCAGGTAAGAAAACTGAGTGCTAGTGCCCTCGTCCGTCGCGTCGTCGGGTATTTAAAATTTTTAAAAACAATTTGGCAAGTATATTTCTAAGAAAAATTTAATGCTTATCTATGAACGTAAACATTTTTAACAACTCAGGCTTGAATCAGTGTCGGTATGTAAAATCAACAGGTGGCTCTACGCTGATGATTGCATGGAACTAGGGTTCAACTTGAAGAACCCTAAATCAAAATTCGTTATGATGATTACTTTTTGACACTATGTAAAATACAAAAAAAATTCTAAAAAAATCGTACACGTTTCAAATACGAAGAGGTATGAGCGAATGACTATTATACCCACTCCAGACTCCACTATTCCTACTCAAAAGAAGACAAACAAACGCTTAACCCAGCGTTAGAGGATGTTGCCGCAGATTGGCCTTGTCGATGCAGCAGCACTAAATTTGAAAATTGGGAAAAGTGCGTTATAGCACTAGTATTAATCGCCGGCGTCAGCTGCACATTGTATCCGTACCATACATAAATCGGCCTGTTAAACTTTTAAACCTCAGTCTACGTCCATCGCCACATTCAATTCACCGCGAAGGTGAGATGGTGCTTTGGGATGGGTCATGACCCGCGTGACCCTCCCCCTGTATACGCGCCTGGGGTATTATAAGATTTGGTCTTAGACCAATTCTAGCTTTTTTACTTATTTTTACCTAATTTGGTTTGATTATTACAGTTTTTTTCTATTCGTTGACTTTTTTTTTTATAAACTATAAATAGGTAGTATATGAAATAATTTTTGAGAGTTTTGAGGCTATTTGAATTAAATTATTTTTTGTTAATTTACTAGAATTTTTATTGCTCTGTTTTCTTTTTTTTTTTTATAAGTAACATTTATATTAAATCTTTTGCTTTTCCTTCTGTACCGAAAGAGTCAACTCGAAATCAATGTCCCTTCTTCCAACTCAATGTCCGCTTAAAATAACCCCCAAGATTTTTGATTTAAGGTTTTACTAGTGAAAGAAAACACTTGTTAAAATGTTAAATACAAAATATTTCCACCAAGTTGTTGGCACTTGCATTCAATTAATTACAATTAAAAGTACATATTCAGTCTAAATTCAACGCCACATCAGTCGGCCAGAGTTAATGGATCCAAAGATCTAGAAAGTCAATTCACATGCTCGTCATGTAAAGTTCCAATGTATGGCATTCCTGTGATGATGGTATCGAAAAATAAAAATACTTCATTGAATACATCAGAATAGCATGAATTTGTTGTAATAAATCCGCAATTACTAATTACCATCATTTTTTTAATATCCTACTACTTATACATTATAATAACTTGTGGTCTGATATCATTAGTATAGGCAATGCTAAAAAATCTGATCAATTCATATGACCAGCACACAGCACCATACCTAAATACTCTATTTTCAGGACTTCGTTTATTATACTATATGAAATTGCACTGCAATAAATTTACATATGAAGCATTGTATGTATACCTACCTAAATAGACCGATATTGTATTATATGTTGATTTTGCAATCAAGTATCATTAGAATGTTCATCATGGACATTTTTACTCTGTCTACTTTATGGATGATTGATGAGGACGATACGTATCAATACAAACTTAATTCTCTATATGAATTAAGTACTGTACTTCATATTAAACTCCTCCTACACATTGAACCTATATTCAGGAAGAAATATCCTTGGACTAATCGCTATACCCCCATTTGTTAGCGCGCACAGAGTCAAGCTGCGAAAAAACCTGTTGTCGCAAATTAAATGTGAACCAGAAGTACCTCTTCCTGGGAAGACAAATTAATAAATTTATCTCACACACATAATCTTAGCAGCGTGATATTCTGTTTTTCCTTTATTTAAATTACTAAAAAGAATTTTGAAAACAGAATGGTAAATAACCATAAAACCATATTTTTTTTTTACAGATATTTGCAGTAAAACAACTACTCAATGGCTCTAAGCACTAAACTTAATTATAACCAAAGGGCGACAGTTATAGTGAAGACTTAAGTGCATACCATAATAATACATACATTCCGTGCCAGTGGCCAATATAATATCAAAAAGTCTAGGGAACGTAGAAAAAAAAAACAAAAACAGTAATGGAAGTGCTAGAATCGATTATCATTATTCATCGTCTACTTCAAATAACATCTTTGACACAACTGAACTATCAAAAGGATGCCATCAAGCTAAAACAGAGTAGGGCGTTATTTTTTTATTCCATCACAGTAGTTTTGATATCTATAGCTATGCTACTGTATGGACTATTCGATAGGACCCTATATCTCAATGAAACAAATAGTGATGTCGGAAATACTGTTGATTATATACAGCTGGTTGGAATTAAAGTCGCACACATAGTTGCCGTAGTTGAATCGATTCTACGGCGACATTTTGAACAAATGCTTTTTCAAAAAATTCAAGAAATCGATGATATTTTTGAAAAATCCTTACATGAGAATTTGGAAAAAAAAGATTTTCGCTCGAAAATGATTTGGCGATTTTTGGGAATGTGCTGTCTATTCTTCGGATCAGAAATATTCGTTTTGGGGGTTCTTTTTATATCTTCAGATTTCATCAATTTTGGATATTGGATATCATATTTTATGCCATTAATGATAACCGGATTTAGAAATTATCAGGTTTTTGTATCGGTATACATTATTAAAGTTAGATTTGATAAAATCAATAAATGTCTTGGTACAATTAAATTATCATCGCATAAAAATGCAATTCATGATGCAAGAAGGAAATTTTCAAATAATTTAATTCAACCTTCAGAAATATTCGAAACGGGTCAACGATTAAATCGATTGGGGGGTAGCAGCACTACTTCAACGACAATGGCTTATAATCGTGTAATTATTATTCGCGACATCTATAATCGATTGGGGGACCTGACGATTTTAGTAAACAAATGCTATGGAATCTCTTTGCTAATTAATATTGGCAATGATTTTGTTTCAATCACATCAAATTGTTACTGGATGTTTTTGAGATTTAAACAGGCGCCAAATACTTTTCTTGAATTAATTAAAACTATTGGCAGTGCGGTATGGTCAATTCCACATTTTTTTAATGTTATCATCATAACTGCTGTATGTCATTGGACTGTGGAGAGTGTAAGTTGTTTTTTTCTTTGTTTGTTTGTTTGTCCTATTTTATATTTAAATATATTATATATGCTTTCTATGTATTTAAGTTTAAGTAATTTTTGTATTTTTTCTTATCTCTTAATGACTTAATATTTAATTAGTACGTAAGTAAGTAGAAGAAGAATTTATCAACATTGGACAATCTCTTTCTTGAATAAATTAGGATTTATTGACTGTATACACAAAATATTATAGCTTATAATATATAAGTACATTAGTAAAAAAGAAAAAAATAACGATTGAGGCATAAAACAAAAAAAAGCCAAATAGATGACATTATTAAAAAAACAAAAGGAAAGCAACACGACAGCTATTATGACTGATGTAATGGAGTTCATTAATAAAGAACTCGATACTGGTAATTATGTTGTCGGAGTATTTGTTGATTTGAAGAAAGCGTTTGACACTGTGGATCATAATGTATTAATAGAAATATTATGCGAATTGGAGATTAGAGGAAAAGCAAGCCAATTACTAAGTAATTATCTGCAAACAAGACAGTGTTGTACAAAAGTGGAAAACAGCTACAGTACCAATGAAGTGATGAATACTGGAGTCCAGCAGGGATCAATTTTAGGTCCGCTCCTCTACTCTCTGTATACGTCCAAAATTTAATGGAAGCTGGGCTGACGGCGGAATATTATATATATGCTGATGATACCCTTTTCCTGTACAAGGGGAAAAATGGAAATGAATTACAGAGAGAAATAAATGAGGACTTAATACGATACACAAGATGGCTATTTGGAAACAAACTTACAATAAATACATCGAAAACAAGCTATATGGTTTTTCAACAGAGAGGCAAGCAAAAGCTGGACATTGGAATGCAAGTGTAAGGAGAACTTATTAAACGAGTTGACTCAATAAAATATCTGGGAATGATAATGGATGATAAACTGACTTGGAATCAACACACTACATATGTGAGGAAGAAAATGGGAACCTCTTATAGGAATCATGAGGAGAAGAGACTTCTTTAATCACCACACAAGAATTCTAATCTACAATGCATTTATACTGCCAATAATTACTTACAATATAATTAATTGGTCACACACAATGCAGCAATAACTTACTAAAATGCATGCATAGAGTATGTATTAAACAAAGCCATAAAGTTCATATTTAATTTACATAGGCTTACACCAACGCATGTGCTGTACGAATCGACAAAGTTCCTGATCTTAAAACAATTAATTTATGTGGAAAAAGCTAAAATGATATATATAAGATACGAAATAAGATGTTAAAGTCGAACATAAACTTAATAGAGCATGGAGAAATACATAACTATGGCACACGATCACGCCAACATATACGCTTACATTATGCTACAACAGACAGAAAACTAAAGAGTTTGAAACATACAGCTGTACCCATTTACAATGGATTACCAGAAGAAATAAAAAATACAGAGCAAGTGCACAAGTTCAAGAAACTAATAAAGAATTATGCACATGAAAATGTTGCAATAGTATGATGTGTAAACTGATTAGGTACTATGTAACAAAGATAACTAGTCAATAAAAAAGGTAAAAGATGAAAAATGAAGTGCTCTTCACTAATACCAGCTGCCTGTGAAGATGCCCAAAAAAAATCAAAAAAAAAAATAATAATAATGAATAATCAGACTAGAGAGATGGAGGGAGTGGTGGAAAGGAGGATAGCTCTGTAATAAAAATTTGAACAAAAATTACAATATAAAACAATAAGATGCCGTTACGAACGTAATTTCTTAATACCTAGCATAGCTGAAACCGAATGACAATGCGAATTTAATTATGAGCCAGAGAAAAGGGATTTTAAGAGTGATTTAAACTTATTGAAGGAACCGGTAACCTTGGATGGCTACAGATAGCTCATTCCATGAGCGTGCAGTCTGAATGAAATAAGACCGATCGATCCAGTATGGATCTATGAAAACGAGGAATAAGAAGATTGTGGTTTCGAGAAGTATGGAAGAGTGGAAATTGATCGTACAGATAACGTAGGGTTCCTAGAGTTATTCAGAATATACAAAGAGACCAGCATTTAGATAGCATCCCAGCAAATGGGATTTCAAGTGTTGGACGCGATCAAAGTATCGAAATCCGAAAATAAAACGGATACAGTCGTTAAAAGTGATGTTGAGCCTGTGAGAGAATGACATATCGAGCTTGGGAAATATTAAGCTATACCAAAATTAAAATGACGAAGAAGAAGTATTTTGAGTGATTAGTCTCGTATGCATTTCTCTCGATAAATATCAGCTGATAACCAAAGCTGACAAAGGCCTCCATATAATTTTCTCAGAATGAAGTTGATTTGGTCACAACAAATCAAAGTAGAGCTGCGATTACTACTCCCAGATTCTTGATTTGCTGCACTAGAGAGAAAGAGTAGAACAATTTAACATCAACCCCCGAATATAGTCATTGATGTTGGAATTAGCGTTGTTATGAAGGACCATCTATTGAGAATTGCTAGGATTCAACATGAGTTGATTTCTCATAGAGCAATGGTATATTCTATAAAGATCATCATTTTATGCGTGCTAGGCAATCCTCCATCAATCCAATTGGTCTACAGAGATAAAGCTGCACATCGTCAGAATACAGGTGAATTATTACATCTTCAACAATATTAGGAGGTCATTTATAAAAGCACTGAATAATAAAGGTCCCAATATAGAACCTTGTGGAACTCCACACAGGATGGGTAGATGGCTAGATATAACATACTGTGACCTCCACATGGAAATACTCCTTCCGGTCCACAAATTGTCTATTCCATTTTCGTATTAATAGTTTCAAAGCAAAAATTCACTATGGGGGCCACAGTATTAAAAAAGAAGATATAAAGTTTTTTGAACATTTTTTTTTATATAGAGATGGCTCTTTAGGTATCCTCTTCGCCGGTAATATTTTTCGAGCTAATGTCTTCCATATTACTGCATAATTTATGATTTCAAATGATCTTTTCAAATCACAAAATAAAATTTAGGTGTCATTCCATAAGTAATTAGCAAGTAGAAGTATTGATGGTAAGGAAAAACTACTAAAAGGCATTTTAATATTTATATTTCCGTCCGTCCGTCTGTCTGTTGGTCTATCTCCATGATAACTCAAGTATACCTATTGACTTAAGGGAGCTAGAATTTGTAATTTGTCAACTATGTACAGATACTGAGGTAACAGTTGGTCCTACAAAAAATTTATAGAGTTTCTAATTTATTCGTAAGCAGTTTCTAGAGTTAATTACGAAATATCCTTAAGCACATTTTTGCCTCTGTTCAAACTAATATCACAAGGTTTGATAAAATTTTTCCAAATTTTTGTTATTTTTTATTCTTATTGTGGTAAAATTTGGAATTTATGAAATACTAAAATTTCTTTTTCTATAATTTTCTCTATACAGTTGCTTTCAAAAGCGTTCTTAAGATATTTAAGTTACCTTTAAAAATAATTAAACTAATGTAAAAATTATTTTACAGGCCAATAAGACTGCAGTAATGGTACACAAAATCGAGATTGATTCAAGAAATGATACTCATCATATTTTTGTAAGTCTATTATCTACAGATTGTATATACATTACAATTCAACGAAGTACGCATGAATTCGACTAATTTTTAATATCCAATCAGAATTCAAAATTCCATTAGCAGTGGCGTAGCGTGCATTTCTACCAGATGATACGAACCCTAAATTTTGCGCCCCCCAACCTTATTTTCCACTATTAAGGAAAAAATCTGATACTTTGTCACTATTTCAAATGAATTCAAAATAAAACGTCTTACTTAAATTAAAATTAAATTAATACTGCGTATTTTTTGCAACGAAAGATCTTCAATAAATGCGTCAATGATAATTTGTACCTCTTGTTCGATTGCTAAAATAGCTAGATTTTTTAATCTCAACGTGGAAATTGTAGATCTTAAATAAGCTTTAATCAGTTTCAATTTAGAGAAGCTTGTCTCATAACTATCATTACTTATGGCAGCTGTGATGAATATTGTCAGCATTACAAAGTATAGATATTAGATAACCCTCCTTCAAGTCAAAAATAAACTTTAATAAGCCCAATGGGCCAGAATCTTTCTTATAGTCTGTTTAGGTACGAAGGCATGTAGACGTGCGCACTCAAGTTTAAACCCTTCTCTGTCAATATCTTGAGGAGCTTGGCCAAGGTTGCATTCCTCACCATCGACGCCCAATATTATTACAGGTCTTAGGAAGGCATATTTTTCAGCAACATTCTGGAGTTGCTGGGACATTTTTCAAATTTCAGCAGTTACTCTATATGCAATGAAGAAAACACATTTCTTTCTAAATCGTTGATTTTATATTGAAGCAAGGCATCACTGGCTTACCCTTTGTCGAGACATCGTAGAGGCATCGTCGGTTTTATATCGAGCGAGGCGTTACTGGTTATTGTTCTACTTGATCGGTCTCTGTATGTTATTTGTTTTTCAATGACCATGGTCTGATGTTGCAGACATGATTAGCCAGCTCGGCCGCTCCCTGCCGCCTTCCACATCTAAACCGACTAGAGCCATGACCCCCTTTGAACCCCGCACGTTATGCCACTATATATTTGAATCCGAAATTTTAAAATGTTATAAAACTTCAGTTATTCACATTTCAGCGTCCACTTGAAATTTTTTTAAATAACACTGTGGACAGCTCTAGAATAAACCTAGAAATTAAATCTATTGAAATAAAATAGAAAGGAATTCATTAAAATAATAATTCCGAAAATATAAATTTGTGTGACATTTTTTCCGATTCTGACTGCATTTGGAAAATATCAAGTTGAAAATTTTTAATTTGTAACGGACACAAAAAATGTCCGTTAACTTATTTTTGTACCTAGTTTTTTCGGTGATATACTACATACATTTATTCCAATCATTTTAATTTTTTCATAAATCATAAGAAAACATATTTATAAAAATTTATATTTTTAGATCGAGCAATTTTCTCTACAACTACTTCATCAAAAGATTGTTTTTACAGCTTTCGGATTTTTTAACATTGATTTTACTTTGTTGTACACGGTAAATTATAAAAATTCAAAATAGAATGGATGCCTATGCTAATTCACATCATACATTTTTAGATTGCTGGAGCTACAACAACTTACTTGATTATTTTGATACAGTTTCATATGAGTGAACAAAAAACTCCACCTATTGTTGCTACTAAATCCAGTCCAAATGACTGAAAACAACATGCTTAGATATACATGTATTATTTAAATAAATTATGGTTTGTCTGTGGATGTTTCAAGATTTTCATTAAACATTAAAAGTCTTCATTTTTAAATTTTTCAGAAAGCGCATAGCATTTTTAGTTCAATCATTCAATAAGCGATTGAAATCTTTATATTGTTTGATCCTTCCTATTCTTAAATATATTTGTATCTTCTGCGCAGCATATATTGTTAATGGTGTACTATCTTCTCCCGCTCTATGGACCACCATGGAGGAAGATTAAGATTATATCCATCATCGAACCTAATCCTAATTGTTACACTCATGTCTCATATAACCTCTAAACTCTGAATTCCTCCTTGAGCACTAAGAGCACAAATTTCCTCTAACATTCAAATTAATAATAAACTGAACACCAGTATAGTTTTAGATATGATACTACGCATCCAAAAAAGAGCTTTCCGTATCCTTTTCTATAATAGAGTCAAACTAACACCATAAAAAATGTAAAACGCTTGCTTTTTGGTAAAGTAAGTTTGACTGAGGCTAGAACGCAACTCGAGTGGAATAACACCTACTGATTGGTGCCTTTTTGATAAGGACATGGAGAACTACAGATACTTCTGGACGAACAAAACACAAAAAAAGATCTAGATACTAAGTACCTATTGGGATGAAATTTTCACCTTACTCAGACTATATCTACAAGTACCAGAGAACAAATCATGAGACAGCGCTGCCCATATAGGAATAAGATTCAATTCTTTCTATAGTGACGTCATCGATTGAAATCAGTTAATTGCAATTCGAGTAGTATTGGGTAACTTATAAAATTAAAAATGAATTCTTAATGTAAATTTTCCATTAGTACCTATATAGGTATAAGACTCAAAAATATCCTAGATGATATCCAGGCTTATATGCACACTTAATGTAAAATATATTATGCACTAACCTTTAAGACAGCCAGTAGACAGTGATCCTTTATTTGGACACAAACTTCTTTGCACCTATAAGAAACACGTTGAGTATTTTAATATAAAAGAGTAAAAGTTAAACTTCAATGAAAATTTAAATGTGATTATTAATTTAAATATTATTTTGTAAACATATATGTAGCTAACTTTTTAAGGGTTGCTTGAACTTTTCAGGCACATACCTTTATCAATACTGACTGCAAACACCTGTCAATCAGCCGCATGAAACTTCCGAAGGGCCCCTTTAACATCCAGCCATATAATTTAAAGTTTACCACATATTATTTTATACTCCTGGGAGTCCACTTAAAACCCGATAAGGTCAATAATGTCTCAATTTTCAGATCAACACTTTACGGAGCTCACAACAAAGAAAAAAGAAGCGCGAGTAAATTTTCAAATCAACATTTCACGGAGCTCACAACAAAGAAAAAGAAGCGCGAGTTTTTTTCAATTTTTAACATTCGCCAACCGAACCGCGGAAAAATGTAAAACCTGTACTTATAAATAAACCACACTTTACTGATGAGTATAAGTATTAGAAACATGTTGAGTATTTTAATATTAAAAAGTAAAAGTTAAACTTCAATGAAAATCTTAAATGTGATTATCAATTTACGTATTATTTCGTAAATATAGCTACGTTTTTAAGGGTTGGCTTGACTTCTCAACTACATATCAGTAATATCTTTATCAATACTGGCTGGAAACACCTGTAAATCAGATGCATGAAACATCCGAAGGGCCCCTTTAACATCCAGCCATACAATTTAAAGTTTACCACATTACTTTATACTCCCGGGAGTCCACTTAAAACCCGATAAGGTCAATAATGTCTCAATTTTCAGATCAACACTTCACGGAGCTCACAACAAAGAACAAGAAGCGCGAGTAAATTTTCAAATCAACACTTCACGGAGCTCACAACAAAGACAAAGAAGCGCTAGTTTTTACAATCCTTAATATCCACCAACCGAACCGCGGAAAAATGTAAAACTTGTACTTATAATAAACCACACTTTACTGTTGAGTATATGTATAAGAAAAATGTTGAGTATTTTAATATTAAAGAGTAAAAGTTAATTAATGAAAATCTTAAATGTGATTATCAATTTACGTATTATTTCGTAAATCTTTTTAAGCGTTGGTTTGAACTTCTCAACTACATATCAGCTAATATCTTTATCAATAATGGCTGCAAACACCTGTCCATCAGCAGAATAAAACATCCGAAGGGACCCTTTAACATCCAGCCATACAATTTAAAGTTTACCACATTATTTTATACTCCCGGGAGTCCACTTAAAACCCGATGTCTTAATTTTCAGATCAACACTTCACGGAATTCACAACAAAGAGCAAGAAGCGCGAGTTAATTTTCAAATCAACACTTTACGGAGCTGAAACCAAAGAAAGAGAAGCGCGATTTTTTTTCAATCTGTAACATCCGCCAACCAAGCGGCGAAAAAGTGTACTTATAAACGAAAATTTACTAAACTTGCCACTACACGGTGCTATCCGCGCTTACTGCTTATATAACTTACAATTTCTTCCGCCCATAGTCGCTAGAATCGCTACCGAGATTGTCAAAAGTGTTGTTTACATGTCAAAGGTTTGATTTTCTTATTATATTTTTCTAATTCTATTAGGGAAAATAAGTTTTGTTCAGGATGAAAAGTGCATTGATGGTTGCAGAGAAACCGTCCCTAGCAGCATCATTGGCCAACATTCTCAGTAATGGACGGAACTTGACAAAAAAAGGTAAAATAAATTTTAAAAATTTACCATGCTTCTGCTTGGCCGGTACATCTCCAGCATAAAATTTGCAGTAATCACTTTCCTACTTTGAATTCACTTTATACAATAATTAATTAATTTTAATAATGTTAGGATCAAACAATGCCTGTTCTGTACACGAATGGACTGGTAACTTCCGCAGTGAAAATGTACATTTTAAAATGACATCTGTATGTGGACATGTAATGTCTTTGGATTTTGTTGGAAAATATAATTCTTGGGACAAAGTTGATCCTGTCGAATTATTTTCATGTCCAACTGAAAAGAAGGAAGCTAATCCTAAATTAAAGATGCCTGCATTTCTATCACAAGAGGCTAAAGGATGTGATTATCTTATCCTTTGGCTAGATTGCGATAAGGAAGGCGAAAATATTTGTTTTGAAGTAATTTTGTGTCGATAATTGATTGTGTATATGGTAAAATTTTACATTTGTTTCTCTTTTCCTAGGTCATGAATTCCGTTTCTCGATGCATCCGAAACGTCACTAGCAATTCTGTGACTTTTCGGGCACATTTTTCAGCTATTACTGAAAAAGATATAAAACATGCTATGGATAATCTAGGTCATCCCAATGAGAATGAAGCAAGATCAGTAGACGCCCGACAGGAATTGGATTTAAGAATTGGTTGTGCCTTTACTCGATATCAGACAAAATTTTTTCAAGGCAGATATGGAGATTTAGATTCATCGCTGATTTCATATGGTCCCTGCCAGACCCCAACACTTGGATTTTGTGTTAAAAGGCATGACGATATACAAACATTCAAACCGGAAACATTTTGGTATCTACAGCTCCTTGCTGGTACTCCGGAAATAATTTTGGAATGGGCTCGTGGGAGAGTTTTTAAGAAGGAAATAGCAGTTATGCTATTGAATAAAGTAAAAGAATTTAAAGAAGCAACGTAAGTGCTTTTTCTTTGTATTTTTAATAATAAGAATGCTTGAATTATTTGAAATGTTTTTAGCGTTGAAAGTGTTGTTGCTAAAGAACAGTTTAAAAGCAGACCCCAAGCTCTAAATACTGTAGAATTGATGAAAGCAGCTAGTTCTGGACTTGGTCTTGGACCTCACCAGGCTATGCAGATTGCCGAAAAGTAGTGTTTTCTTGATTGTGTTTTTAATGCTGATATAAATTAAAAAATATTTTTTTTAGACTATATACGCAGGGATATATAAGTTATCCACGTACCGAGACGACTCAATATCCCACAAATTTTGATTTACAGTAAGTTGAAGTTTTTTTTTATATACATATATAGCTAAACAAATAGTAAAAAATTGGACAAGTTTATCCAAAGAGTTTTTGCAACAGAATTAATTTATATTACCCTCAATATAATGTCGGTAAACTGTAGTGCATACTAAACGTTTTCCTTCTACAAATTTTGTGTTTGGATGTTTATGTTCACAAACTTGTTAAAATTTATTACCTAACAAAATCAAATTATTACACCATAGTAATACACGTAGAGGCTAAATGTGCAATAGCTGGCCTTGGTGAATAACATATACAAAGATCTTAACATAAACTGGAAACAAACAAAAATTTTACATTGATCAACGTGTTTTCCTATCTAAAATCCTATCCTAAAATTTTACATAATTTCATTAATTTAATTCTAACAATCACCGAAAACAATCTGTCTTTTTTTTTATAGCGGGGTCGTAAAAACTCTGCAACATTCTTCAGAATTTGGCGATGAAGCTAAAAATATACTTGGAGATTTCAATCAACCACGAAAAGGTTCTGATTGTGGAGATCATCCTCCCATCACTCCGATGAAGCTTGGAAATCGCTCAGATTTCGATAATGATGGATGGCGCATATATGACTATATCTGTAGACATTTCTTGGCTACAATATCACGTGATTTGAAATATAAATCAACAACCGCTAAACTTAAAGTTGGAACAGAAACATTTCAAAATACGGCTAATATACTGATAGATCCTGGATTCACTAAATTGATGACTTGGCAAGCATTCGGTAGAAATGATTCAATACCACCATTTGTTCAAGGAGAAATAGTTGCAATTAATGATGTTAAATTAGCCGAAAGTCAAACTGGACCGCCGGATTATTTAACTGAATCTGAACTTATTACATTAATGGAACAGCACGGTATCGGTACCGATGCTTCAATTCCTGTTCACATTAATAATGTTTGTCAAAGAAATTATGTTACAATTCAGGCGGGTAGAAAACTAGTCCCAACAACGTTGGGTATTGTATTAGTTCATGGATATCAAAAGGTAAAAATATATTTTTTTTTACATAAGCATATACATTATATAAATTTCAATAATTCTTTAGATCGATCCCGAATTAGTTCTTCCCACAATGAGATCTGAAGTCGAAAGAATGCTTACATTAATAGCAAAAGGATCAGCAGACTATAAATCAGTACTTCGTCATGCTACCGAAATTTTTAGATTGAAGTTTTTATATTTTGTTCAGAATATATCCAACATGGATAGTCTATTTGAGGTTTCTTTCTCTCCTCTAGCTGAATCTGGAAAAGCGCATTCAAGATGCGGAAAGTGTAGACGTTATATGAAATATATTCAAGTATAAAATAGAAAATAGAAAATTTAGAAATATTTAATTATTTATTATTATTATTTCAGACAAAACCAGCTCGTTTACATTGCTCGCATTGCGATGAAACGTATTCATTGCCAAATGGTGGCAATGTAAGAGTATACAGAGAATTAAAGTGTCCACTGGACGATTTTGAATTACTTGCATTTTCAAGTGGTACTAAAGGAAGATCATATCCTTTATGCCCATATTGTTATAATCATCCTCCATTCAGGGATATGCCACGAAATTCTGGATGTAATTCTTGTACGCATCCAACATGCCAACATTCTCTATATTCTCTTGGAATCTCAAGTTGCGTTGAGTGCGAAGCTGGTGTCCTAGTACTTGATTGTACTTCAGCTCCAAGCAGTTGGAAACTTTGTTGCAATCGCTGCGATGTTATTATAAATATATTCAAAGGGGCAACTAAAATTAACGTTGATTGTAAGAATATAATAGTTTGTTTTTGTCTTTTCCTTTTACAAATTCACTTAACTATATTTATAAATTTGGCTTATCTCTTTCATAGCAAATCGTTGTGAATGTGGTGCTCAATTTGTTAATGTTATTTACAAATCCGAAAAGTCGAAATTCAAAGATGGATCAGAAGAAAAAACTGGTTGTATATTTTGTTCTACGGATTTTTCACATTTAGTGGAAAAACATCGTGCCATAGCAACTCGTCCTGCTCAGGTTAATATTAGAGGACGAGGAACGGGAAGAGGTGGAACCAAAAGTCGTGGTACACGTGGACGCCCGAAACAGCCCAAGGATAAAATGGCTCAGCTTGCAGCATATTTTGTATAAGTGATTTATAATGTTAATGAATTTAGAATTTCGTTGAAAGCATTTTTTGTCATTTTCTTGCTTTATTTGGAAATTAATTTGACACAAACTAATATTTATTTACAATTTTTCATTTACAAAGTAAAAAACATTTAAACTATGTAACTAAAATTTTTACTGTTTCTTCTGAATTCGACTTTCATTGCTAAATACACATTCAGCCATAAGAAACCTTTTCGTATCGTCTTGCAGAATAAGGCCCATTATATAACACTGATGAGAGGGAGGTTCATATTAAGAAGGATGTGCCTTCACTTGTGTAGTATACACCATTAACCTTTAAACAATTCTTAAATCTGTATTTCCTCGATATTTTTTTTTTTATAATATAAACACTTGTTGTATTATGGTTGTATTATGAATGGTTAGCTATTAAATTAAGCAATTAATCCTGTTGAAATATCGGTGAATGACTTAGTCTGGAATAATACTGAAGATCAGATGGGATATATACACTGAAATAATGAGAGATCGGTAGTCAGATATAGATTGCTTCCTAATGTTAGAATATCTAAACTGCGATGGTTCTCTTTTGCATATCACGAAATTTAAAAACGATAAACGCAACATCAAACGAACCAAAAAGAGGATTTTAAAAACTCTATTTATACAATAGTGATCAAATGTTGCAAATTAAAGATTTTAGAAACAAAACCTCATGCATATCAATTGACAGATAAAAAATTATCAGTCACAAAAGTTATGATACTTTACCTTTCTTTATTCATTTCTATTAATTTCTCAAATATTTTGCAAACAACAAAAAACTAATTCGTAAAGGACTTAATAACAATAACGAACTAGTAAGCAGAAACGATATAACTAAATTTTAGGATCCAAACGACAAGATCAGTAGACGCCCGACAGGCATTGGATTTAGGAATTGGTTGTGCCTTTACTCGATATCAGACAAAAATTTTTTCAAGGCCGATATGGAGATTTAGATTCATCGCTGATTTCATATGGTCCCTGCATGACGGAAACATTTTGGTATCTACAGCTCCTTGCTGGTACTCCGGAAGTAATTTTAGAGGGGGCTCGTGGGAGAATTTTTAAGAAGGAAATAGCAGTTATGCTATTGAATAAAGTAAAAGAATTTAAAGAAGCAACGTAAGTGCTTTTTCTTTGTATTTTTAATAATAAGATTGCTTGAATTATTTGAAATGTTTTTAGCGTTGAAAGTGTTGTTGCTAAAGAACAGTTTAAAAGCAGACCACAAGCTCTAAATACTGTAGAATTGATGAAAGCAGCTAGCTCTAGACTTGGTCTTGGATCTCACCAGGCTATGCAGATTACCGAAAAGTAATGTTTTCTTGGTTATGCTTTTAATGCTGATTTAAATTAAAAATAATTTTTTTTTAGGCTATATACTCAGGGATATATAAGTTATCCACGTACCGAGACGACTCAATATCCCACAAATTTTGATTTACAGTAAGTTGAAGTTTTTTTTTTTTATATATTTGATATCATAAAGCCATAGCTAAAAAATTGTAAAAAACTAAGCAACTTACCGATTTAGCTTTGCTCTTCTTTTTTAATTTGAATTCAGAATTCATTGACACTATACGCACTATAATACACACGATTTTACTATATAATTTCTTTCGTAAAAAAATGTTTTTTGAACTACAGCCACTGACTTATAACAAAGGATGATCGATTTGCTATTTCATGTGGCACAAAAAACATTGTCTTTCTGTATATCACCGTTAGAGCAACTTTAAAACGATTTTACTACATAAAAACATGTAAAACTCAAGCAATTAGTGAAATTTTACATCCGAAAAACTAAATAAATTTAAAAAATATATATATTTTCTTGTGTCCAAGTGATTTTAATCACTTATATGGACTTTTTTAAGAAACTAAACTAATTCCTACTTTAATTTTCAAAAGTTTTTCTTAACTGAATCCTGCGTATGGGCAAGAGAGACGGAGCGTGGTAAACACTATCTTTAACTTACTCTAAAAACAACGGCAACTGCAGATTCCTATGTATACACGTTCCATAAAACGTTCCTGGAGAAAATTGTTCCTATTACTGCATTGCTGCCGTTTGCCGTCGCCGCCGCAATTGTGTCTAGGCCTGTAAGAAAACGTTCCGCAAGCGATATTTGTGTTGGTAGCTCCAACTCTGCCATAGGGCAAAAGAGAAAACTGTAAAACTTGTGACATTCTTTCCTATAGGAAAATGGCAATACGCTCAGTCCATTGTTATAAGTCAGTGGTATTTAAGTAGAGATGTAGAGAAACTACATCCATACAAAATCATTTGAATGTAAAATGTCACTTTTGGATTGAAGTGTCAATTTGACTGCCTCCTAGAAAGCTCGTTATTGTAATTTGCTGGCAAAAAGCATTAAAAATCTACAAAAATGAAGGCTTTGTACAACCTTTTATTTAAAAGAACTTCCACATTTAGTTTGGTTATTATAGGTTCTGTTTTTTTGTTTGAACGATCATTTGATATGGCTTCAGAAACTCTTTTCGATCAGTACAATAAGGGAGTAAGTTGCAGTTGACGTTAACCTCTAATTATGTAAGACTGTATGTTCTCATAACATTTTTTTCGTTTACAGAAATTGTGGAAAGACATCAAACATAAATATGAATAGAAAAAGGAAATTAAAAAATATGTAACCGTTTCTCTAGATTAAACATTTATTTAAAATTAAAAAAAAACATTTGTTTTCATTCGACAATTTCCCAAGATTTCTCCGGTCTATTATAATTCCATGGTCTGTGTGGTTTAAATTGATCTGGTTCAGCCAGATTCACTCCATTTTCCTTTAATGTATTCAAGAATTTCTCAACTTTTCCATTCGGGGTAGCTTCTATATCGCATTTCATTTCTATTAAGCCAGCCTCTAAGCATCTTTGGGCAAATACCTATTTACAATATTCTTCATGAAAACGACAAATGATAAAGATTACATGTAAATTCTCCAGTTACCCTTGCCAAATTTACGAAAGCCGCAGTATCTCTTGTTTTGAATAGCTGCTTCTTAATAGCCCACTCGGATGTACTTGCTGTAATTACTGGTCCAGCCTCGTAATGATTTACAGTTGCGGTTACATATTTACCTGATGATTTTAACTCAAGTTTGTGCCAAAAGTTTCGCCCAGGCTTTTCTAGACCATACCCGCTAGGCTTATAGGCGATTCGTAATTTCTCCAAATTTCTAGGATTCCGGTTGATCACATATTTTACATCCTCCTGCGGTTTTACTAATGCTTGAACTTTTCGAGCAATTTGAGCACCTATTCTGACTGGTCTAGGCATTTTGAATGGAAGACGAAGACGTTCGCGATATTTACATTCGTTTTCGCACCACTAAAGAATTTTTTTTAAGGTTATCTTCAGTATTGCCATATCGAAGTGTTTTTTTCATTCTAATCAATCACTATTAAATTTTGTACGAACTGCTGTATCACGTGGAACCGAGACGTCAACGCCGGGAAAAACATTTTACAAATTTCAGTTAATAAATAAGGCTTTCGTTTTTATAAAATAAGTGTCCTGTAAAGTTTCCACACATTTTAATGCGCGGGATATTTAATGTGATCCACGGCCACAGCCACTCTTGATGGTCTAGTCTTTCAGGCAAAGCATAGTAGTTGTATGGTAGTATTACTGAGATATTTGACGCTTGTGTTGTATGAGCTGGGTAAGCCATTTCATACAATGTGTGATACCCAAACCCAAGCTAGAGTCGCTCGTTCGTCCCCTGTGAGTGGCTTCCTCAAAGACGACAATATCGAGTTGTTTCCTGTTTTGAGATTGTAATTGAAATGTCCTACTTCCTTGGATGAAGTCGCTAGACTGATGATACCTTGCTATTATAGAACTAATGATGGTATTCTTCTCCAAAATGCCAAAATAAGTATTTTACAGATGTCAACAAACGTTAAGAGCAATAAGGAAGAAATTGCAAAGTCTCCCCTATATCTATTGAGCCTCAACATGACAGAAACGTTAAAGATATTTCACAAGGAAAGATGTTAGCCTGGGTTCCTGCAGCTCAGGGTAAAATTCACTAAAGTCGATACAGACGCAAAAATTATAAGCAAATTTTCATAGTTTACGGTGTTTTGCAGTCTGATATCGAATTTTGTTAATGCACTTTATAGGAAAAAGAAACCACTTTAGAAAAAAATGTAAATGAAATTCTCATAAATTAAAGAACGACGAAGTACACAACATATACATTCTATCGAATATCTACAAAATATTTTAAACTATTCTTTTTACTTCGAAAAATCGTTTTAAGTAGTACACCTGGCCAATAGTCATGATTGCTAGAATTAGGGCTTCAAATGTTGACCACATCACAACGCGGGAATTTGTGCTTTCATTAATTGATCTATGTATCTTGTCTCGTACCTAAAAGAAAAAAGATATACTTTTAGTATTTTCTTTATCGCAGATGAAGGAGGAAAAGTACTACTGCTACTTCGAACTTACATGCATATATTCTTGCTCATGCTTTACACTTGTTAATCCTCCAGACAACATTCGAATCATATCCTCAAGTTTTGCTTGTTTCGCTTCATCTTCTTTAAGTGCACCAGACGTACCTTTCGGCGCTTCCCCAATATCAATTGAAAACATTACAACTTTTGGTGTCATACTTGATTTTTGATTTCCAAAGCAGGCAATATAAAAACCAGATGTGTGTGCGGCAAATGTATATTTCCCAGATGATTCTAATTCACCTTGATATATGATATTCTGTTCGGGTCCAGTTATTTTAACATCAATATCCATAAATCCTCCTTCAATTACTTCAAAAGTCAAGCCTTAATTTAAAAGTATGACGGATGAAAATCAATTTTTACAAATTCGAATTTAGAATTTTCATGTATATTTTCAAAAGTTACCCAATTTAGTCCCTGCTTCTGCTCTCTCAAAAAAACATTCTTCGGCATGTGCGTCTACAGTCACCATAAACGCAATACTCCATTGCAATAATTGCAAAAATACAATACTACACAAAACTAATTTAATTCCATACATTCCCTTTTACCGAATATCAATAATTTTATGCTTTAAAATGAAATTATTTAATGAATTTATTGACTTCGGCCAGCCACGTACTCGGTAAGACGTCAAATTGTCAAATCTTCGGGTGAATGATTGTGTGGCAGCCCATGGCATATATGTTCATGTGTATGGCGGAAATTTCCCACGTTCGTTGAGAATGTAACAAAATTCAAGGTCTAACCCAGATGAGAACTTTTTAGGGAAGGAAGGAATTTCCTTCCCTTGGCTTAGACGTGCCATAACAATAATGTTGCTTCGCGTAGTTCCTTATATGATTACCGAAATTAATTGTGCGCGTGTTTAATTAAGTCACAGTAATTTTATATAAATAATAACTGTATCACAAATTCACAACACGTAATGATTATTATTGTATTGGTATTGGTATGCTGACGTACTCCCGATCGAAACTTGGTAGCACGGACTTTTTCCTACCCCCGAATACTTCTCACCTTCAGTCAAGTATTCATGCAACGTACTGACAGTTCATCCTGGTAAGATCTTTTCGAGATAACAATAATCGATTATTAGTTAGAAAAATTTTGGCGCCGATATATTTAATCATTTTTATTAATCGATTAACAAATATTTCTACCTTTTTTCATCATCATCATATTCCATGTGGCAGAATTGATTGGTTGTCAAGTTTTGGCAACAGGATTTGGGGTTAAAGCGGTTTAAATTATACCTACTATAGTCAGTCGTATACGCTAGTTTTAGGATAAAGTTAAAAAATAATAAGAATATGACATCCTTAAAAACAGAAGAAAGCCGGTTAAATTGTTTGGAGCATGAGGTTCAATTGCTTAGGGATGAAATTGAGAAAATAGCCAAAGAAGATTGTCTAGGAGAAAAAGATGAGGAATTGGCTAAGCTTGAAATGGAAAATATGAAGCTGAAACATCGAATTTCTATTCTTAACAAGGTACCTACAAAATAGAAATAAATAAAGGATTTGACACTGCATGAATGAATGCACATAATATTATTAGAACTAGTGTAAAATGCTTTTTTTTAATATCTAACTAGGAAAGCTTTACATGATATTTCATCATTTCTTTTAATGGAAGAACTTTGTCTCCCTTGTGAAAGACTGTAAAGTCTTAATTTATTTTTATAAAATTTAATTCCATAATAACTGAATAATTACAGATAGATCTACCTAGATTTCATGGTGTTGTCGTAATAATTTAGCTTCTACTTTCCACGGGAAGTGAAAGTGAGGTTCAAATTTGCTTATCCCACGATTTTTTGTTGGCTCTGTTTGGGGTTCAAATGTGACCTCCTACATAACCCTTTGGGGCAAAAGACCACTCTAAGAAACAGCCTGAAGCTCCATTTGATCGCATCGTATCGCTTTTTTTCTCTCTAGACTTGTTCACAGAAGCAAGCTCTTTACTGCTGATCTTAAGAAGCGCTTTAGGAAGTATATCAAATGATGGGCGAAGATGGTTTTTGAAGGTGTCTTTTTAAAAGCTTTAATAATGAGTTTTTTGAATAATCATAGTTCTTTAATCTCATAAGAGGTCTTCAAGACTGCTTCCTGAGAACAGTAGTAAGATGCTTGCCACTGTCATCATAGCTATGAGACAAAGTGCTGCGATGGAGAAAAGCTTCGGGGCATGCTTCTGAAGAAGCGCTTCACTAGACTATTTGGAGCGCTATTTATTTTTATATGTTTAATGAATAAAGAACGAGAAAATTTAATCCAAAGAATATTATAATATAACGAAAACTTCAGAATACACATCCTGAACTTCATAATAAAATGAGAAATGCGTTACTTCACACAACGGTGGAAAAATCCACAGTTTATATTCGTGGAAATTTAGATGAAATCAGCCCTTATTGTACCTCTGGTGAAGCTCATCAAATAATCTAGAGCTTGCTTTCAAGTGATGGCTATAGAAGCTCTTGAGTTACTTCATGCGTCTATGCTTATTTTTCTGGATAGATCAGTGAATATTCTTCTAAAGAGCTTCGATGCCTATGGAAGCGCTTAAACAAGACAAGTTATTTTCTTACTTGGATGTGCTTTTAATACTCTTTCTACCATTCATTTTAACGGCGGCAAAATATTATTATTGATTAGGTCTAAGTCTCCAATTTATATGTTTTTGGCTAACCCGCTTTTGAAACGTGGAGGTATCACCAACAAATTTCCTGGCTTAGCAGCTTTCCTATCTAACATCTAAATTAGATTGGTTTGAATTTTATTTCTATTAAACTGTGATTGTAACTAGTCAAAAATATATTTCAGAAGGCAACACTTAAATACATAATAAGGAACAATAGGAAAATAAATCTCATATTTTTCTAGGCTATAGCAAATGAAAAGAATTCCGGCCTAAATCCTATCACAGAAATCAATGAAATGATTTCAATAACGGATCACTTAACTGCACTATTTTCTACTGCAATACAAACAGCCTATCCTGATTTAGTTGCGCCTACAATTATCACAACAGTCTCCAGTCAAAATGTAAAATTTGGAGATTACCAGTGCAATAGTGCTATGCCGATTGCAAAGCTACTTAAAACCAAAAATATAAAATCAAGTCCTCAAGAGATTGCTAAAAATATTGTCGCATCACTTAGTGCATCTCCAATAATTGCGAAAACAGAAACTTGTGCTCCTGGCTATATAAATGTCTTTTTAGAGAAGTACATAAACACAAAACTTATTCAACTTACATTTAATAAATAAAATAAAAAACGAACATTTTTAGATCATATGGCATTAATGCTATAACATCACTCTTAAAAGGCGGAATAAAACCGCCAAAATGTAAGAAATGTCGTGTTATGGTTGATTTCTCATCTCCGAATATTGCTAAAGAAATGCATGTTGGACATCTCAGATCAACAATAATTGGCGATTCTATATGTCGACTTCTGGAATTCATGGGTCATGATGTCCTTCGAATCAATCATGTCGGCGATTGGGGCACACAATTTGGAATGTTAATTGCTCATTTGGAGGATAAATTTCCAAATTTTCTTAAAGAGAGTCCTCCCATTAGTGATCTTCAGGCATTTTACAAAGAATCTAAAAAGAGGTAGACTGTAAATATATTTATATATAATTTATTTTATTATATTTTATGTTCATTATTAATTTAGATTCGATGAAGAAGAAGCCTTTAAAAAACGAGCCTACAATTGTGTGGTAAAACTTCAGAGTGGGGATTCAAATTGTACAACTGCATGGAAATTAATATGCGAAGTTTCAAGGAATGAATTTCAAAAAATCTATGATCGTCTAGATATTAAGATTGTTGAACGTGGAGAATCATTTTACCAAAGTCGAATGCAAGATATAATTAAAGATATGGAAAATAAAGGTTTCTTAGAAGAAAATGAAGGACGAAAAATTATGTGGGGTACAAAATCTGAAGAAGGAATCCCATTGACAATGATTAAATCAGATGGTGGTTTCACATATGATACATCAGATATGGCAGCTATTAAGCAACGTTTACATGAAGAAAAATGTGATTGGGTGATTTATGTGACGGATTTAGGGCAAGAAACACATTTTAAAACGATATTTGCATGTGCCGAAAGAGCCGGCATATTAGATCCAGTAAAACATCGTATTGATCATGTAGGGCTTGGTGTCGTTTTAGGTGAGGATGGTAAAAAATTTAAAACACGTTCAGGTGATACGGTAAAACTTTTGGATCTCTTGGACGAAGGTTTGAAGAGAGCTTTAGATAAGTTAAAGGAAAAAGAACGCGATAAGGTAATTATTGTGGATGTGTATTTCATTTTTAACTAAAAGAACCTAGTATGAATTGATAGAGCGGAACAAAATTTTCGTTGCCTGATCAATACGTTCTCTCTTACAATGTAAGCAAAACCTAGATTGTGATATAATGAATATCAGAAAGAATATTATATGTACTCTCAGGCAAAATCAGGCGACAGGGAATTAGATAGGCTTTTTATATACATTTCTGTACCTGTAAGGGTACCTGTGCAACTTCTAATTGTTACTTCCTCATTTTTACGTTAACAATAACAGGAGACAATCCAGAGTTCTGTGGTCGATCTCATTTCGTTTCATATTTCAAGTTATCTTTTTTAAATTTGTGTTGTTGTCAATTAGGCAATTGAAATTGAAGCAATTGTCGACATATTCTGCTTTGACCATTTCAATTGAAATCGTTAATAACGTGTACACTGCCCCAAATAGCTCTGATGGCCTGGACGCGGTTGGCTAAAGACTATTGTTCTAGGCTTAAGTATAGGCTTAAAGTTGTTCAAAAAGTATTTTTGAAATTAACATTGAATTGCACACTGTCCCGTCTTGTATCGTATAAATAATTTGGCTTTGTTTAGATTCATATTAGGCTTTTTAAGATGGAAACATAAATTTACACATAATTTTTTGTTTTAGGTCCTAACTCCTGAAGAATTGAAACGGGCACAGGACTCCGTAGCATACGGTTGTATCAAATACGCTGATCTATCACACAATCGAAATCATGAGTATGTGTTCTCATTTGATAAAATGCTTGAAGATCGAGGAAATACAGCTGTGTATTTGCTTTACGCTTACGTTCGAATTAAATCCATAGCTCGAAATTGCGGTGAAGACTTTTCAAATTTTGAAGAAATCCTTAAAACCACCAGCATTCCCGCTGATCATGAAAAGGAATGGAAATTAATTAAAGTGTTACTTAAGTTTCCTGATGTTATCGCAAGAATGTGCAATGATCTGTTCTTGCATTATCTATGTGAATTCGCTTATGATGTATGCACAACGTTCACAGAATTTTACGATAGTTGTTACTGCATTGAGAGGAACAAACAGGGAGAAATAATTAAGGTGCACAAAGGAAAGATTTTATTGTGTGAGGCTACTGCTTTAATTCTTGGCAAATGTTTTGATATTTTAGGATTGAAACCAACTGACAGAATTTAGTTTATAATATTCAATAAAGCAATGAATATAAAAAAAAGGATTATCATTTTTTTGTCCATATTAATGAAGCAATCCTTGTCTGTATGGCCTTCCGGTAATCAAATTTTTTGTAGTATTATTCTGAAGGTCATGGGTCTCTCTTCGAAGGAGTCGAATTAAAGGTATCTTTACCTACTTAATACCACTGTCTCTTTGAATGAGACATGGGTCTGAATAAATAAATTTTGAAATTGAGAATTCCTCGCAATTATTTTAAGGATACAAACGGTGTAATAATGCCTCGGAGTCGGACTGATCTTATAGCAAGATTACGAAAAATGTTTTCTCCTCGGATTAAATTTTAACATAACTAACATTAAAATGAATTTTTTGTGTGCTCATTCGTCGTTTTTTAAATATTACTTAAATACAACGTATTTCCGACGTATTCCGCCTATATTTTTTGAAAATATTTTTAATTGCAAGGAAATTTCATAAACAATAAGAAATCTGAATTCCGGACATTTCCCACCTTCGTTTATATCTGGCATTTCCATCAAGCAATTGATAATACAATGAAGTACTAGAAGAATGCACAGATACGGCAAATGGCACGCTCCGCCGCCATTCGCGCCGTAAGGTAGTTTTTCCGCCATCAGCTCGTTGGTGTTGCGATGGGTTAATTGGTCGAGGTCGAGAAAAGTTCTAATTAAATAGATTTTTTAGATAAAGTTGCATAATTAAGTTCTTAAATTAATTACATACAAAACTCGTTGAAAATTTCAGTAATTTTTACATTTTTATCATAAGTTCGGACAAAAGCAAACTATGCAAGCAGTAAAGCACCGAAATCCATCGGAAGGAAATTTTCTCATACACATGCAACAAAGATATTGAATTTATTGTAAAAATTTGTTTTTGTACAACTTGAATTTGGGACTTTTGTGTACAAGATAGATGAAGGAGAACAAATATTTTGTAGAAGTGGTTGTATGTCAACCATATTTAATGGATTTGTAGTGGTGAATTTGTTTTTCGCGTATGTACACTTGAATTGAAATTATTATTTTTTCCTAGAGAAAAGTTTTTGAAGTTGTTCGTTCTGGGAATTGTGTGAAAGAAAATGGAACTTTTATTGAGCGTGAAATAGTGTTAAGTGCAAGAAATAAAGGATATTGTTGAAATTAATAAAATTCTATTAGTGAAAAAGGACGATAAAATGGTTCGAGGTATGTTAATAAATTTGACGCATTTTTTTCTTTTATCAAATAAATTATTTGACATGTTTTGTTTGTATGGGTGAACTTGCTAAAAGTTTGTGTGAGTGTAGTGTAAAATTAGATGATTTCGAACGCATGCAATTTGTATAAAATGATCAAGAAATGTTAAATATTTTGCTTGTATGTTTGCTTATTGCATTTTATGTTATTTATAAAAGCCAGGCGGGCAGAGCCAACACCGCGAATTTTCGCTCAAAAATTTGAATGAATTATACAAATCTAAAAGTAACAGGCACTCTGTGTTTCGAATTGAAGTTCTTGTATATAATTAACACCACAATTTTTGCTTACTTTAGCATATTTTATCAGAAAAGAATGGCGGAGGGGATTTTTTTTTATATAAATAAAAAATACGTAACAGTAAATAAAGGCAATTTTGTAATAACTAGGAGAAATTACCTTGATAAATTGCAATATTTAAAAAATTGTTATGTTTACTAGAAATTCTTGTTGCTGTTTATTTTATAATTTTGTATATTTTTGTGTTAATAGTTAGGAGTTTTTATCGTTTGGATGTCTATTTACCAAGTTGTTTTATTTAATTCTATTCTATTCTAATTCGTGTCTAAATGCTTCCGTTAGAAAAGGTTGAGGGTTATTATTCAAAAAGATTGAAGTTCTATTAACACTACATTAACATGAAATACTAAAAAAAAAAATGTTAACCCTTTCGTGTCAATAGCTGTTCTACAAAAAAACGCAGCTAATGTCGGCATACCGTGGTATGTTTGTAGTTTTGGAAATGATAAAACTCTATTTAATCTTTAAAATTGTTCATCATTCACCTTAGTTACCCATGCTGATCTGGTTCCGAAGTTCCTCATAATATGCGAATTTGCTGATCTCATCTGTGCAGCTTGGTGAGGGCTTCACCAAGATCTTGCAGAATTGTACCGATGACTATTTGTTTTTTGATTAAAATCAAATCAGTCCTTTTGCTACCCTTGCCAGTCGGTGGAAAAAATAAAATCTGGTTACAAATATGCAACATTTATACTTAATATAAATACATAAACAAATTCACTTCGAAATCTCGAAAAACTTAATTCCGGCCATCAACAATTATCCTACCTACAAATTTTGTGAGGCATAGGCAGCATACTCACCTATTCGGAACAGACTCACATGTACGTAAGTTCGCAGGAATTATGTGACTAGATTTTCTTTTTTATATATGAAGCAAGAAAATTAGACAGTTCGACAGAAATATACCTACGTAGCTATTAGTGAATTCTTTTCTGCAACTCGGTGTACCACCGCCACCGAATCGCAGAAAAGAATTCACTATATACAGAGTAACAAGTTATGATCGTCCGGACTGTCAAGTATGACTTCACACGAACCAATTCTTAAGCAGGCCATACACCATCCGTTTTGCCGTGTTTTCACTGTAAAACGGATGGTGTATGGCGAACACCACGTTTTGAGGTTCGGATATCTACTAAAACCAGAATTCTGGTCATGCCAGAAATCTTTCTAAAAACGTGGGTAATACGTGGGCAAAACGTTAAGCAAGCCATACAACATCCGTTTTGCCGTGGTTTTACTGTTTTGCTCGTTCATAATCAAAGTTAACTTAATAATAAGCTAAGAAGTAGGCGAGATTTCTGAGTGTTTTAACTTTAAAATGTACACGGCAAGAAAAGGAAGAAAGAAAGAAAAAAATAATAAAAACAAAAATCAAACTCTCTTTAAAATTTTTATGAATAAAGATAAAAAATGTGAAAGCGCAAATTGCATGCAACGAAACAGAATGGCAAATATTGCGTTTTCGTAAATAAATGAGAAGTGGCAGAGTTTTCACGTTTTACTCTCATAAAATGTTCCCGCGCTAATGTGAAAATCGGTTTTTGCTGAAATATTGTGAGAATTATTATTATTATTGTCACTACAAGATGATGGCAAAACGTGGTGAAGTTGTTACGTGTGTGGGGCTTTTTCTTGACCACGTTTTAAGTTCTTATCTAGACTAAAACGTGGTTTTAAAAACGACGGCAAAACGGATCTTGTATGGCGCCCTTTAAGAGCAGTCAGTACTCAGCAAAAGTTTCAATTTAGATACCAGCGATCCTGTAGGTAATAAAATTTACTATACGTAGGTTTGTGTCCTAAAAGTGAAAAAATTCATATAAAATTAGCCTAGACCTAGACCACAGAGCACATTAGAGACATCTACCGTAAAAGACAGAACCCAACATCCGACAAAACCATACAATTTAAGACGAAAAATGAGAATTTGTCGTTCACATAAATTGAAAATTTTTAACGACAATTAACACTTCTAATTTTTTTTGCCCATAATTGTTAAATATGCTATTTTGCTTTGTATTTAAACAACTTTCAAATAAATATTGCAATTTCTAGTCGGTCAAATGTCTGAAGAAAAAACAAGTACTATTAGAGTCAAATAATTATAAAAAGCGCTACTAAAAATGAAAAAAACTCGACGTTATTTGCTAGATCTAGGTTTTATCTTTCTAAAATAGTCACAATTTGAAGAAATAAGAATACCTACCCACAGGAATTTGATTTAAAAGACTTCAATTTTTACCATTTTTTACAAGTTTCCGAGCTAATATCTCCATTCTAATACACTTTTTTTTAATTTTTGCCGACGTTATTTACTAGACTTCGTCATTACCTTTAATTTAAGATATAAATCATTATTCTGCCACAAATAGTTTGCCAGAAATTTGCATTGAAAAATGTATGAAACTTGCAAATATTGGTACTGACTCCTCTTAAGAGGAGTGAGTACTCAGCAAAAGTTTCAATTTAGATACCAGCGAGCATGTAGACAATAAAATTTACTATACGTAGGTTTGTGTTCTGTAAGTGAGAAAATTCATGTAAAGTAAAGTAAAGTAAAAGACAGAAACCCAAAATGCGACAAATGAAAATTTGCAGTTCAAAGGAATTGAAATTTTTTAACGAGAATTAACCTACATTTTTTTCCACATAATTGTTAAACATACCATTTTACATTGTATTTCAACAACTTTTAATGAAATATTACAATTTCTCGTCGATGAAATATCGGGAGAAAACAAAAACTATTAGGGCCAAATAATGAACAAAAATGCCACTAAAAATGAAAAAAACTCGACGTTCTTCACTAGATTTAGACTTTATGTTTCTAAAATAGTCAATCTAAAGAAATAAGAATACCTACATTTTTTTATTTATCCCGACGTTATTCACTAGACTAGACCTCTTCGTTATGTTTGATTTAAGGTATAAATCATTATTCTGCTACAAATAGTTTGCCAGAAATTCGCATTGAAAATGTATGAAACTTGCAAATCTTGGTACTGACACCTCTTAAGTCATTTCTGTTATCAATTGACACAAGTGTTAAGTGTACCTTGATCCTCTTTAATGCGAGTAGGTACTAAAACATAAATTAAATCAAATTGTTACTAAATGAAGGCCCTAAGTTATAGTAAGCTCATGGCAGTTTATGCACAATATAATGGTCAATCCTCGGATTTCAGAATGTATTCGTTAAAGTAATTTTTCCAATATCTTTCAAGATCGACACCTATCATCTATGTTGGAAAGTGAAAATTGTCATAACTACTAGCTGAAGCAACGTACATCTAGATGTGCAAGAACAAAAACGCGGTCCAACTAAAACGAGCTAATGGTTATAAAATTTATTAAACGAATGAAACCTTGTGAAGCTTTTCGGGACCTACGAAACGAAGAGATAGAGTAGGACTTCATATATAAAAGAATTATACGGTATAAGGAAATATCCTCTCTTATGGATCGTAAGAGATGTGGACGTCCACGCACTGCACGTACTAGGCAACGCATTAAGATCGTAAGGCAGAAAAAAAAGGTCGTTCAGTGAGGAAAATAGTTGCGAAATTGGGAATCTCAAATCAAAGTCTTCAGCACAATTAATACTCAGCAAGGATCGAGGAGCAGACCCTTACAAAAAAAAAAAACAGAAAATTCATGGAGTTTCAGCCTCATCCAAGGAAAAAAGAGCTGCAAGAATTGAAACCATACTTGCTTGGCACGGTGGAGATGAGTTCGTGCTTTCCGATGAAAAACTACTCATTCTGGAACAACCACACAATCCACAAAATGATCGTGTTTGGGCAGTGAGAATAGAGGACATTTCCGAAAATGAACTTTATGTGGCCAGATATCAAAATTCATCCTAAGTCATGGTTTGGGGCGGTTTTTATAGAAGAGGCAAACTTCCCCTTGTTTTGATTGAAAAGTGTGAAGGTCTACGCTGAATATTACCAGAAGCAAGTTCTTGAAGCAGCTGTTTTTCTTCCAAGCTGCAAAAAGTTATTTGGAGATGATTATTAGTGCTTTCAACAGGACGGAGCGCCTTCACACACCGCGGAAGTAGTTCAGAGGAAGGATTAAATATTTTGAATTTCTTTGCTTGCGGCTATATGGTAGCGAAACACAAGGATCGAAAAATCAATCGTTTAGAGCAGTTCAGGGAAGTTATCTCCAAAATTTGGGAGGACATGCCTGTAACTTTTTCGAAAAGAGATTAATATTGGTAAAAAAAGCAAAAGGAGGTATTATCAAAAAATAAAATTATTGTAGGTTTTTAACTATTCATGTACCATTAAATTTCAATAAAAATCTTTGCAAAATATTAAATACTTGTAATTATATCTTAATATCTTTTTGTATTCAAATATATTTGACATCGTGTAAAGTCACTACTTAACTTAAATCAAAAATGTTTCTAAATAAATTATAGTTATTATTAATTTGAACTGTATCTAGTTCAATAAATTATCAATAACGAAGCTTTCACATTCTGATGATATGAGTATCATGAATGTATGGGTGTCACCATGTAATTTGAAGTTAAATTACAGAATTTTTTCAAGAAACATAATTATTTTTCTATCTTACCTACCAATCTACCCACGAAGAAGTTGAAGTTAACAGACAACAAATTCAACCAGAAAATCGTTAGAAAATCAGTAGTCTCGATGATAGGCCTTAGTTTTTTTTATAAATTAATGAATGAATTAAATATTTCATAAATTTTATAATATCCGATTGATTTGCAACAATGCAAGATAGTAGGCCGGAATCATTTTAAAAATTTATATAAAAGTAAATTAATTGAAGTCCAAATGTATACAGTCGCACCTAAATATTAAATAACAAAATCAAAACACAGAATACATGCATAAAAGTTATTAAACTAAAGATATTTCACACAGCACGCAATCGGAAATTGAGCGCCAATTTTATGTATTAATCTCGTCTCCAGCTGGGTATTATTTTTGTGGTTGACTAGCAAGAAAATTATGCGAAATCTTTTTTTCTTTTTTTTTCTTTTTGGAATTGATTAAAAAGCAAAGTCAGATTTGGTAAATGGCATTGGATTTTGGGTCAATTTTTGTAGAGAAGTCAATGAACTTTTTGGTGTAGGTACATAAAACTTTTAATTTTAATTTCTGAAGTTTAAGATATTTTATTTGTGTATATATTACTGTCTGTCATCTTTGTATACCATGGAAACTATTTTTTTCTATTGTATTTGAGATAATGTAGATATATAATTAATTTTTCTAACAAAAAATATTATTATTATTTCACCAGAAATACTATATTTTCAATTTAAACACAATTGAAGCCGAAGACAAGAAACCCTGTTTATTTAAATTCAAGTAATGCACTAAAACTTATTGTTATGAAAAGGAGTAAACTTTTAACTTTCAAAACTTTTCTCATATCAACAACACCATTTAAGCTACGCATTTATCTGGTCTCCCTTAAGGCTCAATTCTTGGCCCTCTGCTCTTTATCCTGTTCTATAAATGACCTTCCTAATGTTGTTGAAGACTGCAAAACTCACTTTTATGGCCATGATGAGTAGGTGTATCTTAGTCGATTAATAGGACTGATTGATAGGCTAAATTTAGACTTGCGCAATTTTGCTCTCTGGATAGATAATAATCTTTTATTGCTTAATGCCGGAAAGTCGCAGTACATTGCTTTCTATCGCTCGCAGAGCAGTTGAGGTATCTGATCTTTCATCTGTATTTTTAAATAACACAGTGCTGCCATTTTCAAATCGTCAAATCTTAGTATCTTCCTCAATTTTAGAATGTGATGCTGTGATCATGTTAACGAAATGGCGGGGAGGATTTATGTCGGACTTTGTCGGCTGTCCTTGGTTCTGCCGTTTCCTTATTAGTTATTTATTTAATGCTTTTACTATGGCATTCTCCTCTTCTCTCACTTTTGTTCCTCCTGTTCTATTAAAGTAAATATGTTGCTTTCAAAGACTGCAGAAAATTAGTCTTCTGCGTAAAGTTTAAGCTACATGGCGAGAGACTTTGACCATTTTGTTGGTCTCTATAGACCTAGAGATCTGTGTTCGTGTGTATATACACTTCGGAGACGGGAAAAATTTCTAAAGGGAGAAGCACTTTATCTCTTCAAATATGGTTTGCAATGTAAGTCGAAAGGAAATAATCGAGCTCGTAAAGAGACTAAATTTAGCCTAACTAATTTATGGTAGGATACATTAGATCAACTCTGGTCGCGACGCGATGTCGCCCTTACTCTTAACTTAACCTAACAATTACAACAAAATTAGTGTAACATTTTGAAAAATGGTCAAAAATGGTCAAATTCGTCAGTTTCCTGTTGTTATTTAGTCGTACGTCTGAACAATCTGTGAGGCAAGACCGAAAAGGCTCGAGAAGTACGCATTCTTTTAACGCGTTTTTTTCGAAATGCCATTTTTACAAACGGAGTCTACTCTCAGAGGGAGAGTTTTCAAGCTATCGACATGAAATTTTTACGGAATTTTCTTTACTTCATTCTTTATGTCCCTATGGAAGTTTTTTTTTTGAAATCTTCCGATTTTTTCACAGGAAAAACTGTTGAAAAACAGGGCTAAATTTCGTACTTTTTCCTCAAGCCGTCGCCATTTTGTCAAATTAAAAAAAAACTCCATAGTGACATAGCGGCTTCTCTACAGATTAATAATCAATTTGATTTTTTTCTTTCCGATGTAACCGCGGCCACAACCGTGGAAACCGATTGCCCCCATTTTTATACCCTAGATGAAATCTATAGGGTTTACTAAGTTTGTCATTCCGTTTGTAACGCACAGAAATAATGAAAGTAGAGCAAAATGGATTGGACACCCTCGCATAAAATTCAAAGTTATTTTGATTTTTGCGTGTCCGTCCGTCCGTGCGCACCATAACTCTAGAACGCGTTCACTTAGAAAGCTGAAATTTTGCACACGAACATTTAAAAAAAAAATAAAATTAAGTTCGAAATGAGACAAATCGGGCAACTCCTTCGTGGGGTTGCCATACAAAAATTTCGTTTTCCACTATATATTTGGACACTACCTGAGAACACGTCGACATAGAAAGCTGAAATTTGGTACATTGTGTTTTCATAGTAATAGCAAATAAAATTTCAAAAATGGACTAAATCGGGCAACCCCTTCTTGGTGTTGCCATATAAAATTTTGGTTTTTTACATATACTTTGAAAACGATCTGTCCTAGACATTTTTATGGTACTAAAAATTTCTTCAGAATAAGAAATCCTATAAAATTGGTTATAATCATTTTTTATGCGAGAACCAATGCAAAAAATCAAAATTGCTCAAATGGGTGACCATACGAAATTTCATACGGGCATTCATCTAGGGTATCATAAGAATTGGTCTTAGACCAATTCTAGCTTTTTCACTTGTTTTAACTCACTTTCTGAAATAATTAGTAACAAGCAAAAATAAATAAAAACTAATGAAAAAAATATTTTTGTATTGTTAAGAGTGGTCTTATTCGTAAAAAAAAATCATCTTATCCATCCGAAAAAAAAAAATCGCGAAAATTGAAATTTTTTTGGCCGGTTACACTGAGATGGTCCTTTAATAGCTGGGGTAGCTGTTTTAACCCGGGTTAAAAAAAAAAAGAAAAAAAAAGACGCACAAAACATGTAAAGTAGGTATCTAAAGTTCTAACCATTATTAAGCCTTTGTACTTGAATAAAACTGTTAAATTTACAAATAATTATAAATTGAGGCTGTGATAATATTAAAGCAACGTGGTGAATGAAGTTAAACTTATGTACCCTTATTAAATATACCCAAGTGCAAGGTTTAGTGAAGTTGTTGCTGCTGTTTGTGTTGGCGGATACTAATTATCAGAAATAAAAATATTATGTAGACACACTACGGTATACAGAATACAAGATATTTCTAATATAAATCATATTATACAAAAATACATACATATAACGTCAATACCGGCTAATTAACTATGTATGCGATTCCTGTTTTTTTTTTTTTAACATAAGCCGGAATTGACATCACCTTTTGAAACTCTCAAAAACTTGTTGGGTATACTTTAAAGAAGCCTGTATCTCGTGGACTAATAGAAAGATACAGTTTGCGCTCATACGAGTATTAAAGCCGAGAAGGGTAGATTTGTTGTTGTATAACGAACTATGTCAGATTACTTAGTATTTTTGTTGTTGCTTGAAATGTAAATATTAATCGTTGAGATACATCATATTGAGCAGCATATTGCCTTGTTTTCTAAAACCGTGTAGTAGATGTGCGAAAAGATCTTCTAATTTTCTTAGTGTGGTGAACATATGAACGATCATTGTTAGTCAACTCGTATACCTAAAACATTACTTCTACTTTCTGGCTACAAAAGTCGAGCCTAAAGAAAAGAAGATTCGATTTCCGGTACTATGTTTCCATTCGGAAGAATTGAGTTGGATTTGAGTTTTCGTTAAGTTTAACTGCCTGAGTTAATTCATCTCAATGCTGTTTCTATTACTGTGCTTCCATGTAGGCTTCGACTAACACTACCCAATACAACTCGATTGGTTTCGTGGAACTAGTTAACATTGATACAATGAACCTAAACTCGATTGTCGTCTTCATAAGCACTAGCTCGAGTTCATCTGTTTTTTCACAAGCTCTATGCATGAGCCTCATATAATTATTTAACTACCATAAGGGAGGAAAATCTAAGAGATTTGTTCCTCTTCGATGAATTATTATGGTATTCAATTTGGAGAGTTAGTGTTGGATAGTTTGAAGTACATCTCTCATATATTTTTATATCTTAGATGAAATGTATAGGCCGGTATACTAGTTTGTCATTCCTTTTGTAACATACAGAAATAATGCTGGTAAAGCATTGTGGATTATCACTTTATCACTTAGATAGTTGAAATTTTGCAAATGGGCTTAAAAAAAAATAACTTAAGTTCCGTCCGTTGCCCTCATCGGTAGTTTTCTATCAGGAAGATCTCAACGTGTGAAAGTTGGTGATCTTGTATCAAGTGCTTGTCCTCTAAATTGCGGTGTACCACAAGGGTCCATACTGGGTCCGTTATTGTTCAGTATGTTTATAAATGATTTGCCGATTTCTATTGACACTTGCAATATTCATTTATATGCTGATGACGTGCAGCTTCAAATTAGCAGACCTATCGGCCTCTTATAGAAGATTGCTTAGATCGCATGAATTCCGACCTGGAAAATGTTTCTCGTTGGGCTACTAATAATAATTTAAAACTGAATGCACTCAAGTCACAGTGTATTGCCTTTTATCGGAATGATATTATGCTCTCTGATCTCCTACCTGTCACTTTAAATGATTTTACTCTGCCTTTTTCTAGACCTGTCAAAAATCTTGGTGTATTAATTGCTACGAATATGAAATGCTGTGACCATATCGGCAATATGATAGGTAAAATCTATGGTGGCCTTCGGCGGCTGTTGTTATCGGCCAGTATTCTGCCAATTGACACCAGATTATTGCTGGTCAGATCACTTCTTCTACCTGATTTTACGAATGGTAGCTTAGCTTTTTCCACATTTGGATTCTATTTGCTTAAGAAGATTGAATATAGCTTTTAATGACTGTGTAAGATTTGTGTATGGACTTAGACGGCTTGATCATATCTCGTCTCTTACTAACAACTTGCTGGGTTGTTCTCTCAATGAGCACCGTCAGAGAGGTTATTATTCTCTCTCCATAAAATCATCTATACAGGCAAGCCAGAGTACCTTAGCAATCAACTGCGATTCTTAAATTCTGAACGGCATTTTAACCTACTTATTCCTGTCTTCCATTATTCTGTTCAAAGTGACTCTTACTTCGTTCAAGCTTCGCGTTTGTGAAATCGTCTGCCGACAAATGTTCAGTGCACTAGTTCGATTGTTAAATTCAAGGAGATTATTAAAAATTTGAATTTATAAACTGAAGTATGTCCGGGATTGGTTCGGTAGTTAGCTCGGTAGTTAGTTCGGTAGTAGCGGGGCAGGGTCTTCATGGGTAAATCAGTAAATCAACTTAACATTTTTACAATTTTGGTTCAAAAGTAATTTCATTAGTCTTTTTTTTCGTTGTTTTGTTTCTTTAAATTCTTAAAAAAAATTTCTTTTTTAATCTTTTACTTTTATTTTTATATTCTTTCATAATTTTCTTTTCATTCTTTATTATTTTCTTTGTTTTATAAGATTACTTTTAGTTATTATTTTTTTATATTATATTATTTTATATGTTGGCTACCACTATTTTTGTGTACTAGTAATAAGAAGTAAACAAGTGAAAAAGCTAGAATTGGTCCTAGAGGGTATCATAAAAATTGATCTTAAGGCCGGCCGCTACACACGCTCAAGCAAATTGTGCGACTGGGCCATGCATGGTCTAGTCGTATGATTTGCATAAGCGTGAGTAGCGCAAGTCGGTCATATTTAGACGAGCAAAATATCGTATGGAAGGGGGGGGGGCAGATCCTAACGTAATCACAGACCGTAACGTTCAGAAGTTATAGAATGATGTATGAAAACACTTACCTAAACATTTTTAAGTCTTGTTATCTTGGGAACCGTTAAGATCCCCCTCCCACCCATACAATTTTTTAATCGTCTAAGTATGGCCTATTCATAGCCTTCGGGCTACAGACCACTTACGTGACACCCTGTATGTTATTGATTTTGAGCTGCTAAGTGCGATCTAATACGAAGTTTCTTGTGGTAAAAATATAACTGAACTTGTATATGTGGTGAACAAAGCAAACTTAGGCGTTTAAGTGGAATTTTTGCAAATCAATTACAGTTTCGTTTTCAATTCAGACAGATTTTTTTCATGTTCGACCTTTAAAAAAAAAACGCTATCATAAAACATATTTTTTAACAACAAAATACAAGAAATATACGAGTGATAATTCAAGACATTAGACGCCTACTGGATCTTGAATAATTTCAAAAATTCCCTAAGCTTGCTTTACAAATTAGAAACATCTCTTAAATTCCCCCATCCATATCTACATACACTGTGGACACGTGACCGGTTTTTCTTTGTTAATCTCTTCTAATGCAAACATTTTCAGATAAATGCTAACTAGAGAAATTTAAAATCAACAAAAGATGAATAATTAGTGCAACTCTAACGTCATGGATCAGGAAGGCGTATGCGTCTAATTTTATAATAACAAGAAGCCACGCTAAGCCATTCAGCGATGTGTGGCATCATTCTTAGCTCCTCCATTGAATAAAATCGAAAATCGTGTAACAAAAGTTCGTAATTACACACATCTACAACTGGTTTTGACTCTGCTCAGCGATTATATTTCATGTACATATTTTGTATGTATGCCTCTATGTTGCAGGCATAAATCTATGGGCGCGGATTCTTAGTAGTGTGTAGGTGGAATCAATGTTTATACTTTATTTCTTTATATCAGATGAAGGCAGGGAAACTGTATTTCATTGCAGAAGAGCATACCTCGACTGCATAGCATAAAACATATCCATGCCAGTAGAGTTGGCATGGTATTCAGAGATTCAGAGATGTTGAGCATTTTATGATGATTAGGAATGCATAACTAACGCTGACCGAGGCTACTTAGTGAATGAGCGCTAAGATCCCCAGTAGTGGCCCAGACTATAGTTCAACGTTTTCATATGATTTTCATTGCTAGATGTTCTGCTGTAGAAACAAATTTTCTAGCTTTACGAATTACATGAGCTTTTGGTATTTGCTACTCTCTGCTCATTCAGTATTTTTTCGCTTATTTGAACGTATTTTTCCTTGGCTTAAATTAGATGCATAAACATAACGAAGCAAGGAGAAGAGAGAGAGCAACATGGAAAGACGTAGTTTTTATTGTTGGTTTGGTACTAACATATTTGAAATTAAGTACCGGATAGAGCAGCATAATCAGGTCAAAAGAACCACGCGAAAGTAAATTATTACAATTTCATAAATGCGAGACTCGACTTTAATGTAAAAAAAAAACATAGAAAAATATACGTACATTATGTATATTATGTATGTGTAAAAGTTATTCCGATAATCAAAAAATTCCAGGAGTTATCTATATAAGTAGGTACATCTCACGTGATCGTGCTAGTCCTAAATCCTATAACATCGCTGCTGATGGAAAAGCAATATCCGATTAAAATGTAAACCGTTTTATAATAGCTTAAAAACTACTGTTCGTATGGAAAAATTGTCTTAGAGTAATTTTTAGTTTTATTTTTCTCAAAGAAGGTCACCTTTATACTACCTATGCCTTAATTAACAAAATTATTGAGAAAACAAATCAGTTCAACCGATGAAAACTCATACGATTTCCCCGTGAGAAAAAAAAACAGCAGCATGACTATGACCTCTGCTATGTCTGAGCTGAGAGCTTTTGCTTGGAAACTTGTGGTGTTTCGTTTTAATTAAAAAATATTGTTATACCTAGGTAATTTTGTTGTGGATCTATTGGTTGACCATGATTGACTTTCAGGGGTTATGCATATACATATGTCGTTTTAGATGAGCAGCAAATATTATCTAACAAGAAAAGTGTGTGTCTATAAATTAGATTTGGGAAGCTAAGGAATCAAGCTCAAAATTACTCGAAACTAATTTTTCAGTTAAAACAATTGTAAAATCAAGCCGGAGAAAATCAAGAAGGCATACAAAATTGGATCACGAATTATATGGTCTTCTTCATTTCACGGGCGTTAGTACCAAGAAAATCTCAGACGCAGTTACGCTTACGAGCATGCAAATAATAGATTTGTTTATTTAGATGTCAGTGCACTTTTACCGCGACTTTCTGCTCTGCTATACAGTAGGACGACGTTTCTTATAAAGCTGGCTTCCCACGGCGCATTGTTTTATGAGCTGCGCCACGCGAGCGCGAGCCAATGCGCCGTGGGAAGGGTCTGGCTCGAGGTGGCGCGAGCTCTCCTCTGCTGGCGCGTCCGATCCATTTCGAGTCGGTAACTTCAAAGGCGCGGCGCGAGCGTGCGTGAGGTGGCTCAAGCTTGTCCGCACAAGTGGCTTGGCTCGTGAAACCACGCGCCGTGGGAAGAAAGCTTAACGCGAACTTAAAATCGCGCTGCTGTCCCCTTTAAACGCTATCTAAATATGTATATTGATCCCGTCTAATTTTTTGCGCTCCGTATAAGGGTACGTGCTCAACGAGACGAAGCCAGGCGAGGCGAGGTTGCATCAAGAGCTTAAAGGCTGAAACACATCCAAGCAAGCCTCAGGCCTGGCCCCTCTCAGGCTTTCTCGCAGCTTGCCTCAAGGCTTGCCTCAGAGAAATGAAAACAAAATGATACAACCAGGATCGGTGCTGTCATTGTAATTTTGTTTGTACATCTGTTGACAGAAGTAGGCCTGAGAGAGAAAAATTTCCAACATTGACCAAAGCGCGCTTCGCGGCTAGGCCTTGAGGCTTGTTGCTGGCTTGGTTTTGTGTTGCTTCATTTAAAAACCCGTGTTGGAAATTTTGACAACACCTGGAGGAAGCCTCGAGGTCTGGATGTGTTTCTGCCTTAAGAAATAAAATTATTGCACGCTATACTATGAGAGTGATCATAACAACGCTGTGACACCTTGAGGTATCTCGCTCGAGAGAATGAAATTTTCATTTTTTCTCGAGATGTAGCCAATACAATGCAAAAAATTTTTTAGGCAATCATAAAGATTACAATTATTTTGTAACCAAAGACAATACTGTAGCGTATTTCCATGTGTGTAGAAAGAATATCCGCAAATAACTGATTAAAATAAGCAAATTTATTTGTAAATAAACTTTCTAACTTACGGAAAATGACATAAAACGCGCTTGCTTGCTGAAATTTATCTGACTGTAGAAAGAAAATCAATAAAATAACTAATGAAATGGACAAATTACTAAAGGCAAGCCCAAACTAAAATTTCCCTGAACTTGATGGTTCACTTTTCGTGGCGCGTACTATAGTGTTCATATGAATTCTAAAGAAAATTTTTCGAGTACATGTAATCCTAAGAAAAATTCAGTGTTTGTCTTCGTTGAAAAACATCCTTAAGGGCAGGCAATAATAATATAATAATAATCAATCGAACTTATTTCGTCGTGTCGATAATTTCGTTGTCATTGGCCGTAAAGCCAATTCTCCGTCTTTTCTATTCTTTGTGGTCGTTCTTTAATTTGGAGACAAGATGCAAAATTTGTACGCGACAACCTTATGCATATATGTATGCATGTTAAAAATATGGTAAACATTTAATAAAATTAATTTTACCCTAAATAATCAATGAATTATTATTCTAATTAGCACTATTAATCCAACCCTTGTTATTCGCTTGCATAGTTGAACAGTCACGCACAGCTTTGGAATCCTAATATAAACCTGATACATAATCCCGTACGTGGTAATAATATGGTCGCCACACATGCAATTTCAATCATGTATAGATGTTTTGAAATAATCGAAAATATAGCTAGCTCTACACATAGGGTTGGTCAATTGCTTTTAGTCTGAATTTTTTACAATAACAAACAATAAAAAGAGATAAGTAGTTTTGTAATCCTACATAAAATTTAAAAAAGAAAAATTATCTGAATTTCGAAACGAGATAAGAAACAGAAAGAAAATATTTCACACAAGTTTTGATTTGTAATCATTGAATTCGATTGGATTTACTGTAAGCGCCTTACCATATCAGAACTTATTTGTTTCGAAATCAGCTGTTAAATGATGAAATTCCTGCACAGTATTGAATTTTGTTTGTGATATTTGATGCAAAGTACAAAAAACGACAAATTTAATTTTTACGTGCACAAGTACTTACAAAGAACTTAACTTATAAATCATATTTAGAAAAACTACGCCTATCAAAGGGTAGAGTCTCAAGCATCAATATACTTTATACACTCGCTGGCTAAGCCGTTCTGTTCTCTTGATGTCTATTTTCAATCTGAATCTCGTCAATACAAACTAACTGGACAAAACTTCATTCAGCACAGATATCATACAGCCACTCTTTCCAGGCAGGACAAATATATTGGATTATCAACAACACATAAAGTTTAGTAATGACCCGGACCAGAGCTCTGGATTTTCTTCACCCCTAATTAAAGCCATTACCAAACTTAAAAATAATAAAGTTGAATGTACCGCGCAGAAATTTCGACAAAACTACTTAAAACAATTACGAGTACTACAGTAGAAGTCCTATAGCATGTCCTGGAACAGATTTAAACAAACGAAAAGATAGCATCTTCCTAGAAGGAAAGATTCATCATAAAGCTCCTAAAAAAAAACAGATCTAAGAAAATACTGTAACTTGCTGGGAGTTACACTACTAAACATGATAAACAAGATTGATCGATTGATTGAAAATTGAGGTTAAGACCCCTTACAGGGACTCTGGAACGTAGTCCTTAAAAGGCCCATTGTTCACACTCCAGACTTATGAATAATTGCTCATAGGTTCCAACCGGAGGCTCTTACGAATTTAAGAATTTGGTACACAATATACTATCTCTCAAAATAATTCTCTCCATAGAAAGCAAAATAGAGAAAAATATGCAGGTAGAGATCAAGCCCGATTAAGACAATGACGTGAATGTATAGATCAATCGAACATATTGTGACTAATTGTGGAGCAATCAGCAAAATGTAAATTGTCCTCGTACAATACATTCGTTGACTTCGAAGGAGCATTCGACACCTAAATTGCGGGAAAGAATACCACAAAAAATAATGCGTATAATTATTTATTATTTATTTATTAAATTGCTTTATTGCATAAACTTAAGACTAACTTAAGCAGTAACTTATTTCAGTAAAGCTATTAGCTCATGCTAAATGTAAGTCTTGTGTATGTAGTCGTATGCTTTACCTTATAATATTTTATTTATTTTTTATTTGTTTCTTTAAGAACAAATTTTATACTTTTCCTTTTGCGATGTAGGCTGTTCAAAATTCGTTATTTACAAGTTAGTTAGAGTGTGGTAGTCAAGTCGTTCGTTTTTAGGTATTGTTTGGGTGCAGGGAGCAGTGCGTTCGTGTCTTCTCTGATGACCTTGAAAATTCAGTAGGTCTTGTCGTTTTACCTCGTTCGATTAGTAGTCTCTGTAATTCCCTGCGCTCTAGATAAATGTGGTGCGCCGTTAGCGCAAAATTTTCACAGAAAGAGCAGGGGACACTGTAGTCTCCAAAGAGGTTTTCTTTTATTGCGAAGAAGCTCCCGGGCATGACCCTGGCCATCTCAATCATCCTCCATTTAGGAAGGTCGAGCATATCTGGTGGTTTTAAGAGCCTGTGGTGATGTGGGGAAAACGAGTTAGAATTATTTCATGCCTCCAAGCTGAACGAATCTTAGTAAAACTGCCGTTTTGTAGGCCAGAGGTATATGGTGGCGATCCAGATTCTGACATTTTGCGCCAGAATGTCCTTGTTATTAACATTTTGAATAGCTTTAATAGGCGACAAGTTGTCAGAGAAAATCACCGTGATGTCCTTTTGGGTGGCTGCCTCCCATACTGCTGTAAGTTCGGCCATGTATACATTACATCAGTTCGGTAGCTTTCGACACATTTGTATCTGTCCATTTTCATTTTCAGCGATGACTGCCAAGGCCACAGCTACAGTCTATTTTAGATGCGTTGGTGTAAGGGAAATGTGGGCCTGCAGTCTGGTTTCTGTTGTAGTTGTCTATTGCAGTAATTGTTCAGGTCTACATATTGTTGTTCGTTAGTAATTATCTTATTCGTCTTGATCCCGTGTTGTTTGTATTAAATGGGACGGCTAGGGATGTGAAGAGGTGTGCCACCGACCTGTATATGCCGGATCTGGTGCTAGTGGATCGCTGGCAATTGGTGGACAGAATGTCTACAGTCAGGACTTGTGGAGAGGGGCTTGAGGGTAGTTGAAGAAGAGACTGGCAGCTAGTTGGTCTCTTCTGATTAGGAAGGAAGGAAATCTGCTTCTATAAGCTGGCTGAAATTTTGATTACTTTCTGGAATTTTTCATGTTTTTTTTTAGTAGAGAATCTATAGATATACGCTTAATTAAATAACTCTATAATGATGCAAAATCTACAATTCTCCACAATGGACAGCTGAGTGATAAAAAAAAAAATTAAATCTAAAGTAAAGTAAAAGCAATGATGTCCTCTCCCCTTTATAAAAATTCATCGCCACATTTAACTCACTCATTCAACAATATGCAAAACAAAATTAACATTCTAGAAGCAGATGCTCAATAGGTTGGGTATAAGAATAAATATATAAAAAAAAAATAGAAGAATTAACACGAAAAATACCATATCAACCAGATAACCGTATCAACAACGAACTGTAATATGGAGGAAGTGTCGAAATTTAACTATCTCGGTAGTATCATTACTACCAGTGAATGAGCGATTGAAGACATATAAATGAAATGGGGTTAAGAAAATCAACAATGGCTTTCGGAAGACTCTGGGCAATTTAATTGGAAATCCCTCTTCCATCTTACGAAGAATACCAAACTCAGAGTATTCAGATGCCAAATATGGCTTGTAAAGAAAACTAGCTCCAACTAAATCTAAGTTTTCATCAATCAAATTAGAGATTCGGAACTCTGGTCAATCACACACCAAGAATCAATAGCAGTCCAGAAAAAAACTCGCTAGGCATTCGAATGGAATTCATAGAGGAAAAGAAATGTAGGAAGCCCAAAACTACCTGAAACTGGATGGCTATTAAAGAAATTAATGAAAGGAGAAAAACCTGGATAGAATTCATGATGGATGGCCTAGAAGAGAGACTATGTGAAAGCATTATGCTTCCTTCCAAGAAGAAGAAAAATGATGAGTACGCAAATCAGAAAGACATTTTAAATGTAAAATACAATATTTAAGTATATAGAAATTTCTTTTGAATTTCGATACGCATTGTAGTAGGCCTCCAAGATGGTAATCCGTTCGGAAGACAATTTTGACATCCCCCCAACTAACTCTGCCTTCTAACGATTGTCGAAGATTAGATTAATTTCGCACCTACATTTATATTAACAGATAAGAAATATATATTCAAAAATTTATTTATCTCTTCAAATTATGTCACCTACATACTATTCGTTCCCAGTTATCGTGGGTAGGCGTTGTTGTCTCATCTAATGATAAATTACTTTCCTCCTATTTCCGTAAATTTAGCATTGTCAGCAAGGGCCGTTGCTGTTGAAGATGATTTAGTAAAATTCCATCAGAGATATGCTGAGCTGACATACACACATATGTACATAAATATCAAGTTCTGGCTTCATTCCATAATAGTGATATCTGTCAGGTCTGGGTCTGTTTTTGTTTTTTTTTTGCATTTGAGTTAATACTTTTAATGTTTTCTAAATACTCATCGTACTTTATATTAGGCAGACTAAATAGAGATCTAAGATTAAACTAGATATTTATATAATCGGGAGCATCTCTCTGATTTCTTTAATCATTACAATGCATTAGAATTAGATAATTCAAAAGAATGATTGAATCCAATGGACTTTTTGTAATCTCTTGAAGTTCTATGCATGAAAAAGAATACATGTAGTAACCGCTCTGACCTATCACCTCTATAAATAAAAATGGCCCATTTATGTATGTATAAATTCCTTGTTTTAATGTTGTTGTTCTTGTGCTTTTTTTTTCCTTATAAATATTCCAGTAGCAATAGTAGTACGGTTTCAATTTACTGTAATGAACGAAAGTTAGCGTGTTTTGATATCATTTTCATTTCCCTCCTTATAAGAAAATCAATCGAAAAATTACTTACTACGTAAGTAACCTGTGTGGCGGAGTGTTCCATATTAAATGTGAGACTACTACATATAATTTTATAATTTGAACAAGCCTCCTTAGTGCGACGAATAGATTTAATTATAACAAGCGCTAGAGAGGAGACAGAATGCTCAATTCAAGACTGTGTCTGCTATGTTGAATGATGTCATTAAATTTTCATCAAATTGCATTTATTTTGTATTTTTTATTTATATACCTACTATATTATCGTTAGTTACGTTCGTCCGTCGTTTGTGATTGTATCGCGCTATATTGATGTTTTAATTTTTAGAACATGAAAAAGCTTTCATCCTCATCGTTAATTGTTTTTATTTAATTACACATAAACACACACGTTTCTTTTAGTCTCAACAGTCTAGCTAGAGGTTGAAAATGTAAAATTCATTAATTTCGTTTGCATAAAATTTTCATTTGAACTAAATAATTTTTTATTTTTTTATTTTTTACAATTTACAGGACGTCGAGCTCGTGTTAATGACGTTGCTGCAAGTAGTGGTGCTGCAGTTGTAACGCATACAATAAATGGATCCCATTTAATAGATGATCAATTTTGTGCTAGTCCTAAACGTAAGGATTGCAAAATTGATGAAGTCACCAAAAATATGAGAGGAATTAAAGCTACGAATGGTGGTGGTCAGTCAATGAAATTTTTCACAACAAATGGAAAAACTTCTTCGAATGACATATTTGGTACAAAAACGAGGTCAAAGACAATAAAGAATTTTTTCAAGGCTACATATGATAAACCAACAACTATCAATATTGTTCAAAGTATAAACAATATGAATGGTAGCAATAATATTGGAAAGGAAGAAGAAAAAAATCGCAATACGATTAAAACAATCGATTTAATCGAAGATGAAGACAATACTTGTGATCATGTTTTTGGCTATACTATAAATAACAAAACTAATGGTGAAACAACGACAACCATAACCACAACCAATATATTCCTTCAGGAGCCAGTTTTAAGTTTAAATGTCGATAAATCATTAAATCAGCCATCATCTATTAAAATTAATAAGACTTTAGAAGTTGATCCGATTTTTTCTTCAACCAACGGATATCATATTACTTTGAATGGTCATTTCAATAAAGCCGTCCGGCTTAGTAGCTCACCACCGAAACATGATAAGAATATAGAAACCACCAATATCTTACTTAATTATGATAGCAATTCCTGTGACAGTGGAGTTGTTATCGATAACAAACTTGAATTAAGCCCTAGCAGGCGAAGAAAGCCAACAACACCACATCGCATTTTGTGTCCATCTCCAGTTAAGCATGCAAGTATTGAAAAATCTCCATCATCTGCATCTTTAGTAAATTTTTCGATTGGAAACGGTATTAGATCTCCGGATTATGTGAATGGTGTAGTACAAATGAAAAACTCAAAATCAAGAAGAAGGTAAAATTGATTTAATATGAAAATAATTTCTTGTTGTTGGATAAAATTTATAAATTTTTGCTTTTCCTCTCTAATAGACTGAACTCAAATGAATCGGAGAATAATAGTTCCTCCATAAAATCTCCACAGCTGGTTGGTGGTGTTATATTAACTGATGAAACTTATAAGAAAATCAACAGTAATAGTAGCTGCAATCAGAATTCTAAAGTTCTGAATTCAGCTATAAATCCAACAGCCGTGCAAAATACTAATAATAATTATAAAGTAAGTGTGTAAAATGTTTTATATTTGCCGTTATTTTTTATTTATTTTTTACTAACTTTAAAATTATTTTTTTGACAAAACGTTAACTCCAACTCAATGCCTGCTGAATGTGAAGTCTTGTAGTAAGAATTATTCCCTTGAAAAATCATATGGAACAATAAGGAAAAAAAATATTCTATACTAAGACGCCTACTGTTTAGATGGTAGTAGCTTTCTCATTTACTTTTTATTTGCTATGGAGATATGTATATCGCAATAATAGCACGAAATGCAACCGTCTGGACTTACATACGGGTAATGATCCGGAAAATATTTATACTTCGTGGTTTTTGTTAAACGAATCCAAGGTAATCAAAAACCATGAGGCTAATAGATTTTTTCCATCGTAAATATGAAATGTCTCCGATTTTGACGGGGGATGGTGGTCTTAAAGTGAACAGGATTAAATTATATAAAGTTATTTCCTCCAATATCAGAATCAATGGAAACACTGGTGCACTGATTGCTCTCTGTCTTTGCAGAGGATTATCAGAATTATAATCCCTAAAAATTGCTAGAGGAGTGCAGTTAAAATTTTAACGCAATTTCAATTTAGAATATGGGTCACACGTAGTTTGATATTGTGGATACAATGAAAGTTCAACAAATTGAATTAGATTAGCTCTGGAACGTTAAATTTGTGTACGTCTGACATTCGCAAAATATTTAAAGACTGACCAAAAATTATAATCATAGTCGAAAATGAGTAAATCACACAAAATTGTTTAATATACATAGGAAAAAAATTATAAATTGGTCTATGAGATCAATTTTGACGGTAGGTACTCTAGATGAATCCTCGTAAATATAGCTCGTTAGAAAGTTATAGTTATTTTTCGTTTGTCTTTCTAAAACTGTAAAAACGTTTATAACCAATTTCATAAGTTTTTTTATTCCGAAGAATCCTTACGTGTATTAAAATCATTTGAGTATGATCTATTTCCCAATATACATGAAAAATCAGGATTTTTAAATCGAAGTGCTAGGAAAAGCTTGGTGGGGCTTAAGCTGTGCTGAAAATTAATGTTTTTCAAAAAACCTGTAGAACGAATTCAACGTTACTTGAAGACCAATCCATTCATCGAAAGGTGTATATGTATGTCCTAATACTTTCCTAATATGTAACTAAATAAGATATCATGTCAATGGATTTACTTAGTAATCTGTCAGTGGATTCTACCGGATTTATTAACACAATATTTGGGGCTTTGATTTTGAATTTTAATTACGAGTCGAAGAAAGTGTTTTTTACAAGGATATTTTGGAAGGAAAGGTTTATTTATACAAGGAAAACTTGTGGTCATGTTCAGGTATACAAAATTTGATGAAAAGTGATGAACTGTCAAATATATTACTAAGTTTCCAGTTCTGTAAATACCGTTTAATCTCACGGAATTTCTGTTCCCAATCGTTACAGTTCAGTGGAGAAGTATGCTCTCACGGAAAGAGACAGGAATATGAAAGTGATACCATTTGCTTTCATGTACTTTTGGTTCAACGAGCAGTCCATTTATATACATGTCAGTGGCATAGCTCAATTTGAAAAGCATGCATAGAAAGTCCGTTTGACATTTCTCTCCGTTCCTTTGCTTCCATTGTTATTCAGCCTTTAATTACATGCGTTACGTATTGAATAATTTAAGGCAAAACAAAACGTGAAAAAAAAACCTGGATTAATATTAATATCATCATAAAAGTCCACCGGGTCTGATTTGATCTTGTTAATGGCAAGAATTACTACTCCGGGAGAACTAACTGCTATTCTTAAATTTTAGCATAGTAACACTTTTAAGGCATTAAACTCAACATTTACCTTACCATCATATATCTACAGAAGCGTACCAATGGTCATCATCAACAGCGACAATCCAAACATCAGGAATTGACAGACTTCTTTCCAGTGAGGCGAAGTGTAAGAAAAACAAAGCGTGCTGTGCAAGAGGAGATAATGAGGAGTATAGAAAAGGCTATTATTGAAGGGAGGGAAGACGGCCTCAAGGTGGTTAGGACATAAAATCTAATAGATTTGAATACATTTAATTATATTATATAATTTTTATTTCTTTAGATTGAAAATTTTGAAGGTAAAGGACGAGGCGTTGTAGCCGAAAGACTATTCAAAAGAGGTGAATTCGTAGTCGAATATATCGGAGACCTAATAGCAATGGGTGAGGCTAATCAACGAGAGAAAAAGTATTCATTAGATGAAAATGCTGGCTGCTATATGTATTACTTCAAGCATAGAAATCAACAGTATTGGTAATTTATTATTTATACATTATTATTACATATACATATATAACGCATGAGTTTTGAAATTAATTTAAAACGAAATTCCATTAAAAACAGTATTGATGCAACAGCTGAAACAGGTAAATTAGGACGATTAGTTAATCACTCAAGAAATGGAAATCTAATCACAAAAGTTGTTGTTATAAAAAATCACCCACATCTTGTTCTCATTGCCAAGGATGATATCCAATCAGGAGAGGAGCTAACCTACGATTATGGTGATAGATCGAAAGAAGCACTATTACATCATCCATGGTTGGCTCTATAGTTACTTACGTAAGCGAATCGTTTTTTCCTGAAATAATAATAAGTTGTTGTTTTAATTATTTTTAGATTTATTTAAGTTTATTATTTCAATAGCGTTTAGTTAAGTTTAAGGTCTTTGTTCTATTGTACAAAAACAAAAATTCTCTATATTGAAATGATTTCGCTAAAATATTCATTACTAATGTTATTCTTTGAAACTTTTTAATTAGGACTTTTCTCTGCCTCTTGAAATAGCAGTTAGATTTTTTGCTGAACTGCAAACAGCTGGTGGTAACATATTCATACCCATACCTTTGATAGACTTAAGCAAAAGTATGATTTTTATTAAAATATATTAAATTAAAATTCGGACAAATGAAATTTCAAAGATTCTGTACAAGACTGTGACTATGAATGACATCTCGAAAATAAGTCATCTTTGAGAAAAATTTATCTGGAAGTTTTTTTTGTCTAGTTCATACAAGTAAGTGTGAAAAAATTTGACTTTGGTAACACATTATACTACATAGAAACTTTGGCTTTTCACTTTAATTTGAAAACAAATTGCATGGTGCAATGGTCAGTGAAAATATCCGCACTTATTTAGTAATTAGTCATACACATAGATAATGAGCTAATTCTATTTTAAATTCATTTCCCAGGGCACTGAGCTCAGGCACTGTTAAAAAATTCTCATAAATATCTCATAAAAGGTCCATTTGATTTTACATTATAGAAATGAAGAGATGTTAGGTTTCAAATATAAATATGTGTGTGTGTGGAGGGGGGGGGGGGGTGAAAAAGTATGGAAAAGTACGCGAACGCTTTTCCTCCAACTTCGATTAAAACAAGAAGAAGAATCAGAATCTAAACAGTAAACAAGACTTGCATAAAAAAATATCTGTTCTGGTGTTTTATTTACCTTATTGCACTCATGCAAAAGTCCCGGATAACATTGAATAGTTAATCCATTTTCGTTCGACATTTTAATTGCATTTAAAAAACTTTTGAACTTTCCTAATGACAGCTGTCAATTTTCCTTGCAAAACTGGTGCAGTAACTAATGTCGATTTCCATTGATATTTTACAAAAAGTACACGCCAATCAATGACAAACGAGTTCAATTGAACAACTTTTAAGGCGATGAAAATGTATATAGTAGCTAATATCTGTGTAATTTGTCAGATTGACATTTTCTGAAAGAACAGCATCGAGCCATACCATTATAATTATAAGCACAGAAATTAAATTTTTAACAGGATTTTCCATTTTATTTTATTAATTAAATGAGTCATTACAACTTTACCTTGCTTTAAAATTAATTTCACTTGTCATTTGTTTTGACATTCAGCAGAGATAGATGTGTGCGTTTTCCGGTGTAACACCGCCGATTTTTCGAGTGTAGTACAAGGGTAATTTTAACACTACATTTCAGGTCAATGGAACAATTTCAGTGTAGTATTGCATGAAAAGTGTGACACTTCTGATAGAAAACGTGATCAATGGAAATCGGTATAAGAAATTCGGGTAAATTCATGCAAGAGAGAAGCTGTAATGTGTGCAAAATTTATGTAAGCTAATAAGAGACGACCTGTAGGCACAGGGACAGCTAAGTATTACTACTAGACCCTTCGGCACGAGCGTGAGTATACAAGGTATTCTCTGTACGAACCAAGTTCCATTAATTTTGGACGTAATGTCGTGTAATGTATAGAAAGGCACGGTACAAAGAATACAATAATCTCTCTCCTCTCTCTGTCTTTTATATACATTAGTGGACGGAATTACATCACAGCACACGTGTCAAAATTTAATGAGAATACGCCACACCTCCACCCTGCTACACCTCTACTGAAATCAGCAATTTCGTTGTTCAACCCGCACTAAAATGTAATCTGGTTCAGCCCCTAGCCGATTTTAGAAAAGTCAATTGGCGGCACTCTGCAGTAAACTAGGTATTAACAGCGTTGTTAAACCAGAAGGTGATGCAAAACTCAACCGTTTGTTGTAACCCACGCCGTGTTGTATTCCAATGCTGCGTTGCTTTTCTCGTTCTGAATGAATCTGTATGAATCGACAGAACGATGTCATTGTTTAATTCTGTGCTCATAGAAAAGGAACGAAACAGAACCATTTCAAGTGTTTGACGTTTCTTTCACTTGATAAAAGCAAGAATAAATTCGTAAAAATTATTGTTTATGAAAAATTAAGCTATTTTCCAACAACAGTACAACTGCGAAAAAAGAAAATCCTGAATCCAATGAAGAAATGCGTTTGATTTCTTTGCTCAGTCAAATCCACTGATCCGTTGGCTTGATAAAAAGGATTTCCGGTAGTTTAAAATGAATCATGCTCTTCTATTAGGGCCCTCAGCTTTCTCCAAAAACGTTCACTACAGAGCAAAGGAGTTAACCAGGCTATTGTGTTCCACTATTCATGACAGACGTCCTTCAAACCGAGTTGCTGCAATCGAGGCTTTTTGTGTTGCTGCGAATGTAAAATGCAATAGTAATTGTATCGAGCACATAACTTCTGAAATCTCCCCACCACTGATAGACCCTGTGCCGATTGTACGAAGACAATGCAGAAAAACTTGTGGCTGGGACCCCCATTAGACCTGAAATATAGATTCTCTACTGGTAAGCACTCTTCACATATGCACGCAAACACTTAACTAGACCGGCTATGTGAAAATATTAAATTCTTAAAGATAAGCCATCCACATCAATAATACATACATATGTATGTAAGTCTGCATATAAAAAAATGTCTATGCCAAATCAAATGAAAAACGCATTTATTAATGTACCCCTCCTGCTTAAGTTATGTACGTACAACAATAAAGGATAGGGTTATACAGCAACAAAATGAGCAAAACGATTATAAATAGGGAGGATGTTTATAGTCACTAGTGTGGCTGCAAGCTCTTATAATAATTTCTTAGTGTATTCCATAGGAGTATAGTTGAATTCTCCGTTGCGACCCAAGTATACTAAAAGTAAAACCTAAATAAAATAGTGCGCTTAAAAAAAACTTTCAAATCCGTGCTACCATAATAAAATATAAATCGAGCACTGCTACACCCGAGAAAACTCTCTTATCAATACGTTCTAAAATATTTTCAGTATTCTTATGTAAAACTGACGAAAAGATTTATTTGAATAGGTAATAGATCCGGCGACTTAAACTACTATTGATATAGAAAAGTGGTCTTCGGATATTCCTAAGCTTGCTTCCTTATCTTCCCAACTGTAATCAAATTTTTTGTTCACACCAAGAACTAAAGATATTAATCACTGAAACCTTTAAGTCACTTGCGAAATGATTAGTGCGCTGTCTTTGTATTAGTTTTGAAGAAGAAAACGTCGAGTCTACCAGGGGGATTAACTATGTAAAGAAAAATTAGGAGGAAACAGCGATATTTATTATATATTTCATACAAATTTTTTTCTATTTTGGATGGTAATTGCGTACTACTTTTGATTATAGACTGTAGTAGTAGATGCCTCCAGAATAATTTCCGTGTTGTGTAGGAGATATCTCCCTTTGTCTTTCTTTTGTTATTTACAACTTTAAGACTGTAATCTCAATTTGTAAATCATCCAATTCAACGACTCACCCGATAACAATTTACCGCCTGTACGATCCGCACTAAGAGTGAACTGCTTCTACCTCTCAATACCTACATATCCTTAAGGTGAAAAATCAATGAACGAGGCAGGGGTCGCGTCGCTTTGACAGTTCAATAGAATATACGTGTTTAAGTCATTGAATAAATAACTAATAAGGAAGCGGGGTATCGTGCGAATACAGTGTACGTGTTTCAATGACAGTGTGACCATGGTCGGTGGGGTGGGGGGGGGGGGAGGAGGAAATAGCAAGAGGGCCCAGTCTTAGAATATAGAGACAACAGGAAGTGTTGATAAGAACATTTTCGATGGGAGCAAACGTAATAAATTCAACCATATATCTTGTTGCCCCGCTCTCTATATTGATTCTACTACACGGCTGTACTGAGTGTTCACTACAGCGGCAACAGATATTGCAACCAGAATTTGGCTTATCACACTTCCTGTACTCTCTATATTCTAAGGGCATAGTGGCTATTTTGTGTCAGTCCAACTGTCTGACATTTCATAATTTTGAAAAGAAGTTCTCGGATTTGAATTCGCGATATTGTGAAAAATAAATAATTAAACGTGATTTTTACGTAATAGTAGTGTGCAATTAGTGCGAAATATTCTTTTGTGTAATAGAGACTCCGGAGTCTTAAATTATCATAATGAAGTGCGCTGTGCTGTGCTGCAGGAACGAACGGAGTTATTGTCGTGGGAAAGCATTCTTCAAGTAACTTTAATAGCTAAATTATTCCAGTCATATAAAGGCAACGCCAAGAAATATTGTCTGAAAATAATAGGGCGCTAAAAATTTGTTTATTTTACATAGAAATTTGGATTACAACAAATGTCCCTCTTAAAAACTGTCATGGTTTCATTAGTGCCATGACGAAACGAATACAAACAGAGCACACTAATACATTTCGCCGAGTGGCTTACTTTTTCACCCGATATTCCGTTTCCTTATTAGTTATTTATTCAATGGTTTAAGTTAGTGCTGGCCAAATGGCTGTCGCGCTTGCCGGATTCGACGCGAAAGTAGAGAAATGTTCTACTTTTAACGCGCGGCAGACGCTTTGACAGATTTTTTGATTGATTTTAAACTGTTTATATGTTTGGTAAGCTTAAAATTCATGAGCTGCCACATGTAATAACTCTGATATATCCATTATTTCACTTTTAAATAATAACTCAAGCTTTTCTTTAATTGTTTCTTTTTATAAATAAATCTTAAGAGTACTAACGCGACGCATCCATTGGGTCTTGCTCAACGAGATAAAACTAAAGGAGATGCAATCATATGTACGATCTGTGTACATGAACATACCCAAAATTGCCCTGCATTTGTGTATGTTTCATTCCTCCATTTTTGGTCTTCGCTGTCAGATGCATACTTACGTTCGGTTTGATTTGGGCTTGGCGCATTGACGCAGGAAAACTCATAATAACCGTAGGGGCACGAAGCAAATATTACTCAAAAAACTTTTTATCACTGAACTTAATTAATTAATTCTTAATTATTAACTTTTTTATGTTCATGTTTGCAAATTCAGTAAATACTTTTAAGTATATGAAAATAAAAGCGATTAAAATTGCGAACAGGTTGTACAATTGTGTACAGGTGTACACATTTTGCGGCGCTTATGTATAAACAATATCAGTGTCAATGGGTTAGAAATGGGTACGTGATAGTTTCTCATTTGCATCTCCTTACCTCGTTGGTCTTGCTCAAATCATACACGCGTCTGCCACGGAGAACTGTCAAAGCGCGGCGACGCTTACCGCGTTCATTGGGCTTTCAGCATTAGTCCGGTGGCACACGATGATATACACTCGATACACCGTAATAAGGGTTTTCCAATAAGAGGTGTTATTTTGATATTCAAAGAAAAATGCCATTTTTTGAGATAAATGGTCGGATCTTTATTTCATTATAAAGAGGAAGGTATGCCGTTAATAATGGAAAATAACATCAGCCAAATGACCACCACGACCATGCCTACAGGACCATATTCTTTTCATGAAATTTTCCATAACCAAATCGCAAAGTGGCTGCCCTATGTCCTCGATAGCCTCACGAATTCCATCTTTGAGGTCTTGAATCGACGCTGGGCTGTTGACGTAGACCTTCTCTTTCACGTGGCCCCAAAGGAAGAAGTCGCAAGGTGTTCAGTCACAAGATCTCGGTGGCCAATTGTGATCACCTCTTCGAGAGATAACACGGTCCGGAAACTTTTCCCGTAAAAGATCAATGGTTTGTTGAAAGTAAACGTTGTCCAGATCAATACCATCCAATTCCGGCCATAAAAACTGTTTTTTAGCACTATTTTCTTGTATAGCCCAATTTAGAGCAAGGGTTAGACTCGGATGATACATGAGTGCTTTATTACATATGTATGCATATACTCAGTTTGTGTGCATATAGTTCATATGGAAATGTTGAATTTTCTTTTCTGTCTCAAGCATGTATAAATCATGGGTCTGTGGGTCTGGACTGCGCGGTTGAGATGCAACAAGTTTTCGGTATGCTCGTAACCCCCGGAATATAATACAAGCCATGAAGTCGCCGAAGGCACCGACACATTAAAAGGCCTTAACGTGCCGGGTACAGCATGCAGTAAGAGCTCACTCTCACTGGTTTTTGTATACTCGTCATGGAGGAAAAACTAAAATTTCATCTTAAACAGGTCATAAAGCCCAAAACTGTCGCTCCCACAGCAAAATGAAGTTAAAACAAATTGCAGCCAAATATCTTTTCTTTCTAATAGTTTTAAAAAAAAAAGCATGTAGAACAAATTTACGGAAATTATAGCTTTTGAACAAATTACAAGCAACTTTTATATGAAAAACTCCTTCAGTAAGACAAGGCAAGAAGACTGTGGATGTCGCCTGCTGACCCTCCCGTTGCTCTCTTTTTTCGACTTTGTTCATGGCTTGTATCTTGCGTGGGCTACGGTATGCTACATTGCGGCATGTCTTGTCGTCATCCGATAAGCGTCATTTACCGAGTTGACTAGTAAATTTTGTCGCGAAATTAACAAAATGTGCTGTTTTAGTCTATTGCATGTATGACTGTGAGGAAGTTCTATGCGGTACGATATCGACGGGAGAAATGTCGTACCGATACTATGTCGCATCACGCCGTGCCGCTGTGATGACAACTACTTTACTGTTCACAACACTGACATACAATAAGAATGGACTGAGCGTTCTTGCTACAAAAATGGCACAAATTTTGAACAGGCTGTGAAAATCCTTTATTTAGTACAATTGTACACCGATTCATAATTTATTATTATTTGTCGATTAGAAACACTAAAGATGTTGTAAAATAGTATTGCATTAAATAAAAACTGTTTAGGAAGTTAAACTTGTTTTAATTAACATAAAAATTAATTTTTAATATTACTGAAAAATGTGCTCCTCTGCAGATTTGATGTAAAACATAATTGAGCTTGAAGGAGAGCAAAAAATATATTTGTTTGAATTTTTAAGTCAATTTCAATACATTCAATTTTACGTAAACATATACTGTTTTCAAAATTGTTAACAGTTCAACGTACATTTTGAGCTTGAAAAGGAGTCTAAACAGATTTTAACCAACATTTATGGCATTTTTGACTATAGGATTTAGATAGGATGGCTCAGTCCATTCTTATTATATGTCAGTGGTTCACAACGCAAGATGGATTTTGTTTGGCGACGATCTTTAAGAGAATTTTTAATGACTGGTGGATATTACTTTTCATTTGGTTTCTGGAAAATATTTCATATATATCATATTAAATAAAAGTTTCTTATCACATTTTTTGCAAACACGAACATTATTATCTCCTATACAACACACAAATGATTCTGAAGACGTATTAAAGTCTGTAATCTAGGTACTAACTCAATTCACAGAAGTTGAAAATTCTTTTGTGGTAGATTTCGTTGCACGTTATTTATTGATATTTACTACAGAAAGATTATTCCCCCCTGCTGTATATGGATTATTTAAATGCAATTAGAAATTTATACCAAAAATATTTTATAAAACTCAAAGAATAACATTTTTGCATGGTAAAAAACATTTTTAAAAAATGTGTTCATCGAATCTTCGGAATTCCAAAAAAAATATATATATATATATATTAAAAGTAAGCACTAGTATTTAGTTTTCTCGTCACTTCTCGTATAAAATTAAAAATTAACTCTCAAACTAATTTTATTTGTTTTAAGATAGATTTTTTTCTAATATTTGCTTCGGCAAGTATTTTTCGTAGTAAATTACAATATTGCAAAACTCTGCCAACTACACATTTCATATATAATATGTAAAAAAAAGTATAGAAAAATATAAAAAAAAAATGGTAAAGAAATATTGAAAAAAGAAACAAATCGCTTATTTATTATACTTTATAAATGTATCCAATAAAGAAAAATACAAATGCACACAAAGAAGTTAAACTTCCTTAATAATAATATCCAAGCAATCTACGTGTATATTGGAAAATAGAAGGCGTCGATTAATTTCATAAAATATTTATTAAACAAAATGAAATTCGTTATGAGTAGTTAAAAACATAATCAAAATATTGTTCCGAACGACTGTTACTTAATACATACAAACATCTATGTATGCATGTACATACATATATGTGTAGGTATATAATCACTTTCCCATTGTTATAATTTAATGTTTTCTCGCAAAAGTATTTTATATGAAAAATATTTATTTGTTTTTCCTGCGCTCCTTCATTAGCAATAGAGAGTTAGTTAGTAATTCGAATGGGCTTTTTGGAAATTATAATTATCAAATTATGTATGTACATTGTACAGGATGTAATGATAATTGTGATGGTTTAACTCATGTTTGTTTTTCACGCAAAAGAATTAATAATCGTTGTAATTTACCGAAAAGAGAAATAAGAGTAAAAGTAAAATAAAATATTATAATAATTATACATATTATAACCGCGTTTTTTTCGTTTTTCTTCTTTTGTTTTTAGTCATTCTTATTCTGTAGATTTTTATTACTTTTTAGTCATATCAAAAGAATTACTGCATTGTACTCGATAGGCAATACGGAAAATTAGTCTTTCCATTAATTACATTTTTGTAGCTAACTATTATTATTAATTGCCGCCCTACATAATATACATACATACATATTTATATAATGAAATGCACGAATTCCACCATAATTCTGAGCACTCTTATAAGTTTGATACAATTCATTATAAATTAAAAAAAAAAGCAAGCAAGCAAGCAAAGCAAAATGATGTTAGTAAATATTATTTAAACTTAAAATTAGAAATTTCGTGTTTAATTCTAACTATCCCAATGCATACATTATATTATTTCTTGTATTTAAGGTATCCGGTGATTGTATATATAAAAAAAATCATGGGTTGAGTAAAGGTGTATAAAACACAACATACAAACTTTGTGTTAAGAGGTGGCTGTCTGCTTCAAAAAAAAGCAGATAATAAGGTCACAAATTGGAGATTAAGAAGTAAATGGAGACAAGTTATGTAGGTTCAGTAAGAAAGATGCAAATTCAATAAAATAAAAGCAGATCAAACACAACATATCATTACTATGTTTCCATCATGAGTTAGAGTTGAGTTAGTTAGCGTTAACTTTTGCTGGTTTATGCTGTTTCCACGGACGGCTTCTGCTGAAATATATCGTACAAAGTAGCCGGATTTGTGTTGAATAAGCCACCCGCACATTTGCACAAAATTAACTTCTCGAATACTCGTTTCAATGAGCACTAACTCGTGTTTAACTCGGATTGTCTCCGCATGGAAACATATCTAGTGCATGTCAGAAAAAAATACAAATTATAAAAACCAAAATTTAGGCTGTGTCAAAAATTCGCCAAAATTAGGCATAAAAACCTTAGATTAGGTCTGTATGTTTACTCGAAAGTTTTTACCCAGGCCTCAATGCTTTTACACACTCGAAAGTTTTTTACCCATAATATTGTTCCGAGCATGGCCTTTGGTTCGTTATTTAAAGCACAATATTAAATATTTAATATACAAGTTCTTTATTTCACTCTAATCTTATACAATTCACAAACCTTCATTAATTAACTCAACTTTAATTATTGCTAATACTGTACTTTCAATTATTGCAATCCAATTACAACACTTTCGCTTGTTTATTACTTTCGCTTGTTAACACTGCAACGTCTAAGACAAGACTCTTTTCTGGCGATGACAACTGTTATATTTATACAGTATACTGATAGCACAAAAGTACTGAAAATGTACTTCAGAAGGCCTGAACCGAAGCCTTCCAGCTCCAGTGAAAAAGGATAGGCAGTCGGGAAAAATTCAGGGGTAAACACTAACACATATAACCGCTGTCGCGTTTTTAAATGATTTATTTGCGTATGTAAGAGTCGGACAGGTAGCGCCATCAAAACTGAAAAACCCGCACTTTCAGTTTTTCATTACTTTTATGCTGTAGTTTTGGGGGATGTATTCGGTACTTCTGAACCAATGAAGAGAAGCGCAATATTCAGGCATTTGTCAGTAGTTTTGAACCAGTGAAGATATGCACAATATTCAGGCATATTTCAATAGCTTTGAACTAATGAAGAGAATCACACCATTTCCAAAATAAAAAAATCAATTTTCTTTAAATATATTTAATATCAAAGAATAATGATTGTAGTGGTAACCCCTGAAGTCGTGCTATCAGGGTAGAAACTCTCCAGATTATTCTGGAGTGTTCTATTCCAGAATCTTCTTGACTATTCTATTCATTCTATTCCTGAACCTTCCCGAAGATTCCATCATCGATTCTCCGAACCTGAAGTTGTTTACTCTCCATTGCCAGTAGATGCCACCAGTTGTTTCTTTCTGTTGCACGTAACACTGCCCTCTTCTTAAAATTGTTCGTCCCGAACAATAGGTGATCCACGGTCGTGATGCTCGTTGTATTGACACAAGCGGTCCAAATGGACAATTTTACGCTTGCCTCTTGTGCCACGCTGAATCCTGTATACTACGTCATTAATTCTAGTTACTACTGAATACAGTCCCTCCCACTGTTGTTGTAATTTTGGAGAACGTCCTTTATGTCGTTTCGGGTTGAACAGCCAAACAAGATCACCTTCGTTAAATCCTGCGGAATTAGCACGTAAGTTATAGCGGGTCTTCATCCGATCAGAATTTGCTGCTAATTTCGTCTTCGTGGCCTCGTGTACATCAGCTAATTGTTGTTTGAGCTCCGATACGTAGTCTTCGGGTAACTTTTGTTCACCTCTGGGGGTACCGAATTTGAGGTCGCTAGGTAAAGGGTATCTCTCTTCCGAATATGACTAAATTCAAATAAATTTAGAAATGTCGAATTGACAACAAATAAATAACCCAGCTCTCTTTTCATTGCCCCCCGTGTCTACAAAAAAAAAATGCTTATCACACGTACACGAATTTTACACAGCCTATCCTTTCCTTTTTGCTATATAATCTAAGATGAAAACAGATGCCAAATGATTCCTCTCATGCAGATAATTAAAAAATTGTATGGCAGGGAGAGACGCAAAATGTCACCCTACCTAATTACAGGGTGATTAGTAAAATATGTTTTTTTTTAAACACCCCATATATGAAAAGTACAGGTTATACGCTCTATTTTAAGATTGCATTGCACGCAGAGCCTTGGGGTCTCCTATGAATGTTAAACCACCCCTTATCCCTCCCCACTCCAGAGTTATGACGGTTCAAATTCAAAATTTCGGTTTTTTCACAAAGTCAAGTGTTAAGTGTGGTGACCAGTCATGTTTAGCGTGAATTTTGTTTTTTAAGTGTTTTTAAAACGTTTTTAATGGCTTTAGTGCTTTGTGTATGACTTTATTGTTCTAGTTTGTTTATTGTATATTGTTTTGGGTGTAATTTAATTTATACTGGAGTAATTTTGTTTTTAGTGCTAGCTAACCTCACTTTTTCTATATAACGTCCTTACGATAATATAACCACTATGTTTTTTTTAATTTTCTTATTATTGATTGCTGTGGTTTTTGCCGCACCAAGTTTGATGGCTCATCCGAGATTTTAGCGTGCGATGATGTCTGTCGTAAAGCGTTGGACGCTTCATGCGTAGAACTCGAGAATGCGGGCTTAAAATTTCTAAAAATTTCGTTGTACAGAGGTGACCTGGACAAGAGCATGCTGGTTGGCACATCGGACAAGGTTAACCAAAAATGCTCAGTTTATTGAGCAAAAAATAGTTGACTGCTCAATTTCAATTGTTGTTGACTGCCCTCAACAATCAAAAGTAGACCATGGTTTCATAAACAACCGCTCTAATAGAAACCTTTGTACCTTCTGGATGCCAATCTAAAAATAAAGCTAAAATAAAGAACTTTACTCCAAAAAAACTGAAGTTGCTTCGCTTCCCCTTTACTATCAAAATGTAAGAGGGATTCGGACAAAAATTGCACATAACTTCAATCCTCTGTTGCTTTCACTGAAACTTGGCTGCATCATGGCTTTCGTGATGCTGAAATCTTAGAGAATTCTTACCAGGTTTTTAGAAAAGACAGACATACTGATTCTGAACCTCGTGGCGGTGGCGTACTCCTAACATGTAAAAACCATTTTAATTGCAGCCAAATTAAGGTTCTGTTTTTCCAATACACCCTGACCAAAGATTGAATTTTATCTTCCACATAAACTGCATGGTATCAAAGAGTAGCACTATGCTGGGCTTTAAAGAATTCTTATAAATATGGTGAAACTATATTTTATTTTGCAAACAAAAATAATAAATAATCGTAAAACCGTAGGTGAGAGCGACTGCTCTATCTCTTTTTTTTAAATTATTTATAATGAACTAATCATCGCATCTTGTACAGTAAGTAGGCTGTTCTTTTATATAATTGACATTTAAATAAATTAATTACTTTTGCTGTTTTTTCATAATAAAATATTTTTCGTTCTTCAATTTCATTGTTTCTCAATGTTTGCATTTCTTATTTTGCTAAAGGGGATCGCTTCGAAATTTGTGTAATTATTTAGGAAAAGCCTTAAGACCTTAACTATGTTATACAGGTAAGTCAGTGGTATAGGTAAACATGATAATTTTTCATTAAAATTTGTTGATAACCTGCTGATCGAACACGATAGAAAAATTCATTTTTTCTTAATATTTTTCTTCGCATATTTAAATGTGCATAGACATTAATGCTATCTGATTTTTTTTATCTATCTTATCAAAATTTAAAACAAAAACAGATCTCATAAATGGTCCACAGATGCACGATTGGGGAAATCTGAGCAGAATTTGTTCCGTTTCTTTCTGGTGGAGAAACCTTCTCGGGAACCGTGAAAAAAGTTTTTATTTAAATGATATATTCATGATCCTTGAACCAGCCTGCGTCTTTTTAAACCAGTTCGGTTCAAAATCTGTTGTAAAAAATTTGCACTTTTTTACTTTGAGGTTTTCGACGGTGTTAAAAGGTATTCAAAGATGGGCGCGACTTTCACGAGGCTTCGGCTCCAAAAATTTTGTGAAAAACCCCACGCGTTCGCGCAAAAAAGGAAAAATAACGAAATAAAATGCGGAAAATTGCCAGTTCAAATCAAAACTGTTCATGGAAACTTTGCTTAGCAAAATATTGTTTCTTATTTGTCTTTGCTTATATATTTTTTCCCGAATGGGGGCGCTATGCGACTTCCAACGGGAAAGAAGTGAAGTATTGGCGGTAGTGTCGTTTGGTTTGGAAAAAATAATTTAATTATGGGTATTTGATTTTAAAAACATAGATGTCATTGATGGTAATAAAGGTAAGGTTGAAGTCTTAAATATGGATTCTCAAGGCGAAAATCAGCAACTTGACAAAGCTGACCAAGAATTGACATTTAGGATAGAAGAGGAAAAACTCAAAATGGCAGCGACACGAAGGTTACAAAAGGTAAAAAATCTATTAAAATTACTGAAAAATAATGAAATTTTAACTAAATAAATGTTATGTTCAATCTTTTGGAAAATTACTAAATGTATTTTATTATTTTGTATTAGAAGTGATTTTTTTATTCAATTTATATGATGAGGTTATGCTGAAATGTCAATTTTTATATTGAATTTTTTGTGTAGTTTTTTTTTATACATAAAATTTTTAATAATTCTAAAGTAATAATCAATTTAATTTTAATCATATTTTGCAGGAATTAGCTGATTTGAAATCATCGGGTCTTAAATCCTTTCGGGATATTGTAGTTGATGAACAAAATCTCCTTTTCTGGACAGGCTTAATTGTTCCGGTAAGTTTTTATTCTCGTATATCTAATTAGTCATTTTGTAAATTTGTGCGATTCAGCAGTTTCTAGCAATAATTGGCGAATTTCTAAAGAAATACAACAACGATGAATAATAATTAATTGCTGGTTGTTATCATATTATCTTTCATATGACTCAAAGATTTATGATTTTGCGATTAGTAAAGTGCTATGTCCCCCAGAAATCATTGTTTCTTAGCTTTGTTTAGTTTGTATACCTGATAAGTTCGAAAGATATTTTAACTATGTGATCGATTTGTGTAAGACAAAAACTGCTATTTTGAGGCTTAAAAATGTTTGATGAAGTGGGCGAATTTGTTAGGAACATGCTTAAGATCCATCCATTGAAAATATGAATGTAAATCAGTACATGACTGAGGTTAGGTATACTACAATTATTTAATGCACCATAGACATCAAAAGCTCTTTGAACGCTTCTTGTTGTGTAATTCGTCAATCCTAAGCTATGTTGAGCTGATTTTATCTAAAACCTTAATTGGTAGGTACCCACTTGACTTTTTGAGCAAGATTTTTCAAATTAAGAGTCATACCCATACTCACCTGTGCTGAATTCTGCAGCCAATTATCTAATTAGAACAAAAGTCAGGAAGGGAAATATCAGATTAGATTAGATGGATATTTAATAGAAGAGAGAAGAACTGCTGTTATCGACATTGAGCTCATCTAAATTCGTCAACCATATCTTGGCTGTAATTGTAGTCCGTTTAGGCTTATACGTCCTCCATAAAAGGTGCCCTATGCAACTTTCTGAAATTTTTCTTTCATTTATCGTATTCTATAAATGCATCTACTTCCAAGAAGTAGTATCTGGTTCTTAGCAGCGAATTCATGAAGGCTATTACCACAAAAAAACCAATGACGTACGCAAGGTGCATGATATAAAATATTTTCTTATGTGAAAGCTTGTCTACTAGAAATCCACCTATCATGATAGAAAATATTACGTTACAATTTTTTAATATTTAAAACGGTTTGTATGACCGTAAATATGGTCATAACCAGTTTCATAAGATTTTTAAGTAAAAACTTGTTGAATATATACTTCGATTTTTTTAATTAATTTTATTACCTAGCTCAGAGAGTTTTGCTCTCATTGCCCCAATTCATACTTGCCCCCAATCATCATTCTACCTAAAAGTTTTCGTGCACCAGGGGCAGAATAATGACACGTCTAAACTGTGTCGTTGCTTACGTCCATGATACCATAAATAAAATGTCGACGATTGTGAGGAGTCATACCATTTCTCTAGTGAAGAGTGATATAAATTCGCAAAAAATTACTTGGATTTATTGAAAACTGATTAGAAATTTGTTATCAAATTTTATTGTGACCAAACGGTGCAATAATCTTGCGCAGAAGATATCTAACTCCAATGCTTCATTAACTCAATCTGGAACTCTTCATTACGTTCTTCATAATTTTTACACTCTTTAACTCGAACTATGATAATTACATATTAGTTGAATCATTCCTTAACTTAAGGTGAGGTTACCGTCGAGAGACATTAAAAATGCATGAACTTTGGAAAAAAATTTTGGAAATGGGTTTTAACGTATTTTATTCTTCCATCAATGGAGAAATCGCTTCCTGATGGTCCCGCGAATTGAATTTCCTTCCAAATGCGCAGAGATTCATGGGAATCGGTTCATCCGTTGAAGCTCTTCCAAGAACTGATTGTGCTGAATTTAAAGGTTATCGTTTTCCTCAGGTAGCGAGAAAAGGTCTCCCCAGAAAATGTGCTCCGAGCGCCTCAGCTACCTGTTTTATAGCCGCGGCTGTGAATTCTAAAATACTTTAGATATGAAAATATCCTTTTACCCACGTGTTCTATGTACAAAAAAAAAAAAAAATCGAATTTTCCATAGTCATGAACGGTAACCTCCCCTTAAAAGAAATATACTTGAGAGAAAATTCTGAAACTGAAAACTATTGTTATAAGGTTTTGGAAATATCGGGGAATGATAATGACTTTGAAACAACATCCAACTTTTGTGAGGAAAAAAGTGATCTCACTTATAGGAATAACGAGGAGAAGAGACTTCTTTAATCACCAGACGGAAATCCTAATTTACAATGCATTTATACTACCCAATAATTACTTACAATATAATTTACTGGTCACAATATAGCAATAACTTACTAAACTGCATGGCTAGCAAAATTCCCTGAGTTTAAAACATACACATATACAATGGATCACCAGAAGAAATAAAAAATACAGAGCACAAGCTCAAAAAAAGGATTTTGCACATAAAACTGTTGAAATACTCTTTATTAATACCAGCCATTGACTGTCTGTGAAGATACCCAATTAGTTCATATAAGAAAAATGGAATTGTCAGAGTAGAGAGATGAAAGAGTGGTGATGGAAAAGAGGCTGACTTGGTAAAAATTAATGCCTTGATGGCTAGTTGACTGCATGAATCTTTCTCCAGATCCTTTTTGCCTTTTGTTTAAACAAGGTTTGCAAATTGACCTAGGTGTTTAAAAATTACTAGAGACTGAAATATCGAACTTAGACGCTAATTCGAACTTCTTTTCTAAAGCTTTGTTCTGCAGCACACAGGAGATAGCAAATTGAATTGATTTGTTGGGTACATAGAACTAGAAAATGTTTTGAAAGTATAGAGAAAATAATCAAGGTATCGAGAATAATATGGTCAAGTTTTGCTAGTAGTGTAGTAGCTATTTACATAATATTTCATAATACAAATTTTCGATTAAATAAAATGTAATTTGTTTTTTCTTATTAGGAAAATCCTCCCTACAACAAAGGTGCCTTCAGAATCGAAATAAATTTTCCTGCTGAATATCCTTTTAAACCACCGAAAATAAATTTCAAAACAAAAATTTATCATCCCAATATTGATGAGAAGGGACAAGTATGTTTACCCATAATTAGTACAGAGAACTGGAAGCCCGCAACTAAAACAGATCAAGGTAAGAAAGAAATTAAAAATTAAATTAAAAATCAAGTAGACTAACAAAAAAGAAAAACAATTTTATCTTTGTGAAATCATATTGATTTTATATTTGTTGTTGTTTTTTTTTTTATATAGTCATTCAAGCTCTGATAGCACTTGTTAATGATCCTGAACCCGAACATCCTTTGCGGGCCGATTTAGCTGAAGAATTTTTAAAAGATCGCAAAAAATTTCTTAAAAATGCCGAAGAATTTACAAGAAAAAATAGTGAAAAGCGACCAACTGATTAAAATTTATTGAATAAGATAACTAAAACAAAAAAATAAAAATAAAAAAATTTAAAAAAAAATACAATAAACAGGTTAAAAGAAAACTATATAAGAGTTAGTTACAAACAAACAAAAAAAATCCTCTAAATAACTTTTTTTTTTCACACATTTTATTTATGGAAGTCTTTTCGTTTTGTTTGTTTCATAAACTTCTTGCTTTCTTTCGTTGCTATTGCGCTTAGCTATTATTATTGTGTAATATGTATTTAATTCTTATCGGTAACATAAAATGAAAGATATTAATTACTTAACAGAAAATAATTATTATAGAGAAACTCAGATTTAAGTAAACTTAGGCGGAAGGATTGTTACGGCGAGAACGAAAAATGGATTCTCAACAGTGCGCACTGTGGATTGTTGTTGTTGTTGTTGGCTGGATAACTAACAAACAAAATATATTTTTATTGCGTGACACTTCTTAAAGTGAGTATTGATGAATGTAAAATAATAAATTAAAAAAAATATATATAATAATCGGAATAGTTTTAGTAGTAAAACTCTTAAAAGTCGTAAAAAATTTTCAAATTAATTCAATTCTAAGGGTACACTTTAAAATTGCTAATTTAATTAACCCAGTGCTTTAATGTAATATGATTAAAGGTCGTAGCTATATATACATATATGTGTACATACATTATGTATAATATTATTACTTCAGAGCAGACAGACAGAGAGAACGCGCTGACTTAGCTACACTTAGTTTGTCCTCTGATCTGAAGAAATCAAGCCAATATGACTTTGAATAGCCTAAAAACATTCCCGAAAAATGTGTAACCCGTCCTTTTTAAATGTTTTCTCATTTTTTTTTCTTTAGCAATTAACATCTACAAACATAGGCTGCTGCTTTGAATATTTACAGACATATTTGTTATTTCTTTTATTTTCTCTTCGTTGGTTTTTTTTTTTCTTTAAATTAAATTTTTGAGACTATGATATAATTTTAATAGGATAAATAAAATATTGTGAATTATTTAAATGATTGCAAAAAAATATTTCATTTAATTTAATGTTGTTGCCTGTGCGATTTAATTGCATTATTTAAAAAAAAATGTAATAAAAAGCATACCTGATTGTACGAATGTAATGTAAAATTGTGCATCTCCTGCCATTTCCAAAGTCCTTTCTGTGTGTTTTAAAAAAAAAAAATATTCCAGATTAAAGTTAGAAATTTTATTATCTCTTTCAATACCAAATATTTGGCCTACCATAAAAACCACTTTAGGCGCAACTGGATATCCTCTGACGTATTGCGCCCATAATAAGACAATTGAAGGCATTCTTCACACTCTCTTCTCACCAGAGGCGCAAAGTAATAGGTCACACACGATACAACTGACGGTCCAATTGCTGTTGTACAACCCTTGAACCAACTGTTGTGTGGTAATCTACACACGATACAACTGGTGGACCAATTTCTTCCGTACATTAGTCATCAGTTATTAAAAAAAAAGGGAATTGGTTCATTTTTCGACTGGCTTGTGATGATGCCTTTAAAAAATAAAACAAAAACGATTGGTTGTTAAAAAGGATAGAATCTTCTCATAAGAAACTTAGAGAAAATGAAATTGGCTCCTATTGCTGAATCCGCCTGGAGAACTACGTTTGCGAATTTGTCAGTTTGTGGTTATCGAAAACGTTCGAATTGAGTAAATCAAGCTTCCCTTGATTAATGAAAACAAGTGAGTCGAACCCTGCCAATTTATCGTGGCGTTTAAGATGTAGAAGATTCATGTCTAATTTAATCCATTGTGGACATAGTTTCACTTCTATTAAATTAACTACACTTGCTAGATGTTGAGAAAAATCAATATCCTTACTTATTTCGCTTAACACATACATGAAAACTGGTTTATTAAGTCTACAATTTTTCTTAAACCTAAAGAAAAAAAAATAGCAATAAACATAAAAATAATCGACTTACTCGTGGTCCTGTAATTCCATTTTACATTTGAATAAATCATGAGCTGATTACATTTTCGAAAGTTAAAAACTGTTTCCCAATGTGGCACTTTTGTCGGCGGATTAAAAAATTGCATCATGAAGAGGAAGTGAGTCTTGCGGCGAGAATCATTAATCCTTCGGATTGAACAATACCACTGTGGTAGTTTTGCCTGCGGATTGAAAAATCGCATCGTGAAGAGGAAGTGTATCTTACTTGCGGCGGGAATCATTAATCCATCGGATTGACCAATAGAGGCCACTACTAGGTATAGGAACTTCCTAAGAATGATGATACCCAATTTAAGGTGGTGTAACTGGAGTTGGTTAAACCATAAAAACGATATAATGAGAAATGCCATCTCTGCAGAAGACCGACTTATTTTCAGTGGCTAACACTCCACGAAGTTATCAAAATTAAAAAGAAAAAAAATTTATCAGTAAAAACCCTAAATAATTAATTTAAATACCCACTTATTTATTTATTTGCAGTTCTGTCTCAGTTGGTACTTCGTGCTTAGACTGAAAGAGTCAGCAATATAGAAGTGAGCCCACTTTCTGCAATGTATTTCTATGAACGTAATCAGCCCATATTATACATGTCAGTGTCTTGCATGCATATCAACTGAGCTTACGAACGTTGAATGCTTTATACAATTGGCCCACACACCATACACCGATTGTAGACGGACATGAATTAGTACAACAGTGTTTGTATCGTGTGTGGGCCGCTTTAGACGACAAATAACTCATTCTGTTTACTAATGTAGTCACTGGTCATGGCCCCCATCCGCAATATAAACGAGCTAGATTTAACCTAATCATTCTGTGTTTTTCCACAATAGAACAATTCTGGTCGCGGTGTCTGCGGGGTCCTAGTAGCCTAGTTGCGCCCCTTCTCTTAACCTAATAAAATACCACTTTTCTTACACTTCTCTGTGCAAGCAAACATAGAAGTATGTGTATCTTGAAAGTTATAAGAAATATTTCAGTCAGTCGAATCTTGCGCGTACATCTATATAACCTCTACCTTAGACCTTAGAATGGAATGGTGTCCAGCAAATTAGTTCTGAACTTGTTTCGTATGAATAGTTAAAAAATTGATAAAAAATTATAAAATTATTCAGACGCGAATCATGTTTTTCGTATACGTGTCACGTCGTTCATTCTGGGTCCACCTAGTTGGAACAATATTTTCCAATCACCATAAATTTATTTAGCAGTTATTTTATTTTGGTCTAGGATGGTTTTTGACTGTTATTGTATTTTAAGAACATCTACTGATAATGACTCCAAAATCCCATTCAAAAGAAAATTGCCTGGGCATTTCTTAAACATTTCTAGCTGATTGTGTTTAAACAGACTTGTAAAGTTCCTAGTACAAGTACCAGGACCTGGACTTGAAACCTTTAAGTGCAAGTACTAAACAGACTTGTAAACTTCCAAGTACAAGTAGCAGGACCTGGACTCGAAATCTTTAAGTTCGCAAGTACAAGTCCCAGGACTTAAAATCTTAAGTACAAATTCAGGTATTAGCTTGCCTAAATATGCACGTAATACTGCCATACCGCCAAATACATACTTAAATTCTTGTAAATTATTTAAGTACGTCTTCTAATAATAGAGGCTCAAGAGCATTTTGTGTAGAGCCCTCATGCCACATTGAGTCGAACGCTTTTTCAATGTCCAACGTTATCATGCCAAATGATTTTTTCTCGCGGAAAATAGTGTTGACTATGTTGTTTATCCTAAGCAGTTGGTGGCAGCTGTAGTATGCTTCTCTGAATCCATACTGTTCGGCTGGTAAGACTGATTTTTCTTCTATAATTCTAGTCAGATAATCTTTTATAATTTTTTCAAACAGCTTGCTTATAGAGCTGAGGAGACGTATAGGTTGGTAGCTGTTAATATCTGATTTATTTTTGTGTGGTTTGGGTACAGGAACCACTAATGCAACTTTCAACTGGTTCGGGTAGTATCCAATTTTGAGACAGTTGGTATAAATTTTTGCTAAGTATATTAGACCATTTTTTAGTAGAGAATTTGTAATACCATCATGTCCCGATGCCTTTTTTGTTTTTATTGCCTTAATTGTTTTAGAAAGATTGCTAGGTTTAATTAGTGGGGTGATGAGCTGAGAAGTACAGGCGTTTTTAGTTTGCAGGCTGCTTCTCACTTCGTCTTCAATCGTTGGACTTATCCAGTTTGCTGTAAGCTCGTGATTGGTTGAGAATGTTTTGGCGAGCACGTGGATTTGTATAGCTAAAAACTGCTTTCCTTGTGCTGGATTGTAGTCTATTTATGTAATATTTTAGTTTGGCGTCTCGAGAGCGCTGCCATTGTTTCCTATTTATGTTTTTTTTAATTTGATCGCATCTTTAATATAGCTGGGTAGCTTGGAGCTGTTTGGAGTTGGTTTTTATTCTCAAGTACATATAGGATATATGTATATAGGACTTAGTACCATAACCAGTACCTGGACTTGTACTTGAGAATTTTTTGATTACTAGCACCGGGACGTGTACTTAAAAAAATTTTAAGTCAAGGTCGTGGTATTGGCACTAGTACTTCTGTAACAATGTACTTAGTACTTTACAGATCTATTTAAAACAGGGACCGTAAATAACTGTTATTTTTGGCAATCAGCTGAAAAGCCCCATCAAGACTGAATGATATACTTGAGACTTAATATCAAATAGTTAATAATTGCTAAAAAACTTGGATTTCAGGAATCGGATAGTCAGCAGATCCGGGTTTCCTCATATTAGCAAAATCATGTACCAAGATCTCATTATGAGACTTAAATAAATTAGTCTTCTGTAACTATTATATCTGACTGTAAAATATAAGTCCCGATCAAATGAAAGTCTTATGATACAGTTATCTTGAGACTAAAAAACTAAATGTCTTCTAAGACGGTTATCTTGAGACTTTATGAAATGAAGAGCACTGTCTAAAACAAATACATTTAATAAATACCTATTATCTAAGTCTTTTATAACAGTTACATAGAACTAAAAAAAAAAAGTTAAAATTCAACTATATTATTTGATGATTTTTCAAAAATTGTCAGTTACGGTCCCTAGTTTAAAAGCATGAAGGGAAAAATCTTGAACAAAATGGGCAAAATACAATTATAATTAATACAAAAGATCTAGTTAGTCAAAATTTGAAAATCTCTTTATTTTTCAATTATAAAAAACAACTCGCATAACGTACATCGAAATAATTAAACAAACTTTTTTTTCCAAATAAAACTAATTGGCCAGCTACTAGTATCTATAGTGATCTGGTTTGAATGGTCCTTCCTTTGGTATTCCTAAATATTTAGATTGCTTCTCACTGAGATGTGTCAATTTCACCCCCAATTTGTCAAGATGCAAGCGAGCAACTTCTTCATCTAGAATTTTAGGTAATACATGAACTCCAACAGTGTACTGATCATGTTTTGTCCAAAGTTCAATTTGAGCTAGAACTTGATTTGTAAAAGAATTCGACATTACAAAACTGGGATGACCATGAGCACATCCTAAGTTCACTAGTCGCCCTTCAGCAAGCAGAATAATATGATTTCCGTTCTTTAAAGTATATCTATCTACTTGTGGTTTTACATTTATTTTTTCCACAGCATTTTTATTCAGCCAATCCACATCCAGTTCACAATCAAAGTGTCCAATGTTACAAACGATTGCATCATCTTTCATGTTCAAAAAATCATTTGCCTGAATAATCTCTGAACAACCAGTTGTTGTTACGAAAATTGTAGCTTCTTTGCTGGCTTCTTCCATAGTTGTAACTTCATAACCTTCCATAGCTGCTTGAAGAGCATTAATTGGATCGATTTCAGTTACTATAACACGTCCGCCAAATGCTCTCAATGACTGGGCACAACCTTTTCCTACGTCACCGTATCCTGCAACGCAACAAACTTTTCCCGCAATCATAACATCTGTGGCTCTTTTGATACCATCGATGAGGGACTCTCGACATCCGTAGAGGTTATCAAATTTACTCTGAAGATAAATTCTTTAATGTCTTATACAAAAAAAAAAAAAAAAAATTACCTTTGTTACAGAATCGTTTACATTTATAGCTGGCACTCCTAAACGGCCGTCCTTCAACATTTTGTACAAATTATGTACACCGGTTGTAGTTTCTTCACTCAAGCCACGAATATCCTTCAGATATTGCGGATATTTCTCATGTATGAGATTAGTTAAGTCACCGCCATCGTCGAGGATCATATTTAGAGGTTTTCCATCTTTGAAAACCAAGGTCTGTTCAATGCACCTGAAATAAAAATAGCAAAAATTGTCTTAAGGCAACGATCTTAAAGTAAAAAAAATCTGAAATGCGAAGTATTTTGATTTTTTATAACTTCATTCATTATCTAAGGAACCCTTGGGTCAATCATTGACCTGCTTTACGACTTACCAAATATATTCTTCATCTGTTTCACCTTTCCAAGCATACACAGGTACTCCTGTCGCAGCGATAGCAGCAGCCGCATTATCCTGGGTACTGAATATGTTACAACTTGACCATTGAACCTAATATAAATAAATAAAAAAAAAAAAACGTTACAATGAGCTTTTCTTATCTATATAATTTGTATTACAAAAAAGCATGTATAAACTGCGTCATCAGCTATTGACAACATCTTTTTCAATAACAAAAGATAGTGAGGTCAACTTTAACTGACTTCCAGAATAAACTAATCAGATTGAAATCAGAGATGAGGAAGTTGACTATGCGCAGTTTTGGTGAATTCCTATTGTAGCTAACTGTACATCACTTACCTCAGCACCCAATTCAATAAGGGTTTCAATCAGAACAGCTGTTTGAACGGTCATATGAAGGCATCCTGCAATTCGTGCTCCTTTCAAAGGCTTTGTTGAGCCGTATTTTTTGCGACATGCCATCAATCCTGGCATTTCATTTTCAGCAATAATTATAGCTTTTCGTCCCCATTCGGCGAGAGAAATATCAGCTATAAATATATATGAAGAAGAAAAATTAACATTGGTGCATTTTTTAAAGTTAGCCTAGCATTGCTAGCCCATGAAAACATCGAACACGTGCAGACGTCTTATAAAATGAAATTATTTTACTTACCAACTTTATATCCTGGTTTGGACATTTTGTTATTTATCTTTTTTAAGTTTACAAAACTTCACTAAGAAACAAAATTAAAATTGCAATTGAACAGTAGATAACCTCACTATACTACCGAACTAACCGGCTGACGCTGATATGCACGGGGTGGCTGACTGAAATGAATCTAATCTGGGACTTCGGGGAGCCCATTCATCTTTATCTATTGTCAAATATTTATGACATTTTCCGTGCAACTTTTTACCTTGTTCACATATGTGCTATGTGTCATTCACGAAAAGCGAAGCATGCTGCGAAGTGTTATGTGGCCTGTTCCTGTGTCGGCGACATCAAATCCCTGTATTCTACTGAATCTGGTAATACCTTGACTAATTTTGACAGTTGTTTATTATTGTGTACTTTCAAGAAAATCGGCGGGTAATTGCTAAATAGCCGCCTTTTATTGAAGAGGCTTTAATAAGATAACCTGTTATATTTATGATTGATTTTATATAAAGAGGAGTAAGTATTGTAATTTCATATAATAGCACATTAATAATTATAATTAAAATTTACTTATTTTTCAAATAGCTTTTATAAAACTAACTAATGAATGTAAGAAAGCGTCTTTCGAGTCCATTAAAGATGACTGAATTTGGAAGTCCAAACAAAAGAGCGAAGCACGTTAGTCTCAAGAAGGAATTGGATAAAAATGCTTATATAAATGAATTCAAGAGCTTATTTGAAGGTGAAGATGATTTGGATTTTATTGCAGAAGATATTAATAAAGAAAACAATGCACAAAATTCACAAAACAGCACTTTACTGGATTTATCAACATGGAAAAGATGTGTAGTTGAGAAAATACAAAAAAATCAACAGAGTTTTAATTTAATCCTTGATTTGAGGGAAGAAGATGGTTTTGAAACTGTAAAGTGTAATTTACAAGGACCTTGGTTTTATACCAAAATTGAATTACTAGATCTGGTATCAGTTCAAGCAGCTTGGAATAATGGTTTTAAGTGCTATGAAATTACAGCAGCACACGGGTATATTGTAACTAATCCCGATTGCTTGATATCAGGCACTTCTGTAGTTGGTTCACTTTTCTGTAAAAGGAGAGCAGTCCTTCAAGATAAATTTCGAGGTCTTGATGGCTGTAGTAAAATTGTAAGTTTTACAATTTTGAGAAGTTTTTATATTTATATTTTATCTAATTTACAGATGACTGTTGGCTCAGTAATTCATGAGCTTTTCCAAGTGGTTTTAATTAGAAATTTAACGAGCTACGAGGAAATAGAAAAAGCAGGAAAAGCACTGTTACATTCACCAGAAATGTCATTTAATTTGTATTCTAACAAATTGAGTGTACATGAAGTTGAGAAAGAAATTCAAACATTTATACCAAATATAGTCAGTTTTGTGGATCAGTATATTACAGGGAAGGAGTCACATACAGTAAGTTGTGTAAATATGTGTGTGTGCTTAGAGAGTACTGTTAAGCTCCTTATTCTATCGAGTGTGATCGGATTGTCGCCTTTCCATGTGACCATTTTTAGGTGTGAGCTATTTCTAATAATTTTGCTATCCCTCGTTTAATTTTATAACAAATGCTCCAAACCAAGTTATACAGTTTGCTTTAATCTGAAATTTATAATTCCAGGTAAATAAAGAAATATTTTCGGGCTCAATCGACAACATTCAGGATATAGAAGAAAATTTATGGGTACCGCAATTGGGTCTCAAAGGAAAAATCGACGTATCGGTACAAGTTAGGCGAAAGACAAATTTAATGAACGCAGACAGAAAATACATGCCATTGGAATTAAAGACTGGAGCCGCCAGTTTTTCAAGTGAACATAAAGGTCAAGTAATCTTTTATCAAATGATGCTGACCGAAACAGGTAGGAAAACAGATTCTGGTCTGCTGCTATATTTGCGTAATGGAATAATGAAAGAAATACCCGCTAATAGAAATGAAAAAAGAGATTTAATTATACTTCGCAACGACCTAGGCTATTATTTAAGCCGAAATATGAAGCCAAAGGATGATGTTGAAAATATATCTCAAGATCTTAATAAGTTAGTAACAAAATTTGAGAATTTAGAATTGCCAGAACCAATCAATCATCGCAGTGCATGTGGAAAATGCCCTTACAATACTATTTGTTGTTCATTTTTAAAGGCAGATGACTCAAAAAAACTTTCGGTTAACCATTGTCTACAAGAAGTATCCAAGGAGTGCACTTCACATTTAAAAGAAACTGATCTCGAATATTTCATAAATTGGTGTGGAATTCTATCATTGGAAGAAAAGGAAAGTAGAAAATCCAATTCAATCAAAGCACTTTGGACAGAATCTGCAGTGGACAGAAGTCGATTTGGTAGAGCAATTATTGATTTGAAAATGTTCGGTGAAGTACGATTTGAGGAGGGTAGATATATTCATACATTCAAATATCAAGATACAAATATAGAAAGCAAGGGAGCAGGAGGAAGTCAAGCCGATATGAAAATGGATTTAACTTTGTCGGGAGTAAGATTAATTAATTTTGTTCAAACAAAATGACACTGACTTGAGTTTTTTTTTTTAGATTGGAATGGGAGAATATGTTATCGTTAGCACAACAAAACGTATATCAATTGCTGCTGGTCATGTTTATGATCTAACAAAGACGTCAATTACGTTAAGACTTGAACGGAATCTCGTAAAAAATTATTCTGCTGAAACTTTTATAATTGATAAATATGAGTCTCAGTCAAGCAATATATATAATTTCACAAATTTAGGAGTATTATTGGATAACTCGGAAGCATCTAACCGACTTCGACGAATTGTAGTTGATAAAATCAAACCGACATTTTCAAAAACTCTTCCCAAAGTAATAGCAAAAGATGGAATTGAGATTTTAACAAGTTTAAATCAAATACAACGGAAAGCTGTTATTAAAGCGTTGACCGCTAACGAATACTTGTTAATTAAGGGTCTTCCAGGAACTGGTAAGTGCTTAGAAATTTATATTGTAGTAGTAGTGATCAATTTTATGAACAGATTTTATTTTCCTGACTCAGGTAAGACTCAAACTTTAGTGACAATTATTCGTCTACTAAACATGATAGGAAAATCTGTTGTGGTCACAAGTCATACACACTCGGCTGTAGATAATGTTCTATTACGACTGAAACAGCATGGGATGAAATTTATTCGATTAGGATCTGATGCTCGAATAATATCACAATTACATGAATTCAGTGAAACACGTCTAACAGCTAATTGTAAAAGTCCTGAGGATTTAAGAAATGTTTATTCTTCATACAATATTGTTGGAGTCACATGCTTTGGATCATCACACCCAGTTTTCGTACATCGCACATTCGATGTCTGCATTGTGGATGAAGCGACACAAGTATTCCAACCTACTATCTTAAGACCACTTTTCTACGCACAAAAGTTTATACTTCTGGGTGATCCAGAACAATTGCCTCCTTTAGTTCGTTCGAAGGTAGCTAGAAATTTGGGAGGCGATGAGAGTTTGTTTCAGCGATTGGATTCGTCGCACTCAACTTTCATTCTAACACTTCAATATCGTATGAACCGGAACATTACGAAACTGGCCAATGAATTGACCTATCACGGAGATTTGAATTGCGCTAATGATGAAGTTACATTGGGAACTTTAACACTACCAAATAGAGTCAAACTGCAAGAGAACTTCAGAACAGAAAAGTGGATTTTCCGAATTTTGGAAAAACATGTAGATTTATCCGTTATATTTTTGGACACACAAAATTGTCTCGACAAAAGTTATGAATTCGCAGAATCGCAAAAATATGACCCAAGTGAGATAATTGAGGTTCGATTTTCACAAAATGTTTCACCGATAAAGAAATTTGAAAGGAAACTTAACTGCACCACCAACTATTGTGATGCGGCTGTTGCTTTAAGAATAGTCAAAGCTTTAGTTTTGTGCGGTTATAGCTCAGAAAATATTGGAATAATTGCACCGTATAGGGCACAGGTAGAATTATTGAGAAAACTTACGGAAAACGCGCATAATTTTTACCACGAAGAGCAAAATAATATGAATTTCTCTGGTGTAGAAGTGAACACTGTAGATCAGTATCAAGGTAGAGACAAAGAAATAATTCTTTACTCGTGTACTAAGACTGGCCAAGTAGATAAGGCGAAAGACAATGAAATTCTAGAAGATAGACGACGTTTAACTGTCGCTATAACACGGGCAAAGTATAAATTAATTATAATTGGTGATGAGCAGTGCCTAAATCGATATACACCGTTTAATGATATGCTTACCAAAATTCCATCAAGATGCAAAATAAAATTAATAGATGGGAATCTGGGATTCTTTTGGAAGAATGTTATGGATGATATTAGGAATTTCATGAATGTTTAGGAATGAGATTCCATTAAAGTTTGTATACTTTTACTTTATAGACAGGTGAGTTTTTTTTAAACATGTTTGCATCTAGCTCATAGCATGAACAAAATGGTAATTACTTTCACTGCCTGACTATTATTTGTGTTGTTTTAAATAAAATTTGTATAAAAAAGGGCTGGGTTCGAAAAAGTAACAAGTGACAAAAGTTCATCTTATCAATTCGGTACCAAAGTTCATCAAATTGGAAATTTCTCAAAAAATTTAAACAAACTCTAGAATACTTAGTTAAATGATTTTATTAGAAATTAAACTACTTTTACTTTAGACAAGTCACGTTTTTCAATCATTCGGAGTTGCTTCTTTTTCATTCTTTTTATTTTGGCTGGATTCTTAATGACTTGTACTACTTCAGATCTTCTTTCATTTTCTAATCTTTTTTGAGCATTTTCTGCACGTCTCTGCTTCTTCATTTCATTTTCCTCTTTCTTTTTCTCTTTTATTAATTTCGACAATTCCTTTATATGCTTTATTTCGTTCTTAAATTCCATTTTCTTTTCAAAAGTTCGATGATTTATAGATTTCTTTACAGTGGAAAACCTGTCAAATTATTATCAGATAAGTAAAAAAACGTGTGTTTAAATTAAATTTATAAAATAAATTGCTGTACTTACTTTGTTTTAACTGACTTCCATGGTCGGCCTGATTTTGGTTTCCCTCTAGGAATATCATTTTTCACCTTCTTCAGTTTTGTTTTCTTAGAGGCTGGAGACTTATTAGATGTTATATCGTCACAACTGTTTTTTTGTATATTCTTAAGAATATTATCAATATTTGGTGCTGTTTTCAATTCATCTGTTTTATTTTCACTAGTTTGTAAGGGTGACACTTCTTTTTCAGTCATTTTTTAAAAAATATTTTTCTACGTACGCAAATAAAATTATTAATGACAGCAAAACAACAACCGCACGTGCCTAATCTGAAGAGGTTATGTTTATTTTGGCTTGATTTGAAGAAATGTTAAGAAACGTCAAGAAATTTTTGTTATGCTGTTTTCCAATTTTAATTAAATAAAAAATAAGGGGAAATTTTGTAAACCATATTTATTTATTATTCGTTCAAACAATTAAATGATTTTTATTTACATAATATTAACTTAACTAATCAATTTCATTACAATAAAATTTTTATTTTATTTAAAATTTGCTATTTTTAGAAAAGAAAAAAAAAATATTTCCTTAAATTGTTGAATTATGCTTTATCCAAGATGGCATTTTGACATTTGTGTACATCGAAAAATTTACATTTGGAGCTAGAAATTTGTTTACTTGCGTTTTCCCTTCAAAATAAAATAACCGACAATCTAATAGCAAATTTACTACTAAATATATCACAATTGTTTTCATTTGTTTAAATTATAAAGTGAATTACCTTTACAATTGGGGAAAAGTGTACAGCCTTCTTTGAGAGAATCCTAAGGATTCCCTATTGACGTTGCTGTGCTTTTTTAGGTGGTAAATAACATTTTTACAAAGCAATGGAGCTATCATCAATAAAAAATTTAGAATTGGATAAAATATGTCGAGTATGCTTAGCTGCTAAAAAAGATATGCGGCCACTTTTTGGAGAAATGGTTGCTGATATGTTGATGGAATGTGCAAGGGTGCAAGTAAGTGTTTTTCTAGTTAGATTTTTAGGATGTTTTTTTGCAGACCAACCCGTTTTGTGATAGGCTCAGTCGTAATTTATATTGAAAAAATATTGAATTCATTCTAGGTTATGAATATTTCTACTATTCATGATTCAATTTCAACTTTATCAATAGTTAGAATTAGTTAGTTTCCAAGGGATTCGATTGCTTTCAGTCGACATCATTCTTTTAAATTCATCTTGGGAAGTAGAATAGAATAGAATAGAAAAGCATTTATTAATAAACCTCATCTTACGCTACGTTACAACGTTAGGTACATCGAGTATACAATAGATTATGACAAAAATGCAAGGAACAAACTCATTGCAGTAGAAAACTATCTAGATTGTAGTAATAACAACGAGTGATAAAGTTATAGGACTTAAAATAAGGTTGATGTAGTGCAAAATACTAAATAAGAAAGAAAAAGAGAATATAATGAAGTAACGTAACACAAAATAGGATAAACAAAACTAAAATAGAACAAATTAACAAAAGTATCATAATTAAAATAGAGTAACATATAAGAAGTGTTGCAGATAAAGAAATTTCATCTGTTTCTTGACAAATACTGTAATTGTACAAGCTATTCATGGATATTGTGCTCTTTAACTTCTAATTGCAGATATAGCTGGCGGTTAAATGACAGCGCCTAATTTTCTGGACCCAAATTCGAATCCATTGCTTAAACGAAATTTTGTTATTCTGTCTCTATGTCAATCTTATACAGCTCAGCGTTTTTTTTTCTTCAATCACTCTAGTTACTTTGCAAGAGACATCCAATCTTCTAAAATTACCTTGAGGGGCAAAATGTTACTTTTGCAATTTCTTATCTACTTTCTTTGCGCTACAGGATCTTCTTTTATATGTATTGAGAGATGGATTAAAAGGAGGTTGAGACTAGAAACTTCTGAACCTACTACTAGGCCTATTGTTTACCTTAATTTACATAGAAAAAGAAAATAGTATTAAATTCTCAAAAATTTATTCTAAATATGCTTACAAAAAAAAAAGAACTGAATATGTATACAAATTTCTTACTCCCACCCATCCAATACACAATAATTATATCCAATAGATTTATTTACTCTGTCAAGAGCCTCTCTTCTCTCTAATAAATGCAACCTCTAAAATAACTCGCCCTTCCTTATACTTCTGTGATCTCTCATAGGCGAATTCATAATACCATCCAACTTTAGTTTTGCAATTTTTACAAAAAATACTTCGAATTTTGTGTCGTCCAGATCGTAAATGTCTATCCTGAATTTCTGAAAATGTTATATTTACAACACGCCTAAAGAGATAAGCTTCCCCAGAACTACTTGTAAACGATTTGCTAATGAGATCACTTTTTTTGCTTAATTGAATACCACACGAAGAGCAGATGTATATTTTGTAGCCCCCAGGAAACTCGAGGAATGTTCGACCCATTTTTATTTATTTTAATCTTGCGCTTTTTTAACCGTTGATAAAATGTGCATTTACAAGGATGAAAAGTTAACTAGACTAGTTTGGATTATCCTGGAAAATAAGAATTGTAAGAAATTTTTTGCTTTGTTTTATATATGTAGTTGATATCGCTTACATACAGTAATTAATTGAATATTATAAGACATACTTAAAAATAGAAAAAGAAATAAATAAATTTATTTATTGAAACAGGCATGAGGAGAATTCCTTAATGACATTTCGGAAATATTTTCCTTTTTTGGTATGTCAGTTGTAAATCATCATATGATCATTGCCTTAGGCTTGAAACACAATAGGAGCTTTTCAGCCAGCAATGGTGGCCAACTTGAGGGAATTTTGAGCACTGCCAACTGTGCAAATGTCAAATATCAGATACGAATGGCTTCTGCTGCATTGAATAAATAGTAAATAATAATAAGAAACCGGGGTACCGTGCGAATACAGTGTACGTGTTTAAGCAATTCAATGGCAGTATGACCTATGATCAGGGGATAAAATGACAAGAGGGCCTACTGCCTATTGTGCTGCCTAACTTATGTCAGTTATACAAAGGCAACGCCAAGAAATATTATATGAAAATAAGTGGCGTAAAAACTACTAGGCGCACCGAGACACTACGCTACCTGCCGTGCGTTCAGGTGTACGCAGAATGTCACATTTTTACACACCATGTCGTTCAGGCGACCGAAGCGTTGTCATTTCCCCAGCACATCGGTGTGCATGTTTTTACGCTATGGTCTGGTAGCGTAGTGTCCCGGTGCGAATTGTGGTTTTGACGTTTAGCGTAGTTTTATTCTTAAAGAACTTTCAAAATTGACATTTCGAATCGAAGTGCACACCAGCCGTTCAGGTGCTATCCCTACTTTGCAATGATGTGATGTGCGCACCGATGTGTTGAAAAGCACATCGGTATGTACACCTGAACGCACGGCTGACCGTAGCGTAAAATGTGCACACCGATGTTCTGGGGGAAATTACAACGCTTCGGTCGCCTGAACGACATGGTGTGTAAAAATGTGACATTATGTGACATTTTGCGTGCGGCTGAACGCACGGACGGTCTGTTAGCGTAGTATCTCGGTATGTTAGTAGTTTTGACCTTCAGCGTAGTTTTATTCTTAAACAACTTTCAAAAATGACATTTCGAATCGAAGTGCACAACAACCGTTCAGTTGCTATCTCTACTTTTTCAATCATGTGATGTGCACACCGATGTGCTGAAAAGTACGACGGTGTGTACACCTGAACGCACGGATGGTGTGTAAAAATTTGACATTATGTGACATTCTGCTTGCGGCTGAACGCACGGAATGACAAGAGGCAAAAGACACAATGCTGACATGTTCATCCATGACACCACAATGACAAAAAATCGATGAAAATGTGTGGACAGAGGAAATGTGGTCAACGACCACGAAATCAACAATGCTTCATTATTGACCGTTTACTCTATATCAGTATAAAGAAAATGAGCATGCATAGTTGAAATATTTTAAGTGTGTAAGTATTTTTGCCACATCAAACATGTCAACGATGAAATAGCATTGAATTTGCAGATTTAACTCATCATGATTTCAGGTAATAATTTGTAATTGATACTAGTAAAGTCAGCATTGAGTCCTATGTGAAGAGTATATGACGGTTAGCATTTTTAAAAAACAGTTTGTCTAATAATTTAGCCATGTGGGTAGAGAAATATAACAGACATAAGTAGAGCTGCTACGGATGAGCTTCTAAAATAAAATCTCAATTAGACCAACCCATTTCTACGAAAACTTTAGTGAAAATTTGTGAGTCCGTGTCCTCTTTTATAAGATTAATGACTCCTGGGTATTTTCTTTATAGGATAAAGTGTTTTAAAGAAGGGATGTGAACAGTTATTTTCCATGAAGTGAAGTATGAAGGGATTTATGGTCTTCCTCTTTTTTAAGAGTAGTAGATCGTTTTGTGGTGAATTCTAGCCGTATGTGCGTTTTAAACACATAAATCCATTTATAATTATTTGCCATTGTGGTGTCATTGGTGAGCTCGTCAACGTTGTGTCCTTTACCACTTGTCATTGTTGTGTTCATGTATTACATATTCATTGTTTTGTCAACTATGACAAGTATATGACAAAGGATTGATGAATTACTGGGAAAGCAGTAGTGACTAAGGGCCTGTCCGAATCCATGTCTTCGTCTTCGTCTAGTGACGTAACATCGAGTAAAGCTCTATCAGAAACCATTACCCTGTTCACACGAAGCGGACTGGAGTGGATTAGCATACTTCGGAGTGAGATAATTCGCCATGTGAACATCATCCGGACTGGAATTACCTACACCGGCGTTAATTCGGTAGTGGAGTGGAATTAATCATATGTGAACACTTTTTTGGATAGTTTCGAGATGTATCAACTATTTGTAAAATTAATACTGAGGTTTTTTATCTACCACGGGAACTGCTTATATTTTACTCACTATATAAGTTTTCTTCCATTTTAATATTTTTGGTAGCTGTTTACTTCTTAACAGAAGTCTTTCTCATCTGATATCGACATTCGCACAGTTGGCAACATTAAAAATTCCCTCAAGTTGGCAACCATTGGGCTTAAAATTTACAATCTTATCAAATCTCAAGGCAGCTTGGCTGCCAAAAAAGTTAAAGCTCCAATTGTGTTCTTCTACATTGATTTACATTGTCAACAAATCTCAAGCTGGCCTCAGAGTGTAGGTTGACTTTTGTTGGACAACTGAATTTGACTAGCGTGAATGAGTATATAAATATTACATAATATCCAATCTAATTTGGATTCCTTGAGCCCAACGGCTTTAATTATCTTAAGTTGTTAATGCAATTATTAAAAATCGTTACAATCAAATTAAGATTAAATGGAAATTCAAAAACTCGTTTGAAAATAACCAATAAAATATATTAAAAAGCTTTTAAAATAAGTAACTTTCGTAAATAAATTACGCTAAAAAGTAAAAAATATTTTTTTCTTTCTGAGTGATATGCAAAAGAAAATTTCCATTACAAAATAAGAAATTCTAGAACTCAGATTTAAATCTTAAAACTATTTTTTGTGTTTAGATTGAAAATACGGATGGATGGCCAGATAAAATTTGTATTCAATGTGTTCATCAAGTTTCCCGCTGTCATGCTTTTAAAACACGTGTTGAAAAATCAGATCAAGAGCTACGCAATTATATTAAAGGCCTTACAGTAATTGTTGAAGAGCCTATTACACAAATCGAAATTCCAAGATCAGAAATACCACAAACACGACAAATAAAACCGGACCTAACACAAAACCGACAAGAAATACATCAATCGACACAAGTGCAAACGAACGATGTTTCACAGCAAATGGTAATATCAAATGGTCAATTGCATAATGCGCAAATTTTAAATACAGCACAAATTGTCACACACAATGGACAACAGGTGGCACAAATAATGAATGCCAATCAAATTGGGCAGCTAATACAAACAGGGAATACAGTGCAAATGATCCAACAGAATGGTCAGCCAGCCCAAGTAGTTCAAATTCAACGAACGGCAGATGATCGATGTGAAATTATAGTGCAACCTGATTTACCAGGAGATACACAATATTTTGAGGATGTAACTGTAACAACACAAACATTACATCCAGATGATATTCAGCATACAGAAGATGTTATTCATATACATGAAGAAGATTGCGTTATTGAGGAGGATGATGATGAAGATATATCAGAAGAAGCATTAACATTTACCTTAGACATGTCGGAAGATTCAGAATCGGAATTTATAAGTGAGTTTATAAGTATGCAAACAAGTTGTCCCTCTCCTGGACGTTATATATGTAATCTCTGTCGAAAAGAATTTAAATATGGTAAATGGTTGCAATCGCATATGAAGTCACATTCAAATTGGATACGGGTAAGTAAATTAATTGAAGATTTACATATAAATTAGAAATTTGTGTTATTGTTATTTTTTTATGTTTTCAGGCAAATTGTAAACGGCAACCACAGTGTGAAATTTGCCATAGGAGTTTTAAAGGTCCCGGTATGCTTAAGATGCATATGAAAACACATGAGGTAACAAAAGACTGTATTCTTTTCAGGAGTTAGTGCTTATGCTCTCATTTTTTTTGTATCTTATATAGACTACTTCCTGAAATAATTATAGAAATTTCTTTGACCTGTTTTTATTTTTATAAATATTTAAAACTTTAGAGAAATGAGAAGAATTGAGAAATCAGTAAATTCATCAATCTGTTGGCAATTAATTGTTATACAATTTAATCGACTTAGATGCAAACGTTTGCATCCCAAGCAAAAAAATAGATTTCAATTGTTCAGACTATAATTGAGTTGTTTCTGTGTATTGTTTATTTTGTAATTGTCGGAATCCTTACGCCATAGATATACAGAAGTCTTCATTTATTTACATATTATTATTATTATTGTTATTTAATATCTACCGTAATCAAAAGAAAAGGAACATTTTCGATCTGCCTTGAACGTACTTGAGCCACATAAAGTCAAGATACATTTGTTCTTGATAATGGCAATAAGGTAATGTTGTCAACATTATATCCGCTGAAGTTCCTATTTTTATCTACAATTTTTATACTTAATTCCAATTTTTTCTACTTGAAAGAACTAAGTGAACTAAGGTTAGACGTTGTCCAAGTCTTTATCATGCCATCGAAATATAAATATGATAAACTTGATTCTATTTCACCCCTGAGAACTTTAAAATTACCATAGGATTTTTTGTTTTTTTACAATTATAAACTTAATACGGAGCTAGATTAATTATTTTTTTAAACCCAGAAGACAGCAGATAGAGCACCTACATGCAGCATATGTAATAAAGTGTTCAAATCAAAGACAATACTCTACAGGCACCGTCAGACACATCAGATGGTAGACGTGAATATCATGTGAATTATCTTAAAGTTTCCTATTTACTTAATTTTCATTTATTTGCAGAGGTCATTTCAGTGTGGGAATTGTTTGAAGACATTTACTTCTCCTTATACACTATCGTCGCATATGACGAAAAAACACATTCACGACGATCAAGCTTGTAAATGTATGCAGTGCAATGAAATGTTTAGAACAATAGGTGATCTCAAGGTAAGTTTTAGAAATAGATATCGTGTGATATGTTAGCAGATTTATTGGCTAATTCGATTTTGTTATGTTTTATTGTTGAAAGTAATAATTTTAGCTGTTTAGTGGAATGCAATTGGATAGACAATCGTGTACTCAAAGTATTGTGTATTCAAGATTCGAACCAATATCAAATTCATAACTCTGTAGGTTTGAATTTGAGGTCTATAGATAGTGTACCGGTGCTGTGGCCAACAATGACGCAGTTTGCTAATAAAAGAATATTTTCATAATAAAGCGATTGAAATGGTGAAACTTGATATCATTTGGTAGTTCACGTAAAATTGTAGTTTCATTTAGAGAATTTGTCAAGAGATAGAGGAATTTCTGTATCCGTCCCACCTACCAATAACCACTTACCAATTTAAGGCAGTTGAAAGAAAAAATAAGAAGAAAATAGTTCAGAATCAGTTGAAAGGCGAGAAGTGGTCCGATATTTGCAGAAATAATGTCTGGAGTGGACGGAAATCAGCTCGTGAACCTACAATTTTAGATTTTTTTTATTTTGATACATATTCACGATTTATCGCAGCATACTTTGATACCATGCGTGGCTTTAATACCGTCGTGATGATTTTTAACCTAATTTGGATTTAATTAGATGTTGTTTTCTAAACAACAACTATGCCCTTAGTAGGAACAACGAATGTACGCCCCCATATAAGAGAAAAAAATGCCTACTGCTCACGAAACTTACTATTTTAAATTCGCATCTAGGCTGTTTCAAAAACAAATTTGTCATTTGTGAGTAATTAAAAATTTATGATGAACCATGGTTAATGAATCTGGTTGAGGGAGGGTAGTGAAAATGCTTACTAGATGATAAATAAATGCGTACAGTTACTTAAATCTTACCACAGTGCTACCTGTAATTATAGATTGTGCCATATAAAAATATATTTTTATTGTAAAAATTTACGTTAACCTGCAAAGTTGTTTTACGATTTTGTTCCATAAAAATTGGAAAAATTTCCGAGCGTGTCTGTGCTAAACTTATTACAAACCAACATACACCAACATAAGGTTTTTTATTTTCAACATCGGTTAGTTGCCTTAAACACTGGCGATGACCAGAGCGGCCGACGGCTATTGCAGTCACATAGACATAGGAACAACTTTTTCATAGGAATATGTAGTGCTGCAAAGTTTCCGAAGGGTCCGGAAGGAAGACTCTCGGCTATTACTGTGTTGATTAATGTTCCTGATGTGTACAGTAAAGAAATTGCTCTAAAACCTTTAATGGCCTTAAGTTTTTTTTTTTTTTTTGCGATTAGTATTAGGAAAGTAGCAATAATTTATGTATTGGTTTAGTGTTCACTAATGGTGAATTCTTTTCATAACTCGTTCGGTTCCTACACCACAGAACTGGTTCCGCACGTATGTTCTTTTCATAGCGATTTTATGTTCGGTTTCTACACCGGGTTTGCATGAAAATTTGTGGTTACGGTTCTGAACTAAACGTCAAATCGAAAGTATTTGTAATTAAAGTGGGGATGTGTGGACATTTTGTAAAAATACAATTATTTTATTGAAGTGGTTTAGTTTTTTATTAAAATTATAAAGGACGACCATTTTCGTATATTCTACTTTCTTGCATTCTTTTCAGCTTGTCCCCGTTCAGGACAGGGCTAAGTTCGGTGTAGATCTGACACCTTCTGGTTCAGTTCACTGCCTGTTCGGGTTTGTTGAAAAGAATTCACCATAAGTCTGGGTACTTTCGTAGAATGTAGTTTCAGATTCCCAGAGGAGCAATGAGATTATTTATTATTGTGGTGTTTGGTCTAAGGGCGGGAATTTTTTTTTTCTGGCAGTTAAGTTATAATACTTTCCTGAATGGTTATTGAAGCTGGGGAGAATTGAATGAAAGTTTGGAAGCTGCTTCTTACTAGTTCAAGAATTTTGGTTTCTTTTCTAAATAGATATAAGAATTGAAATTTCACAAAACTTATTTCTCCTTAGTAAAGTAGGATTTTTTTGCTATATAGTATATCAATAGCGAAGCTCTTTTCACCAGTAAAACTCCCTGAATAACTTATATTTATATCACTCATATTTATACTTATTTGAAATTTTGAGCTACATTTAAATTCCGGTACGCTTTACTTACAAGTGACACTGACGACACTAAAAATAAATTCAGAATTAATTAAAAATTTCTTAAACTGGATCTAATCTGGGATTATTATTTCAATTCTCAGCAGTACGTATTGCGCTTATATTGTATGAAACGCATGACTATAGTTAGGAACATGTTTAAGGGTCATGTGTCTACCGAGTTAGCGTTGTTAGTTGGTTCAAACAAACAGAAAACTTTCGAAGGGAGTTAGAAGTAAAAATCTAAATCCGAAAAATCTGCTAGTGTTTTCTCGAAAGAAAAAATATACATATATTTTTTTACATTTATAATTGGAAATTTATTTTCAGGCACATGTGCAGGATATCTCTCACACATCAAAAATAGCGAAGAAGGACGATTCATCAACGTAATTTTCTAGCTTAAAAACTTTTTAATTGATTTTTAGATTACGTTTTAGGATTATACGAGTACGTACACAAGAAACACACACGCACGCATATAGTCAAGATTATCTTTAAGATAAATTCGAAAAGCGTTTTTTTTTTGTTATACTTCTTTACTCCCCCTCTCCAAAAATGGTAGTGATTGAGATGATGATGATTTGTTAACGCTATTAGTTTTTAATAAAATTACAAAATCTTCTGGATAAAATTTGGAAGAGAATTTTCAAATCATACAAAAAAAAAAAATGATATTTTTTAAGAGAATTGTAATTATGACATAAGAAAAATTGATGATCTGAACTGATGTTTTATTTTTGAATTATAATTATTAACTCATTTTTTTTTCTTTTCTTTTTTTAGTTAATATAATTTAAATTTTTCGACTGGATGAAATATTTTTAGCTTAACTTTGGTGCTATTTGGGATAAAAATGATAAATAAAGAAGAAAAAAGAAGAAGAAGAAGCATCTGAAATCATCATGTGTCTCATATATGACGTGTATTTTTTCGTTTTTATTACTTAGATGGCTCCAAAACAATATTATAACCTGAGTTTATTAGGTTAGCAGAAAAGACCACAGTAAAAAGTTTTAATTTAAAGTGACATTAATTCGAAAAGTTTTTATTTAAATCTATTTACCGATAACTGACAATATTGTAGCAGGTAATTGATGAACGGTTAAATGATCATTAATTGGTCATTGAAGAAGAGCAAGGATTTCATTTATTGGTAAGTTCAAATTTATTGTGATTCTTTCATTAAGCTAATGAGTTAATTATATTTATTTCCGATTTTACGAAAATAGAATAATTTACAATTGCGTGATGACGTTAAGAACTGGATCAATAACTGTAATTCTATTCTATAGTTTGTTGTTCTGCCAACTAGGTGGCATTTTAAATGTAATTTGTTGACTGCCATGGATGAAAAGTAACTGCAAATATTGATTGAGTATTTTTATAGTCATGGCAGAATTATTTTGTAAAAAAATATATATATAAATAGTTTTTGAAGATGCAAGATGTGATGTGTTGTGCTTACTGCAATGGTTGTTTTGAATCTTTGCGTAAGGAATCTACAGTCATCTATCAGGATTTGAATTCAAAACCTCTTGCTGAGACAACTTACATCTAGATGTGCAAAAACTCACAAAAACGCGGTCCAACTAAAACGAGCTAATGGCCCTCTATTAGAAAGCTCTACACATTCTCTCTCTCTCTTTCTGTATTATGCCAAATAAATACCTCGCAATGATAGCTTTCTTTGGTTGAATAAAAAGTTAAAGAGCTTTCAAAAAGTGTTCCGGGTTTATATGGAGTTTTGTACATCTAGTTGTAAGTTGTCTCAGCCTCTTGGTTAATAGACTGGACGGCTACTTACTGAGCCATATCGCGACTCCATTATATATAGAGTGTTCGATATTTAATATGCTTCCTGTATACCATGCTATTCTTTTAAAGATTCCATCAATATTTGTTAACATTGATGGGAATATATGAATATAACTTATGAGCTGCTCTATGAAAGTTTTTGTGAATAGTATCGATCCTTTTCTTTTATGTGGTAATTTTTTTTTAAAAAACTTGTTTCTGAACTTTTCATTCACTATGCCAATGTAACTGGACTCTGCTTTTTCGTCGCCTCTTCTAATTCTTGCTCTGTTGTAATCTACCTGATCAAAAACTGGGTTCTCTGGTAAATGTTTTTTCTGCGGAGATTTTTAATCCGAAGTTTCAAGTATTTTTTTTTTTGTTAAGATCGAATAGTCGATTTCATTGGATTTTCGTGTTGGCAATGGAGATTTGTTCCGTTCTTTGTGGTATATAGTATTCTATCGAGTGTGTCGTCCTGAGAATCTAACTTGGTACACAATGGCTTTGGGCCAACAAAATTATTTTCCGATATTTTCATTTTCGATGTGCAAGCGGCCTAATAGTTAGGTTGTCAGCAATTTTATTCCGTCTATGGCGCTCACATCCCGGCAACCAGATGACGATAATTGAATTTTTTTCTCATTATCCTTGACTTAATTGTGAACGTATTGGCGCATTCGCAATTCTTCTACTTTGATTATGGTCGGTATCACTTGGTGGTTTCTTGGTACCACTTCTGCGATTTGCTCGAAGCGTACCTGATTTAAGATGATTAGATGATCTATCATCTGTCCTGGTTTAAACTGTTTATCTCTTTCTATAGCCTAAAGGTGAAGACAAGTTAGGACACAGAAGAGTTTTCCGATTGTTTTACATTTAAAATGTGCACGGTAAGAAAGGAAAAAAGAAAAAAAAAATCAAACTCTCTTTAAAACTTTTATGAATAAAGATAAAAAATGTGAAAGCGCAATTTGCATGCAACGAAACAGAATGGCAAATGTTTCATTTTCGTAAATAAATGAGAAGGGGCGGAGTTTTCACGTTTTACTCTCATAAAATGTTCCCGCGCTTTTGTGAAAACCGGTTTTTGCTGAAATATTGAGAGAATTTGCCAATATTTTTTTTTATTGCAATGCCAATGTTTGTTAGTGTAATTTCTATTGGAGCATCACGTGCTTCTGTTTACATTCGTTTTGCTCTGAAGACATTCAAGTGGGAGAAACTCATGCTGGATTCTCTGATATTTTCAGGAAAAATGAGAATTTCATATGAGAGAAATTTTATATATCCTTTCAGCATCTAAGCCAAAGCGAAATTTATCTTTTTCTTAAAAATCGGAGGTAGTGTGACCTGATGTACATTATTATGAATAGTTTGATAGGATTTTGAGGGATTCGATAAGATTTTGTCGGTCGGGTAATCTTACGTTCTCTCGATTCTTGTTTTTAACTCTTGACTCAGTTGCACTACAATAATGCATAGCCAAGCTCTTTTTCCCCATTCATGCAAAGGACGAAAGTATATGACATTATCTGTTTTGGTCTAAAAGACATGAAAAATTTCCAGTTTTGTTCGGCTGTGTCCTATAGGTTATCTTTGCTTTTGGTCTCCAGTCTCCGATTTACAGATACTAAAATCTCCGAAAGTTTACACTGCAAGAGACTTTTGTCTCTGGAGACCAACAAATTAAGTCTCCGGAGACATTAATAAAAAAGTTTCTAGAGACAACGAAACCGAAGTGTATACACTGTTTGGGTTTGGTCTCTATATTAGATCTCCAGAGATCTGTCATCTGTGTTAATTGTTCTTTCAGTGCTGATATCTGCAGCATTAAATTATTATTATTAATTATTTGAATAAAACAAATCGAAATGAAAGATAATTAAATCCATTAAAATTTTCGGGCATCAGCCTGTGCCGTGATTTCAAGCAAAGTAGTTGCAGTTTTTCTTTAATCTAACTAATTCTTTCAAATCGACAATATTGGATGCTCTTCAACTAATTGTAACATAATCTTAGTTTTTTCTGTTGTCAATTTACTCCATTTACTATAATATATCAAAGGAAAATTACCAAACAATTTCTTTATATCAATTTGTCAAACTCACTCCACTTTATTCCTTTTCCTTTCCGATGAGACCTACACTTAACTGACAGAAAACACAAATAAATATTCTCCGGAATCCTAGAGACGAGAAATGAACAAACTCCGGGGACCGGGCCTGGAGAACTGTTTGTTTTAAAATTCACGACGGGAGACCGGAGACCAAAAAAGTCTCTAGAGACAAGGTCTATTTAGAGATTTTTTACGTCTCCGAAGTGTATACACTCTGGGTCTCCAGAGACCAAAAAAATGGTTTCTGGAGGCCAAAGTCTCTCGCCGTGTAGCTTCACCTTAATGGTACTGGAGAGCGAATTGAATTTCGATCCTCGATTTTTATACCCTAGATGGTTAAGTTTATCTCCATTTGTAACGTACAGAAATAGACACCCCCGCATAATATTAAAAGTTATTTTGAGTTTTGAATGTCCGTCTGTTCTCACGATAACTCCTGAATGCCATCACTTAGAGAGGCTGAAATTTTGCACATGTGCTTTGAAAAAAAAGTGAAATTAATTTCGAAAATTGGGACAAATCGGGTAACTCCTTCGTAAGGTTGCCATAAAATTTTGTTTTTCACTATATATTAGGACACCGCCTGAGAATGCGTCAACGTAGAGAGCTGAAATTTTGTACACAGTGTTTTCATAAAATAGTAAATATAAATATAAAAAAACACCGAAAAAATCACCTTTCTTGCATGGGGGCCCCCTTTTAATTTTTAATTATATTTTATTTTTATTGTTTGTTGTTATAGCGGCAATAGAAATACACAGTCTGTGAAAATGTCAACTGTCTACCTATTACGGTTCATGAGATACAACCTGGTGACGGATGGATAGCGAAGTCTTAGTAATAGGGTTCCCGTTGTTACCCTTTGGGTACGGAACCCTAAAAATGGACTAAATCGGGCAACGTCTTCTTGGTGTTGATATTAAAATTTAAGATTTTTGTAACTAACACTTCCAGACGTTTTTATTGTATTGAAAATTCTTCAGAATACGAAATCCTATGAAATTGATTATATCATTTTGTCAGGCGAACCCTTCTAGAAATATATGCGAAAATCCACTTCAATAAACAAACTTGCACAGATGGGTGACCAATACATGGTCATTCATCTAATAGCTGTGTTCTTTTGTGTACCTTGTTCTATAACTCCCCATATACTGGAGAGAACAAATTGTTCTGTCGATTGAAGCGAACTATTTGTCCTGTTCGCTTCATTTATAAATCATCTATGAAAATGTATGAAGCGTTCTTTTGTGTAACTTGACGTCAACTTAGCACCACATCCAGTTTCCTTTAGAAAAAAGGACACGACAAATTTATGGTTTTCACGACAAATTAACGACAAATGCCAAGATGTGAAATTTTCCAATCCGATAAGTTTTGGCCACTGAGTTGCGGTGCTGACTTGACGTCAACTTAGCACCACATCCAGTTTCCTTTAGAAAACAGGACACGACAAATTTATGGTGGTTTCCACGAAAAATTAACGACAAATTATGAGATAGCTCCGAACTATATCAGACGAAGTTGCGGTGCTAAATTTACGTACGTCTCAAAATGTTAGCATTTGATAATCGTCCTAAATTATGCCATATACGCGTTGTCTGTTAATATTAAAAATAAATGCTCTATTCCCAAATTTATTCTCATTTACTATGCAAAACTGTATAGGCACAGTCTGAAAACCAATAAAAAACAACAAAATAAACACGTAAAACTCTAAAAATACTAAGTATTTGCTCTGTCTGCCTTAAATGAAAACACAGGTTTCCTTCAACATGACCTTAAGAAAGTGAATAAAGAAAATTACCCTAAAAATTACAGGTGAGAAATAAAAATAGCAACAATTCGCACGCACTTTATATGTGTTATGACCCATGTTGCATTGACGAAATTTTCAATGTCAATCCGAAATAGTTTGTCATGAAATTTCCTAGCGACGACACTTTGGAAAATGATTGTATCACGCGGAAGCTCGTTTAAATTAATCCAAAATAATATTTTTCGCTTAAGGTGAGAAAGAGTTGATTGGTTATACAAAGGTGTATGAGAATTTCGTCTTAAGGACAGACAGGTACCTACTTATCGATTTTCATAATATAGGTATAACGGTGACGACGACGACGACGACGGGTAAAAGTGTAGTTGGATTTGTTTAGATCGTAACGTTGGCATGGCGCGCAATTATAGAAAAACAACGTCAAAATTGGTTTTGTCGAAATATTGTTGCAAGTTGTAAGGAGTATATTTAGAGTAGCTTCGGTGTTCGCATCCTTTACAAGGACAAAATATTGCTAGCGAATTTTTTTCATCACACATTTGATCGTTAGTTAGTGCAAAGATGGTGTAAAATATTTTAGAGAATTTTTTTGTGTCATTCGAGAGATGTTTTTATGTGGAATCAATTCCATAGTTCGACATTGAAATTGTATAAACGAAAAGCAAAATCGAATATCATAGTTCGTCAGAACCTAGAACGAATGACCCATTCCATAAGTGTAGTATAGTTAAAAATCCAGTTTGAGTTTAGTTTAGTTTTATTGAAAACTGTTAACGGCTTATACCTGCTGTTGTTTATTATATTTTTAGTTGAAAAGTGCAAGGATTCTCTGAAAAGTGTTGTATAAAAATAGATTAAATAGGCTTTGGGAAACAGGCTCGAATGTGATACTTTTCAATTAGGTACAAACATACACACATACATCTCATGAAAGCCAGTGCACCTGTTCTTTCAGTTTAATGCAAATCCAGACATACAGTCATACATAATTGCGAGAAAATGCTAGATTATTTCTGCATTTGATGCACATCGAGAGATAATATGCGATTCAGCCTACCTGCAGCACCAGAAGCACGTTCATAATCGCTAGTTTCGGCCAGTATTGATATTGCATTTAAATGAATTGGACAGGAACTGCACTAGTCGAGTAATGCATCATCGGCGACAGCACCCACCACCACCACAATCGAAACCACCACCATCATCCCTACCACTATCATCCTCATTGAGGGGGTTTACCTACAATAAAGCCGGTAACTTGACAGTTGATGGAGTTGGCGTTGGTGGTGGAGGTGGAGGTGGTGGAGGTGGATATCGTAAGACCAGTGCAGAAATTGTCAGTGAAGCTAGGACCCTGTTGGCTGGGGGAGGCGGTAAGTCAACGAACTAAATAATGTTTTTTCGTTTTTTCGTTGTTTTTTTTTTTTATCCAGATTACAGGGTGTCTGCCATTTGGTTGATTGAATTCAGCTTGAGGGTATTATGGATTTTGTATTTGTTAGTATAGTTCTCAGAGATATATGAAAGTGCAGTTATGTTTGGGAATTTTGTTGTTTTGATTTGTTTTTTTTTTAGCTTTCATTTCATTTAAGTACATATATTAAAAAAAAAAAAGAATATATGATTTTACTCCTTCGATTTTGTCGTCCTGTTTGACTTTTTAACGGGGGGGGGGGGATATAATATGAAAACATGCAATTTAAGTGTTCGTGTATTATGTCGTTCATAAAAGCTACATGCCTTTACCTAATTGTTAGGGTAACATAAAATAAATAGAAATAAGTAATTTAGTTGTAACTATAACTCATTCAGGGTCTACTTGTAATTGACAGAGACAGAGAAAAGTTTTATACAGAGAAAACACAGAATTTAAGTAGATACTAATCTTTATTTAGTCATAGTCATATTATGCTTTAATTGCCTGCTAGCCTTGCTATGCAGTAAATATATTCTTCACTTTTTTTTTGTCCATGTTTTTTTCTATAGAAGTAGGGCATCTGAGAATGCGACTCAGGAGCAGTTCCAACTGAAGCGGAGCAATACGTCGTATTAGATTCTATGGTATGGCAGACAAGAACCAAGCCGTGCTGAAGAGTATACGGTTTCTGGTGATGCGAAACGCCCTTCCTTTTTTGAATAATTTTTTTTTTTAAAGATTTTGTCACTCAATTCTCAACCGGCAGACTTAGTAGCAATCTCTGTAAACTTCATATTGACTAAAAACATTTCTATGAATTTATTTCATATTGATTTTATATAGATTAGATATCAGTTCCGGAGGACTCCAGAGCGGATTTGATTTCGGAGCGCTCCGGAACGATTTGCTGGAACAATTTTGTATAACAGTTAGGAAAAATTACCAATCAGACCCACTCCAGTTGGGAAAAATTTGCCGTTCAGGTCGGCAGTAATGTGTTTGAGCAATTTCTCTTAACTGCTCCGCTCCAGAGTGAAGCACAGGTGGAGCAGTAAACTGCTCCACTCCGACATTCTGTATAGAAGTTGTTAAAAGGGATTCGTTCGTGTTTCAAATATACATTGCAGACATAATATAATTTTTATCGGGTAGATATTTATATTTTATGGAGCGAAATATTTCACTCTGGGATGATATGTATTTTCGGAACAAAAAATATTTTGATTCAGTTTCTTTTTGTTTTTGTTTTTTGTTCCATAAAGGAACGCATAACTGAAACCAAAACCAAAATTTCTAACCCTAGTTTAAAGCTTTTATCAAGACGAGAGATATAATTTTGCTTTTCCCCCTATGATTTTTGTATCAACAAATTTAATTTTTATTCTTATGCATAATGTTGTTTTTTTGTAAGTGGTTGAAAATTTATTTGCTATTGCATGCTGGATTAAAGTACTAAATATTTCCCTTAATAATAGACACTCGGTCCCTCCCAAGGTCCACTACAAGTCTAATTCAGCTATTCAGCTTTTGCTTTTATAGTGGCTTCCTAGTTTTTAGCTCTCTACCTATGCTGGACTGGAAGTACGATTATTTCTTTTGTTATTGTGGAAATATGTATTCATTTCAGTGGTCTGCGGGACAGCGCGTCTGTCGGTTATAGTAAGTAGTTTGTTTTTATAAGTAGCGCATATTTTTAGTGAAATACCAATACGGATCAGCTACCTAGTACAAACCAATTTATGGAAAGAATAAAAGAAAGTGATGCAGATTTTGAGAAAAGGATGTTACGCGAAAGGCTTTCTATTAAATATAGGGATCAGTACGACTCAAAGTTAGCATTAAAGCAAAGATATGGAATCTCATAAATTTTTTGGGTAAAAATTATTTTTCGATAGTCTATGAAAAATTCATATGTTAGAATTTCCCTTGAAAAGTACTTCACTCGCTCTTCATATATGGTTGGCAGCCTCCAAATTCTTACAGGCAAGTGCCTCCCTCATCCCACCCATCTCCGCACTCTTTTGTTAATTGGTCCATTCCCTTTGCACCTTTTGTGTTCATTTTTTTTGTATATTTATGGTAGCCAAACCCTCCCCACGCCGCGGGCACGCGTTCCCCAACCCATGCCCCATCATGATGACATATCAGGTTTTGAGATTTATAGAAATCTAAAGAGATGCATGTCACAAAAGCGGTAAGAGCACACCATGCAGATTTCCTGTAGCCGACAATTTTTAATGTGATTTTCCGAATTTCACGTGGAATGGATCTTAAATCCAATTAAATTAATGAATTTTTCCTATGTATTTTAATTATTTTATTTTCTTTATTCTTCTTTATTTAAATCTTTATGCTTTTTATGAACTTTTGAGGTATATGACAAAAGTTCCTAAATTAAAGCCGAATTGTTAAAACAAATTAAATGAATTATGATTTTCACTAGCCCCCATTTGGTAATAAAACACATTCAAATTTCAATATTTTGTTTAAATTATTCACTTTAAGCTAATTTAAATCTAAGTCCGCGGGACCTCTCCCGTGTTAATGTGACATATTTATGCCTTTGTAGTTAAGAAGGGTTTTAACATATTTCTTAGAAGTTAACCGAAATATTTTAAATTTACATTTCTAATCGGAACAGTAAGATTATTTAACACCACATAGTAAAAAGACCGGTGAAGTGTTCTAGCATTCTAATGTCTAACAAAAATAAAATCAATTAATTTACCAAAAACTTTCAAATCCAGAGCGCGCCGCCATGTTGTGAAATATCCGGAAATTAATTTCCATTAATTTCTTTACATATGCATAAACATACCTAGGTATGCACATGGTGCTATAGAAGTTTCTGTATTATAAAGAAAAATAAAAATAATGTTTTCCCTTTTTGTCATACATATAATGTAAAAAATCTATTTATAAATTATTAAATAAATTAAATAATTAGTTTAGAAAAAATAAAAAAAAAAGTCTCCACCGTGACAATGTTTGAACATTGCCGTGACCAGGATTCGAACCTGGGTTACTACGGCCACAACGTAGGGTCCTAACCACTAGACGATCACGGCTATGGGAGACATGGAAGTCACCATTCTAATTAGCTGTAATCAATAAATTTGTACTCTACATTGACACGATTAAGTTAAATTATTTTAGATTCATGGTTCATCGTCCGGGATGGGATTTTTATTATGTGAAGTTGCTTTAATCGAACAAACGTCAACTCCCTCACGTAAAAGCTTATTATTGATTAAGCACAGAATGATAAAAACCATTTTCCCAATGACAAATTCCCATAGGTAGGGCTTTGTTTCCTATTTACCTTAATCGTTTCATGATGGTAATTACCAATTCCTATACAAATTAAGAGAATGTAAGGTACATTCTCCTAAATACAAAGAATGCGATGCTGTGTGCATTTTCTCTCACGACGTAGGTACATATATGTATATTGAGTCTGCTTCGGTTTTCAATTTCAGGACAAAACTCCTCTTTATATCCCAGATGAAATCATAGAGTATACTTAAGGTACGGTTACACATTGCAAATTTTTACTACAGCACAGTACAACAAGCTGCGCTATTCGCGGGTTCCAAACTGTATAAACACCTCTGAAACCCAAAAAGTTGCGCTTGCAGTTCGATTGCTTGCAATTTTTTTGTGCTGCTGTAGTTTCGGAAGTTGCAATGTGTAAACATCTAAAGATATTAGATTGCAGGTGCAGTATAAAATTTTTAGTTTGATTGAAACTTTACCTGGGATTGCGTATGCAGTTTTTTAAGAAGTTGCTTAAAATTTTGTGGTTGGAACCCAAATTTTAGTTTCGGATTCTTCAAAAGTAGCGCACAGAAATAATTCTGGTAGAGCAATTTGGATTGGATACCCACGCATAACATTAAATGTTATTTTGATTTTTGTCTGTCCGTCCGTCTGTCCATCCGTCTGTCCTCATGATAACTCCAGCACGCTATCACTTAGAGAGCTGAAAACAGAAGACAAATCGGGTAACTCCTTTGCAGGGTTGCCATACAAAAATTTCGTTTTTCACTATATATTTGGACATTGCCTGAGATCGCTTCAACGTAGAGAGTTGAAATGTTGTATACGTTGTTTTTATAAAAATTGTAAATATAATTTTAAAAATGGGCCAAATCGGGCAACGCCGTTTTGGTGCTGCCATATGAAAAGTTTAAGATTTTTACGTATATTGTGAAACCGATTAGTCTTAGACGTTTATGAAATGAAATCCTATGCAGGCTGCACGCAATTTTAATCCACAATGTGTAAACACCACTGGACCTTTAAAAGCTGCACAGGAAAAGTTTCAATGTGTAATCGTACCTTAAATTTGTCATTCTGTTTGTAACGCATAGAAATACTCTGTTGTTAGAGCAAAATGGATTGAACACCTACGCATAATATTAAAAGTTATTTTGGTTTTTGCATGTCCGTTCTGTCTGTCTATCCTCACGATAACTCGAGAACGCGTTCACTTTGTCCGCTGACACATGCTGATACACCAAACTTGATACACCGTACTAAGGGCCTGTCCAGATCCAAATCTTCGTCTTGTTATTACAGCTAGTGACGTAACATCGAAACAAGCTCTATCCGAATCCATGTCTATACCACCGAGCTTTGCTAGTTTGTATAACAGTTTTGACATTTGGTTAGCTTGATCACCGAGTCAAGGTTCGAGTTGACTTATTTAAATAGACAACGTATTGTGAGGTTATGTTTGTTTGCTGTCTGTGAAATCAAGCTGAGCAAACGAACGAATTCGGACAGGTTAGCTTCGTCTTCGTCTAACTATTATAATAGCTGAGCTTGTTCTGTTACGTCACTAGATGTAATACCAAGACGAAGACGAAGACTTGGATCCGGACAGGCCCTAAAAACAGGTTTTCTTAGCACTATTTTAGAACATTTTCGTGTACCTATAGCCCAATTTAGAGCAGAGGGTTAGACTCGGATGATACACGAGTGTTTTATTACATATGTATGTGGGCTGATACACACTCGATACAAAAACTGATTTTTACGTGGTGTCTAGTCTCGAGTGTGTATCATCGTGTGAAAGGGGACTAAGTCCCGTGACACACGATGATACACACTCGAGAGTAGACTCGACGTAAAACCGGTTTTTGTATCGAGCGTGTATCATGGTACACGTACACGTAGTTTATACACGGTTGATACACGCTCTTGAGGCAGTAAATAAAATTCATCATTTCTATATGTTCTATACGCACGCAAACCGAGCACATGACTACATATGTAATAAAACACTCGTGTATCATCCGAGTCTAACCCTCTGCTCTAAATTGAGGTATACACGAAAATGTTCTAAAATAGTGCTAAGAAAACCAGTTTTTAGTACGGTGTATCATCGTGTGAAAGGGGACTTACAGAGCTGACATTTTTCACGGGGCCTTTTCAAAAAAAGAGTTAATTTAAGTTCGAAAATTGGACAAATCGGGTAACGCCTTCGTGGGGGGGCAATTTTTAGCAGTTGTGTATTTATTCAAAGATTTTTTTGATATCTTTCACGTAAAATAGCATTGTTTGATACGAAGCACCCTGTGCGTAAGAAATTGAATATTTTGTAAATACCTAGTTGCCAGATTTCGTCCATTTTTGAATTGATTTTTATAAAATGCTTTATGCTATGTATTTCATGTTGTTAAGGTGACTTGTTCTGGGACAGCTAACGTGTGTATATTATAGCCACAAATCATCATTTCATCTTTAGGTTATCTCTTGAGTATAAAAGATTTTTGGATAATAATCACACTGTGCGAGAAAATATTCACATAAATTGCAATTTCCCAACACTTCTTTTTCCATGCAAATATTATAAATTACTTAGTTTCTCTTTTTTTCTTTTCTGTGTGATGAATTTTTCAATTTTTTTTTTGTAGGTGTACGCCTGGTTAGCACAAGAAGACCAATAACACCACGTGAGCCACGCAGACAACTTTATGGAAAGCTTGCTCCACCTGGTAGACCACCAAGTGCCTTTAGGTATGAATTAATGAAGATGACTGCTTAAATATTGCGCATACATTTTACATACTATGTACCTTTTTTAATTACATTTTTTTCCTCTTAGTTTACAGTACCTTCAGTTTGAAAGCAGGCAGGTTCCATCGTTGGAGCCTATACAACAACAGCAACAGCAGCAACAACAACAACAATACACATCAGCTTCTGAAGAGATTCCATCAGTTCCGAGATCAGGTTCTGTTGGAACATTATTGGACTTTGTGAATGCAAGTAACACTAGAAACAATGGTCGTCCTCAGGGAAAGCTTCCAGCTCTGTTGTCACCACCTAAAATCACAGCATCACTTGACAATTGTGAGTAATTGTGGCATGAATATTTTTAGATAGGCATACACACACACACATTTCCTAGGATGGTATGGTGTGGTGTGATAGCTAAAGGGCATTAATCATTTCCCACAGCATCCCATACTTCTCCAATATAAAATCGTTGTTGGCCTTGTACTTGTCATTATCGTCTGTCTGATTACAATTCCTGTCAAGGATTCAATTTGAAATGGTAGCCACATAATGACTATATACATACATATCTCTGTACCTATACTGATAATGGCTGGAAGCTGTTCCTCTCTCATTGGTTTCATATCCACGTTTCAGCCTTATCATCTATGAACATTGTCTGCGGTTGAGGTTTTGATTACTGAATGATGCTATGGTTACAAGCATCTGGAATGGAGAGCTTAGACCACATTTGGGAATATTATGTCAGTGCCAGGATTATTATAAATTTTCAAATTTACCGGTTCTGATGAAAAATGGCTAACACCAAGTCGAGGTAGAATTATTATTCCTGGTGTGGGTGGGTCATCGTCGTTAAATAACTCTTCATTCAGGTGATGTCCTCTGGATGGTATGAGAAGGATTAACCGCATGTCGATGGATCATGAACAATATTATGACACTTTCCAAGTCAAGCGTTTTAAGCGTTTTATGGTTTCAGAGGTTTCTTAATTGGAGGGATCTGTCGCTCTCATTCATTCCACTTAAGTTTAGTACAATGACAATGAGAAAATTGGGTTGCATGCTGCACGCTAGAGTTCTTGGGTATATCTTCATAAGTTTCATTTCTTTGTCTCCTCTGCAATGATGGTGGCATGGCACACTTTTGAAGTCAAGTGCTGTAGAAAATTGTTTCAAGTTAAGACACGAGGGTAAGATACCCGAAAGAATAAAAGTAGGTAGGTGGTATACAAGGAATGGGGTCATTCGCAATTGAGAACAATTCACAATTTTTCTTAATTTGTATTTTTTTTCCATTAGATAGGTACGGTGAATGTGGTTTCGTTTAAGAGTTCATTCGCGGACACAGTGTTTTCAATTCTTATTTTTAGAATGTTTTTCTGGTGTGATAAATGAATGAAGAAGTCAAATGTGGTAATTTTTTTAATAATTGACAATAAATTTTTGGGTAACAATGATAATAACTTAACGTGATATGGACTGGGAGTCATAAATTTATGTTATGTAAAAGAAATGAAACTTACACAGCACTTTAGGGACGCATATTTACGTTTTTCATAATTTTATTCAAAATTTGGTGGGAATGGAGAACAAAAAAGTGGGCATTGGAGAGAAGTTTTCAGTGTCAAGATTTTTTTTCCATTCATAATACGAAGTAGAATCGGAAGAATGGTTTCTTTATCTCATATCTACTAATGAGAAAGTTTTCAGAGTTGTCTGTACGCTCAAACGATCAAAAGCTCAATTAAAAATGGAAGGAATGATGATAATTCTTCGTATATTGTTTGATTGGTTTAAGTGCGGTGATCCTAGACTGATCGAACAAAAAGTTTCTGGGATCTTGATGATCGCAATTAATATATGCAACTAATTTTGGAACTAAAAAATCCATTATCATTGCCGTGTACGTGGCCCAAGTAATTGTGTCCATTATCATTGCCGTGTACGTGGTTTCCATTTCAGCGAAAAAAAAAACAACGGATCGATAACTCCTGGGATGGAATCTGTACAAGGATTTTATCATTTTAGGTTGAGAGCTCCATTTCTTGCCGAAGGTTATCTTGCAGGCATTAGTCATATAAGAAAGCTCTGCAGGTCCTGCTCTTCAATGTTCAGTTTCTAAATCTGCGTTAGGAATATACCCAGATCAAAGAACGCTTCTGTTGTAGTATAGTAGCTGTCCTACTGGGAAGAAAGCTTTTATGTTTCTTTTCGCTGCCCAATCTAATTTGACTGGTTTATGATGGCAGCTTACTTGAATTTGTAGCGGATTTGACTTTCTGCTTAACTATCGTGTGTTCAGAAATTTTCCTTGTATGACCTTCTTTTTCAGAAGCTTTTCTTTCGATATCTATTTCTTCTAGGCCGATACCGTTTTCCGTGTGTTCGTCTTTGTCTATCCAATAAACTATAAACAAAAATTCTCTGAAATATAACTTGGCATTAATCCAGGGGACATAAATATTATCCGGAGATCGCTTACTATCGACTATCCGCATACGTTGACCACCCGATGCTAGATTCTACTTTAAACACACATTTTTATCATTATTCTCATTCATACTCCCGACCATCCACCATTTTGATTCATAGAACAATAATATGCAAAAAAAATCAGTAAAAACTATTACCAAAAAAACATTTAACATATTTTGTCATTTTTACCACTAGTATCGGAAGAGATGCCACCACATCCAGCTCTTATTCAGCAAGTAAAAATTGAATTTAGCAACGATGACATACAAAATGAGATTAACGAAAACGGAGACATACAAGCAACATCAAAGTTCTTTTTAGACTCTAAACAGCATCCACTTAAGAAGAGACAAACTAAATCATTCGATCTACCTACAAAATCTTCAGATTCTATGAATGACCTGCTAAAAGAGCAAGCCACAACAGTCATCGAAGGTGATACCCCCAAGGGAGAAGTTGCTGGTAATCACTTCCTTTCGAAAACACATTTGACAAGAAGCAATGACCTTTTGGCTCAATCGACTACCGAAACCCTCCTTGATTTGCTTAAAGCTCATGCTGGAATAAAGGACTGCAATGAGGAGACTGTCCAGCACATAAACGCAGTAAGTCGTTCACTCCACCCTCTTCCCTGCAATAATAGTGCGGTGTGAAGATGGGAAAAGTTTTAGTTTTAAGCTGTTGATAAGAGGTTCACTTCCGATGCCGTAATTATGGAAATCTCGAAAATCGGAAATTTTAACAAGGCGACAAAATCTTAACGGAAAGTTTCGTCTTGCAGCACATCCTGTGTAGCATATATGTGGGAATTCATTAATAACTATTCGTAACTTCTACCCTACCAAACTACTTCTAACCACCAAATGAAAAACGACGGCAACACTGCAAATAATAAAAAAAGCTTCGCTGTCATTTGAAAGAAAAAGAAGAACATTCGATATTCAGCATTCAGTCAACGAAGAAGTATTTTTCTTGAACGTGGAAAGTAAAATTGAAGTAAATTCCAGTAAATGTTAACTTTGTCATTTTTTTTATTACAATAAATTTGTTGTATCGTTTTATATAAATTTCCATTATTACAAATAATTAAATTTAGAATCAGTGAATTAATAAACATTGTATTTTGAAGTTTGATTATTCGGTCTTATTAATTTTGGAAATCCCACAATTGGGGGCTCAACCAAACAACGCCAAGTGGAATTTTTTTTTTATCAAAAAAAAAAAAAAAAACTTGGTATAATTCCAAAGCAGTTAAGGTGTCATCAAGGATCAGCGTGGGATCAACATCAAAATTAGCGGAACATCTAAAGAAAATCAAAAAAAAAAAGAGGATTGGCATAAACTTTTGAAGGTTAAATACAGTGGTCAGGTACAAAAAGATAAATTCTAATAAAACCGTAAGTGGAAAATTTTCATAATTTTTTTTTTTGGACAAATATATACCATATTATATACAGTGGCAATTAAACCCAAATTTCGTGGCAAAGTTCAACCGCGTGGAAATAATTTCCGCATAATCAGGTTATGTTATAATAATACCGCTATTCTAAAATATCAGCGACACACAATTATTTTCGACATTTCAATTCTTCATAAAAACCATCGACAACATATCGCCATTTTATTATACCTACATACAAACAAAAATTTTTTTTTTATATAAAAAAAAAACAGGGAGCTGTACAAGTCGCTGAAGATTTAATTCTAATATTAATATTAAATCATTAAAATTTTTCGTATTTTATCAAAATAATCATCATCCTTAAACATGCCTGACGATGGTAATAAACAAACTGTGGAAGAACAATTAAATCTATTAAAAGAAGAAAATAAAAAACTTAAAGAAAAGTTGAGAAAACAGCAACTGGAAAGAGAATTGAAAGAAAAAGAAATTAAAGAGAATGCAGAAAAGGCTCAGAAAAAAGACGAAGAATTGAAAACATTACACAAAATAGTACAACTACAAACAGAAAATAAAAAGCTGGATACACAAATCGTAATAACAAATGAACAACATAATAAATTAACAACTAAAGAAGAAAAACCAGAAATAGACAAGTTAACTGCAGAATTAGAACAATTAAAAGTAGAAGTACAACAACGAAACAATCTTGAAAGCACAACAAACGAAAAACACGATAAAGAAAGAATTTCGTTCAAAGATATATTAAATATATTACCTGAATTCAGTGGAACTGATGAATATGATGTCGAATCATGGATAAGAGATGTAGAAAATACATCAAAAGAATTTAAATGGAGTAACTTACAACAAACTATCTTTGCTAAAAGACTACTGACGGGAACAGCAAAACTGGCTTTACGATCGAATCCAAATCTAAATAATTGGGAAGAATTAAAAACATTTTTAAAACAAGAATTCAAAATTAGAATAACATCAGCAGAAATACACAAAAGATTATTACATAGAAAACAAGAAAGAAATGAAAATATACAAGAATATTTTCTGAAGATGAGAGAAATAGCGGCAAGAAATCCATGTATAGACGAAGAAACGATAATACACTATGTAATAAAAGGAATAAACGACAATCCTAGAAACAAAAGTCTACTATTTGAAGCAACAAATTTTGAAGAATTTAGAGAAAAAATACCAATATATATGAAATACAAAGACAGTTTAAAAAGTTTATCAAATACAACACAAGAATATACAACAAGAAAACCAGATATACAAAAACATGATAGCCAATCGAAAGTTGTACAATCAAGATGTTATAATTGTGGAAAAACAGATCACTTTAAAAATGAATGTCCACAAAATACACCGAAATGTTTTAAGTGTAATGAATTCGGACACATCGCAAAGAATTGTACAACAAAATCAATCAAATATATCGAATCTGGTAAAGATATACAAAAAGTAATTAAAATAAATAACGTAGAAATTTCGGCTTTAATCGACACGGGCAGCGACATCAGTATAATAAGAATTGAAGATTTTCACAAGATTAATGCACCAGAAGTAAACACATCAGAGTGCAAAATACAAGGTCTGTCAGGTGAAACAATTGAAACACTAGGTTCTTTTAAAGCAACTGTAGAAATAGATGACAACACATACATAACACAAATGTACGTTGTATCAGGAACGAATTTAAAAACAGCAACAGTAATAGGAAGAGATATACTGAACGGAACAAACATTAAATTAACAGATGATAATATCAAAATAAGTAAAATATACCCAGAATTAAAATCGTGCTACAACATTACATCTGAAAAAGAAGAATTAAAAATAGGAAATAAAAATTATTTAATCGAAATAAATAATCTAGTAAAAAAGTATAAACCAGAAAATAAATACAAAGATACTGATGTTAAATTAAAAATCATTTTATCAGACGAAACACCAATTAAATTACGTCCACGAAGAATGGCTCCATTAGAAAAAAAAGTCATAAATGAGCAAATTAAAGAATGGCTTGAATTGAAAATAATACGACCAAGTGAATCAGAGTTCTCAAGTCCAATACAGTTGGCAAACAAAAAAGACGGCAGTAAAAGATTATGTATAGATTACAGAAAATTAAACAAAATAGTAATCAAAGATAGATACCCACTGCCTTTAATAGAAGACCAAATTGATTCCTTAAGTAAAGCCAAAGTATTTTCAACACTTGACTTAAAAAATGGATTCTTTCATGTCGAAGTTGATGAAGAAAGTAAAAAATATACATCTTTTGTAACTCCATCAGGACAATTCGAATTTAATAGAGTACCATTCGGATTGTGCACGTCACCCACAGTTTTCCAAAAATATATAAATAGAATATTTCAACAATTAATCGAAAAGAAATTCGTTCTGGTATATATGGATGATATAATAATACTTTCAGAAAACTACGATGAAGGAATGAAAAGATTAAGAGAAGTCATGAAACTAGCCGAAGAATATGGATTAGAAATCAAATGGTCTAAATGTCAATTTTTATGTAATGAAATTGATTATTTAGGATTTAAAATAAATGATGGTAAAATTACACCATCAGAACTAAAAACGAATGCAGTTAAACAGTTTCCAGAACCAAAATCAGTTAAAAAAATACAAAGTTTCCTAGGTCTTACAGGATTTTTTAGGAAATTCATAAAATCATATTCACTGATAGCCAGACCATTAACGAACTTATTAAAGAAACAATCAGAATTTAAATTTGGTATTCAAGAAAAACTAGCATTCAATCAACTTAAACAATTATTGTCGGAACAACCAGTACTCACGTTGTATATACAAGATTCGGAAACTGAAATTCACACGGATGCGTCGAAATGGGGATTTGGTGCAGTTTTATTACAAAAAAGAGAAGATAATCTGTTTCATCCAGTATGCTATCATAGTAAAAAAACATCACCAGCCGAAGAACGGTACAGTAGCTATGAACTAGAAGTTCTAGCTATAATTTCAGCACTCAAAAAATTCAGAGTATACGTTCTAGGAATTAAGTTTAAAATATTTACAGATTGTTCAGCATTTAAGCAAACCATGGAGAAACAAAACATACTACCACGAATTGCAGGATGGGCTTTAGCCTTACAAGAATACGATTATCAGTTGGAACATAGACCTGGCGTAAGAATGAAACACGTAGACGCATTAAGCAGAAACCCAGTCGTAATGGTCATAACAAATCAATTTTTGAACAAAATAAAACATGCTCAAAATAACGATACAGAATTACAGCTAATAAACAAAATATTAGAAAACACAGAAATCTACGACGGTTATTTTAAACAAAACGATATAATATATAAAGATGGTAAAGACGGTAAATTATTATGTATCCCGAAAAATATGCAAACTGAAGTAATTAAAAATATTCACGACGATGGCCATTTTGGGTACAAAAAAATGAAAGACTTAATAAGCCGAGAATATCATATATCTCGTCTAAAAGAAAGAGTTGAAAATTGTCGAAGAAATTGTGTCCGCTGTATTTTAGCAGATAAAAAAGCAGGTAAACCAGAAGGGTATTTAAGCCCAATTCACAAAAATGAACAGCCACTAGATACCTACCACATCGATCACCTCGGTCCAATGACGAATACCACAAAGAAGTACTCATACATTTTATGCGTAATTGATGCTTTTTCCAAATTTTGCTGGATTTATCCAACAAAATCAACAACAACATCAGAAGTATTGCAAAAGTTAAATCTACAGAAGGATACTTTTGGCAATCCGAGAAGAGTAATTACAGACAGAGGAACAGCGTTTACATCAAACGAATTTAAAGAGTACTGTGAAATAGAAAATATAATTCATTTGCAGATAGCCACCGGTATTCCAAGAGGAAATGGACAGGTAGAAAGAATCAACAGAATGATTATACCAATCCTAACAAAAGTTACAATAGATGAACCAGCGAAATGGTATACATACACCGGAAAATTACAACGTTGCATTAACGCAACATATCAAAGAAGTATTGGAATATCGCCATTCGAATTATTAACAGGCGTACCAATGAGGAATAACGCAAATACAACATTAGCCGAAGCAATAGATGAAGAATTCAAAAATGCATTTATAAACAATCGTGAAGAATCGCGTGAAACAGCACGAATAAATATCGAAAACATACAAAACGAAAATCGGAAAAATTATGATAAAACGCGAAAAGCTGCAAAAAATTATAAATTAGGAGATTTAATTGCCATAAAACGTTGCCAATTTATAAATAATACTAAAATCTCTACTAATTTTATAGGTCCATACAAAATTACAAGATGTTCAGAACACGATCGTTATCACGTAGAAAAAGTTGGCACACACGAGGGGCCAAACAAAACAATCACAAGCGCTGACAATATGAAGAGTTGGTATGACATCACTAGCACCGACGAGGAGGAAGACTTCCTGGGCTTCGAAGAAGAATAGTACCAAAAAGATGTTAAAAAATTTATACTAAGATTTTAAAAGATGTACCAAAAGATGATTCTAAAAGATGTACCCAAAAGATGTTAAAAAAGTTTATACTAAGATTTTAAAAGATGTACCAAAAGATGATTCTAAAAGATGTACCCAAAAGATGTTAAAAAAGTTTATACCAAGATTTTAAAAGATGTACCAAAAGATGATTCTAAAAGATGTACCCAAAAGATGTTAAAAAAGTTTATACCAAGATTTTAAAAGATGTACCAAAAGATGATTTTAAAAGATGTACCCAAAAGATGTTAAAAAGTTTATACCAAGATTTTAAAAGATGTACCCAAAAGATGTTAAAAAGTTTACACCAAGATTTACCTAAAATGAAGACTTACCTAAGATGATAAACAATTTCTTAAAATAAAGTTAATTACCAAAGATGAAGAATACTTACCAAAGATGTTCAAAAAATTACCAAGTTACCTACCTATGATGCCTAATAATAAATTCACGTAATGACGTCCACAAATTTCATATTTTCGAGGGCGAAAAGACTATCAGGATGGCCGATTGTGGGAATTCATTAATAACTATTCGTAACTTCTACCCTACCAAACTACTTCTAACCACCAAATGAAAAACGACGGCAACACTGCAAATAATAAAAAAAGCTTCGCTGTCATTTGAAAGAAAAAGAAGAACATTCGATATTCAGCATTCAGTCAACGAAGAAGTATTTTTCTTGAACGTGGAAAGTAAAATTGAAGTAAATTCCAGTAAATGTTAACTTTGTCATTTTTTTTATTACAATAAATTTGTTGTATCGTTTTATATAAATTTCCATTATTACAAATAATTAAATTTAGAATCAGTGAATTAATAAACATTGTATTTTGAAGTTTGATTATTCGGTCTTATTAATTTTGGAAATCCCACATATATATAAGCCTTTGCATAGAACTCCTTCTTTAGGTGCATGTACTATGATGATGGCCGACAAATTTTCAAGTTTGATACTTAATTGATTACATTTTCAAAGACTGGAGGGAGAGAGAGAGAGACAGACAGACAGACAGACAGATAGATAGACAGACAGACAGACAAAACTCTTGAAAGTCTTTTTTTTTTACAGATTCTAGTTGAACTTTATACTCGTGTCAAAGGAGCGAAGGGAAGTTGGCGTGGAGCAATTTTGGGAGCCCTTTACGGTTTGGTCGAATGTACATCATCGAAAATCCTATTGGCCGTGGCAAGAGTGGTTCTTGCGGTAAGCTCATTAAGACATTTACGAAAATTTCCATTAAAGAAGGTTCATTCTTGTGTTTGTAGCTTTGTGTCACTGGAAGTAATTTAACGGGAGCATGTAAATTGGTCTTCAAAGTTGCTCGCAATGAAACGAATGATTACCTTTTTTCCGAGACCGATGTACCGGAACTTTTGATTGATGGCTTAGGACGAGCTAGTCCTCTAGATGAACCTGAAGCTTGCATTTATGGTTATGGTGCTGTAAGATTTTTGGCAAGTGCTGGTCAAAATGGAAATAATTCTATCGTCACTTCTGCTCCGATAAATTTAAATAGTAAAACTCCTTCGGCTACAATTCAAGTGACTACCAAACAGAAGACTATTGCTCATCGGTTAGCTCGTCATGGTGCTGTACAGTTAATGGTTTTACACCTTCAGATATTAAATGAGTTTGGTGTCTCACAGAAATTGTGTGGACCACCTTTACATTCATTATATCAGCTAGCGGCTGCCTTACGAGCATTGGCAGGTATTCCACAAGTAATTTTGAATAGTAATAATTCAAGACCTTTTACTGCAAATCAAATTGATGGTGGAGGCAATTTTCCAGTTATTAAAGAAACAAAAGAGCCTCAAGAGATTCATTTGGAATTGGCTTGTCCGCATCTTGTTAAAGCAGCAGAGATTTCAATTGGTGAAGCTGAAATACAATCGAATATTGTAAGAACTTTAAGGTAAGATTTAGATTTTTGTTTGATGTGGTTTTTTATATTTTGTTTTAGCTAAATCAAGGTTTTCTAGTAGTGAAATAGGATAGAGGATAGGATGGAAAAGTGGTTTTTAGTAGTTAGAAAAATAATTATTTTCTCACTCTCTTATGATATTTTAGCGAGACGAGATTTTTTCTGTTCTGTGTATATTTCCGCCTCTAGAAGATTATTTTAGGTCCTCGAGCTGATTCAATATAGAAGAAAAAATATATTAGAGCTACACCTGTGTATTTTTTAGAATATTTGAGAGAGTATTTGAGGAAAACAAAAATTATGAACTTTGCGGGAAGAAATAATGAATCTATGTAAATTTTTAATCACTCTTTGTGGTGGTCGATAAAGAGATAAAATATTGTGTACAAGTATTGACTGTCTCCGATTTCCAACTCATTCAGTTAATAGTTGATATTTAGCTGAAGACTAACAATTTCTGTTGTTTGTAAAAAGGTTAGTCCTGCTTCTACAAACCATAAAATAATGTCTCGGAATCTGACTTATACAAGATTTGAAAAATTTGGATTATCATACAAGGACACCATGTTAGAAATGAAATGTAAGAAATTCATTCTTATTATATGAAGTTCATAGATAAATTAACCTGTACGAAATCGTACGGTTATTGAATTTAGTGAAAAGATATGTTACCGACACACCAAGATACATAATTCTTTTGAACTTAACTCTAAAACGAAAAAAACAAAAGTAAATTAATTATAAAAAAAATCAAGATTTAGATTCAAGTAGAAATATTCTTTTATTACCTCGCAGCATGCTTCCCAACCTAATGGGATTAAGATTAAGATTAAGATTAAGCGGAGCGAGTGGCATTTGCACTGAAACCATTCATTGGTTTATTATGTACCGCTTTCTTTACAGTTCATCCAACAATCGCACTCTTACTAGGGAGAGCAGTTTTTTTTTGCTGAAGTTTCTTTAAAGTTGGTAGGCTTTAAGAAGTATGAACCAAAAGGCTTGGAATCTACATTGTGTAATAGCCTCGCATTCACATAGAACGTGCTCCGATGTTTCATACTCTTCGAGACATAACCTACATATATCAGTGGGTGATATGACCTATCCGATGCATGTGTTTGTTTAGTTTACTGCAGTGCCCGGTTAGGACTCCTGTAATGATACTGAGTTGATTCCTACGTAGTCTTAAAAAGGCTCTTCTTTGGTGGTGGTGGTGTTGGTCCTGTAATGAACCTTTTGGCTTGTCTGGAACGTATCATTGAGCTCCATCTCTGGTCTATTTGGCTCTAGATCGAGTTTTGAATGGTAAGTTTCACGGTGTTGTAAAAGATACCGCAAAATGGTTCTGGTTCTATGAGTGGCATGGATGCTACTCTACAAGTCTACATTATCATTCTCATAAGGTCCCCATCGTCCTGGCCCCATTGAAGTGTTAGGTGGTTCTTTGTGCCAAGGCATATACCTCTGCCTAGAATATTGAGGCGTATTTTTCGGGCTCTGTCTGTACACTCTAAGTTCAGTCTCTTTTTCAGCAACGTTGCTGAATGCCGGTAGATTCAATAGTTTTACTAGTGCGCATGGCATCAGTTATACTTAGACAGGTCATCCTTTGGAGCTTGTTTAGATTTCTGATGGTTGTATTTTTTGTACATTTGCTCTAACATGCTGCAGCAATCTAATGGGATAGAAGAACACATGAATTTATGTATGAACAAATCAAGGAATGTCTTTTTTCAGTTATTCTGAATATAGAGCTTCAGTAAAATATTAGCTAAAGCAGTTTTTAGCTATACAATTGTCTCTTTTCGCGGATTGGGGACATAATACTCCACTTGGTTTCTTGTATGACCATTTAGAGAGCGCCATGTGGAGGAAAAGTCCCTGTTTCGGTTTCTTGTATAGATTCTATGACAGATGACAGTTATTTCTTTATTTCAATTCTGTTCTTCAGCTGACCTCCTATAGGTGTTGCGTGTACTAAAATACCAACACCTCTTTCACTGACAACATAATTCAAATACCAGAATATTCTGTATTTGTTATTTATTGTGATCTAAACCATCTGATTTTGTGCATTCAGAAATCTCCAATTTTATATCTGTTTCTTTTCTCTTCTCTTTGGCTGATGAGTTGGTCAAAAAGGCTCTGAATTGGATAGCTCCGCAGCTGTAGCTTATGTGAGGATCCCAATCAGAGCAATAAGAGAGGAAATCATTAGGGACGCCTATCAAAAGACAAGCCTCCGGTGGTCCAGCAGGGATACCTGTCGTATTGCGTGGCAATTGTGGGCTGCATATGACAGGAAAAGGGCAAGGAAGCTGCTTAATGGTAGGTAGTAGGTCATTACGGGTCACTGGGCCACAGGTGACCATGCTAGAAGACTGGGTAAATCGAATCCGTCCAACACATGCTTTGTGAATGCCCCGCTTTGATGAATAAAAGAAGTAGGCTATTGGGTAGCTACTTCTTTTCAAGTCTGGGGAGCTGCAAAACAAAGGATTCAGATATATCCTGAGTTTTCTGAGAGTAACGGGATGGATCTAGGTAAAGAGTCTTGGAGATATCCTGAGTTTCCTAAGGGAAGCAGGATGGATGTGGGGTGGCTTGAAAAGGTTATCCCATGGGGCCTAGGGGCATAATGGACCAATAGAGATCTAAGTGATGCAGGCTAGTGGTCGTACGGCACCCCTCTTACATAACCTAACATAACTTTTCTCTTTCCACTTTTGAAAATCTACAAGTCTCTCTGTCTGCTCATACATTTTGTCGTTCCTTCTAGATATCCACTCCATTGGCTGTTGCCATATTATTTGTCTATTTCCGAGGTTATTATTGTTCGCACTAGGTATCTTACCTGGACTATCATCTATTGATTATTATGAAGTACTATCTCGCTTAAAAGTCAATCCTGAATAATTGTATAAACACTATTTCAGTGTACTTTCTGAACATGACGCCTGTTGTGAATCTTTGGCTGAATTTTCTGCTCGAATTGGAATGTTGCTTGGACCATGCTATGAAATCACCAATGGAGTTCCAGAGAAACCTTTAGCACTTCTAAGTCGACTTGGATATATTCTTGGAAATATTATGGCTAAATTTGATGATGCAAGAATTCAGGTATATTATTTTTTTCAGGTCTGATATTTAAAAAGGCGATACACACTAAATTTAATTTATTTTACTAATGCAAAAATAGTTCTACAATAATGACGTTGCAATGCAGTATCTATTAGAGGCGCTCGAAATGTATTCAAAACAAAAGCTCACAATGCACAATCAAATGGGCGACACTGTGGTAGATGTCCTCATAAAATTGGTCCGTGTAATTGCAAATATGAGCGTAAATGCAAATGTAGGTTTTGGTTTAGGGACAAAACCACCATTAGGAGAGATTTTGGTGCATCTGCTGGTGACAGCGAACACAGCAAAAGGATTGAAAATGGTAATGATTACCATACGTTTTTTAATTTTTCAATAAATTTACACAATTCACCCACCACAGGCAGCAGAATTGGATGAACTTTTACAAGCAACACTCGGTGCTTTGCACAATTTAAGTTTCTATCAAGACAACATTGATAATAATATGGGAGGAGAAGGTGTTGACTACAATGAACCGGGAAGTGTTAGACAACGTATGTCTGCACTTAGTCTAATCCTTTGTGATACTTTAAAATTTGGTCCAGAAGCGGCAAAAGCAGAAGCGGCTAGAGTCCTTGGTAATATGACTAGAAATCCAATTGCTCGTGAATCATTTTGTTCATCTGGTGGACTTAAGACAATCGTGCAATGTTTAGGATCTAGTGATTATGAGCTGGTTGCAACATCATCTGGTGTCTTGGTAAATTTACTTGGTGACTGGGAAAGACGAGCACCATTTCGGGAACTTAGGGGACCATTAGTTTTACTTGATATACTTAAAAAATCTGCTTCACAAGAGGATTGGTTATTGGCAGAGATTATATGTCAAGCACTATGGAATTTCTTAATAGACACTGGAAATGTAATAGGTGCTCTAGGCGAGGAAGAAGCTGATTATATTTCTGAAAATTTAGCAGAATTTTTAGATGAAGATCGAATTTTTAAAGGTGAACCACCAGATGCACTTTGGGAACAATTTGCTACTGTTGCAGCAGATCTTTTGGAAAGAATACAGTCATCAATGTCAACTTCAAATACTCCCATAGGTTCGGATTGTGAAGATAATATAGTTAAAATTAGAGAAATCAATGATGAAACAGAAACTTGGCTGGATGATTAGAAAAGAGAGGAATGTTGTTGTTGTTGTTTAAGAATAAATACGTATGCACTGTTATTCTATATATTATAATATTAAAGATTATTCATAATGGCCAGAGATTTTTGTAATTGATATGCGTTGTTAAACAAAAAGGAAGAAAGAAAAAAATGTATAGCTTTCATTGGCATATTATTTTGTTTTGTAGCTTTCATGTTAAATTTCTAATATTCCCTTGTAACTTGTATTTATTTAGATATAAAAAGTCATTTCAATGAATTAAGCATATATGTGTGGAATGCAGTTATGTGAACTGGTAAACTCCTCAGCGGGAGCCATTGCTACGTAATAAGCTTAGGCTGGTTAAGCCGAAGCCTTTGCGAGCTATTCCCTGTCAGAGGAGGTGGGTATTATTTTTTAATTTCTTTCCAAAAACTTGTGCTGCAATAAAAAACAATTTAATTAACTTCTATTTATTATTATTATTATGTAGAAAACAGCACCGCATAAGTACACCCTAGGATACAGGGGAGAAAAGGTACAGCAAGCACAAAATTCCGTTAACAAAATAATCACAGTGAAAAGTTTTTTGCATGTAAGTTGATTATCATTCGATAATAAATTATTTTTAATAATTTTGTATTGATTTCAACAGAGAAAGTTATCCTTAGCACACGAGCATGAGGAGGAATAAAAAATAAACAGGAGAAAAATAAGTCAAGGACCAGGGCCGATTTGCCAAAAGGGTGGGATAAAATGCATCCCACCTCGCTGCTATGCTTGGTAAATATTGTCGTTCAATATTGTTTCGGATTTTAATATGACGTATTCTTGTTATATAGATGTGACCTGGGATAGGTTTTATGGACGTGGGCAATAGTTGGAATCCTCCGCTTCATATTCAAATTGTGGTAGAAAAAACAATTTTTGATGGGTATGGTCAGTCCAAGAAACTGGTCCGCAAAGACGCTGCAGCGAAGGCGTGCAACGAACTCATAGAATTGTAATGTCTACAGAAGGTTTAGACATGCATATGTAAGTAGACTCATATCTATCTAACAGGAAAGCCTTTTCATTTGCCACTGTAGTCTTGTTAAAATAGGTTATAACCAGCAATGACTCTAAAAAATACAACATTTAACATTAGTTGAAAGCTCTGGAAATATTCGGGATTATGCTTTAATTCATTATTTCCCAGAGCATAATAGAAATTTTTTTGGAATTGATGAAAAAAATAATTTACTCGTTGAAGTTGATCTAATTTCTAAACTTGAAGGATCTTGGAATTTAACTACTAATGCTAACAAAGATTATCGTTTTTTACCATTTAATGCTGAACTTGGTATTGCTTTGCGTGATGGTATTGCTTTGAGTAATAGTCAACAACAAAGATAGTAGTGTGAGACGACGTCGACAGGTTGCCTCAAAAAATGTATAGTCGTCGCGAGTTCAATTCATTCCATCGCGAACTTGAATGTAAGACATCTTTTTCCTTGCTATTTTTGAACATTTCAACAGCAATAAGAGAATCTAATCGCCTGTTTGGGTATGCAAAGACATTTCAGTAACAGAGATAAATATAAACACTAACCTGGGTTTTTTGGGAGCTATAAAATATTTTCACGGATTCCAGGATAAATTCTTATACTAGGTCAGCTCATTTTGTGATCTTAATAAGTCAAAGATAAAGACTTGAATTGGAATACGCTTGAAGTAAAGAAAATTTGAAACTATTTAAATAATTTTAGGTTTACAAAGTTCAGATTTTACCTGAGACAAAGGTTGAGCCTGTTTAGCACCGACTAAATAATACCCGGACATTTGCTACTAGCTTACGAGCACAGTTCTGAAGCAGATCAAAGCAAGCACTATGCAGGATTGATTCCTTTCTTCTTAAGAATTTAGTTACTGTTATAAATGTCAGTAGAATTTATTTGAATTTCTTTTCTATTGTATAATTTTTATTATGGCTTGACAAACCGTTCAAAGAGAAGCATTATTTTTCCTTAAGGATTTATTCGACGATTTTTCTTCATATGGACATTGTTCAAACAGGACAGGATTGTTATATAGGGTTCTGTTAGAAACTTCGACACAAAGTTACTTAAAATTTGTATATTTTGCAAAAAACGATTTCAAGCTCACGGCTATAAATAAGTTTTTCCCATTTTTTTTCTATATAGGTATTGGGAGAGCTACATAATAAGAATTCAGAAATCTTCGCCTTAATTTATCAGGGGTATCTTACGCTTAACTTAAACGTTATACTAACTTTCAATTAATCATTTAAATAAATTCAGGCGTAAATTACAATTACGACTGATCAGTCGCCTACAGCTTTGCCTGTGGTAAGATACAATTGCAACTACGACTTCGACTGCGACTGCAACTGAAACTAAACTGTGCTCAAAGTGCAAAGTTGGTGCTGGCTGCGGCCAACTTCAGTTCAATCACAGAAGTCGGGACTGTTCAAGCAGTTGAAGCTTTAATTTAATTACAAATTTCACCGCAGCGTCGACTTCGACTTAAAATCAAGTCGCAGTCGACAGATCAGTTGTACTTGTGATTCAGGCCTCAGTCAGTCGTCTAGCCGCAGGAGAGACACATTGCTAATTGCTTCATATAAAAATTCAAGCAGTTTTTTTTTGTTCTTCACTATCAAATGAAGTTTTTTTTCTAATTCATATATTTTGAACTTTTCATTCCGTTCGAAGAACTAAAATAAATTTATAATTTGTACATCTATCTACGAAAGAAGAAGACTCAATAATCGAGATAAGTGATTTACAGAAAAAAATTAAAAATTTGACGCGATATTTAAATGTCAAGTAGGTACCTACCGCCTACTAGTCACATTACAAAATGAAAGGCTGCACCGTGTTTCGTCAAATATAATAAAAAATATCAAACGTGATGTGAGTTTGTAAATAATTTTTGTTTGTAATCAATTAATTTTTATAATATCATAAATTTTGTTTTTATCTATAATCAATCGGCTTTTGCGAGTGACGAATGTTTTCTGTTCATTTTTAATCTACTTCCATCTTTACCAACAACAAATTGTCCAATTTGCAAAATTATAGAATCCTTCCACATGGGGCGCGTTCACTGCCACTTTGGTAGCGTAGTCGTTGTCGTAGTGTAGTTCTGTCAAACCGACTACGATCGACTATCCCCCTGAGCGTAGTCGAATGTAGTCGACTATTTGGTACATTCAAAGTGCGGAGTGAACGATAGTCGTAGTCAAGCGTAGTCGTTTACTGTCAAAATTGGCGCAGTGAACGCTCGGTAGTGACTCGTAGTCGACAAAAAGTCACTATTTCGGTGGCAGTGAACGCGCCCATTGTAAAGTGAAAAAAAAAAGTTCTACAAATTTCTACATGATTTAACGAAGAAAACGGTTCTTTTTTATCTGTGTGGAACTTTTGGACGAACGAAAAATAAATCTACATTGACAGATCTGATTCGAAATTTCTTGATCGTGCACGAACGAATCAGACGTGTGCATTTCGTGAGAGTACAAGGTTGAAAAAATACTTATTTTATCAAATTTTAATGGATATTTCTCGTAATTATAATTAAATATCGTGAATTCTTCGATTTATCGTTTTCGGGTTGGTTTATTTTTTGTTTATTGTGGTTAATCTGATACTCTCGTCTGGTGAGGAGCATTTGTTTTGTTTGCAATTTATTCAGTGATGATTTAGTAGTGCTGTTGATTGACATTAAACGAATAAAGTGCTACGATTGATGAGTGAAAGTGCGTGTTGTTTATTATGTTTTAATTTACATTTTAATTTCATAAAGGATCTACTTGATTTCATTAATATCAAATTCGAAAGGTAAGCAATTCTTTAATTAAGTTATTTAATCCGCATAAAAGGTCTTAGAACAATCCTAGTCACATCATCCGCCATTACGCATTCAAATGGGATCCCGTTAATTTTCCATAGAATTTTACTGTTTTTTTTTCTGTTTACTATAAAATTCGTAAGATTGGGGTTGCCAGATCCTTGACTAAATAGCTTTGTGAAATTTTACGAATAGATTTTTTTAATTTTTTTGGGGGTTTTGGGATGAGAGTTGTCCAATTTGGGCAGTGTCTGATATCAAATTAAAACTCTTGCTAAGTGCTATTAAATGGCATATATTCTTTTCTTCTGTAAGTAACATTATAATTGACTTTTTCATCCGCATATCGTTAAAATGCGCGATTTTCGAATTTGTATACATAGGGTGCATAGCTTGGTGCGGGCGGCGTGGGCTGCTTTTCTTTTAAACGCTTTTGCATAATGTTTTACATATTTCATGAAAACATTTCATTTTTTTTTATGTTTAACCGTTGTATGGGTTTTGATGTGAAGTAAATTTTTCCAGTTTTTTCATGTCAATAATTTTTTTACGTTGAGAAAGAAAAAATGATATTTTATTTTTTAGTGCAATTTATTTATAAAAGTTATATTTATTTTAAAAGTTTTTTTTAAGATATATTATTACGCCTAAAGGAACGGAGGTGATCTATTCTTATGTTTTGTGCTATAACTTACCGGTAGGTATACAGGGTGATTCCATCTATAGGTGGTCAATAGAGTAGGAAAAAATTGTATGGCAGGAAGGGGGGGAGGGGGCATATCAACTATTTCGGATTTACAGTATGATTAAGAAGCTATTCTCAAACCTATTCTCCAAGGTAATTTGCTCCCTTGTGACTGGAAATATGTCATTTTAAAAAAAATCGTCTAATTTCGGTATGATCTGAATAGGCTATGAGCTAATAACTGTTTAACGGCACATAGGTTGTTCTAGGTCAAATTAAAGAGGAGAGTCCACGGTTTACAGTTTTTGAAAAAAAAGGTTATATTAATTATTAACTACATATTTATAAAAAAAAAGGTAAGAAAATCCGAAATTTTTAGTTTAGACAACCATAACTTCATGAAGTTTTGCACACAATGAGAGCTCTTAACTGTGACTGTACGCTCTGCACTTTTTAAGATAAAGGGTGTTTTGTGAAAAACTAGCTTTTTTTCTTAATCACTCTGTAACTCCGAAACGATTTATATGCACCCCCCCCCCCCCCCCCCCCCCGCCAATTTCTTGCCATGGTTTTCGGTTTTGGGTAGACCCCTTGTTTTCCTGATATTCATGTTTTTTGAAATTCATCAACTTCAAATGTGTTCTTCACAGCTGGTATAGTGCTACACACTTTGAAAGATTTAATTTTCTAACTGTAGTGAAGTGTAAAGTGAAAACTTTAAAAACGCTTGTTAAATTTTTTACATTTATTTATTAAATTAAAATTAAAATGAACCAAATTAAACTCTAGTGTCTGTTACAAAAAGTAACTAAGCAAAAAATAAATGTTTCTAGTGGGAAGGATGAGCTTAATGCTTTAATAATAAATTTTCAATGATGTCCAGTCTGTTTTTTTTTTGTGTTAGAAGATTGGAAACCGCTTCGAAATCATTTTGCACTAGGTATGAGGATGGAAACACAATTAAAAACTTGCTCATGATATTTCATAATTCGGGATAAGTGACATATATGTCTTTTTGAACCCAGAGTTTCTGATAAATGTACCTTAAATTCTTCGTTAGTGCTTATTCCATGTCATGATATGAATTGATTATCCACTGCGGTATTGCCATAGTCAAAACATCCTCAAACCTAGTTTCAAAATCTGAATAGAGGGCATTAAATGTTCAACCTAGGTTGAAACGTCGTCTTCCGGGCAGTTTGTTTGTGACAAACTGGGGAACTGGGAAAACTCGCGCCGTCCAATGTTTTGCTGCTTCATTAGCATTAATTCTGTCAAGGATCGCTGAAATTATGAAATTGTTTTTATAAATTTTAGACTGTCATCTTGTAACTGCAAGTTAACCTCATTAAATTTAGTAAACAAATCTGTTAAGTCGGCAATGTCTGGTTTCTACTTGATTAGGTATATTGGATCTTTAACATCTAGAAATTCTAAAAATTGTCTCAAAAGGTGCAAAAAATCTTGTCAAACATAAGCCTTTCGACAGCCAGCGTATTTCAGTGTGAAGGAGTAATTAATGAAAATTCTCGTCATTTTCTTCACACAACTGCGCAAATAACCACGTATTCAATGCGTTGCTTCAGATTCCGTTTACTGCATTAATGAATAATTGAAAAGATTCATGCAATCTACCATTCAGATTTTTAGCAACTAAATGTTGTCGATGGATGACGCAGGCAGTGTATTGCTAACACCCCTGGTATTTTGTTTTAGATAGTTTATAAATCCACGATAACGCCCAACCTTCAAAACATTAAATATTGATTTGCCGTTAGTGTTGATTGTGAAAAATCTCGCCAAGGTCAGTTCTCCGTGGATTTCTTAATGCATAATATAACGAACATATCCCAAGAATAATGTTTCATTGCCAGGTAAAGTTGAGTCGTCCAGCTGTATAGAGTAAATGGGTCGTTTGCAAATAATTACACGAGAAGCTTTAAATATCATAACTTGTTTCATCAATACGTCTTTCGACTGTGTTGTTGCTTAAAGGAATTCCTTTAATGATATCAGATACAGGTTTGTGTAAAACGGTTTTTAAAACTTCTTCGACGGCTGGCAAAATTAATTTTTCTCTGATAGTAGGTACGCGGTTTTCCGGATTTTGCTATAAAGTGAGATATTGGAAGTCTTTAAGCTGGAAATATTGCGCTTTTATTAGACTGAAATTCATTGGAACAAATTGTTTTTTCCCCAATGAATTTACAAAATGCATTGAGATGCAGAAAAAATATAGAACTTTTCGAGCAAGCGATCAGAGAGGTCTCATCAGTCTGGTTATCTCTGATCGCCTACCACAGAAGCTCGATGATAGAGGTCACACAATTGCCCATCTAAATACGTTTTAACAAAAGCAAGTGTAAATTATATTTATGACCTGCTTAAAATAGATCCACTATCGTTGACCCCCATTTACATCTCATGGACCCCCAATTTTATTTTTCGCTGACATGGACCCCTGGGGGTCGATATAGTATAGACCACTTTGGGATCATTGGCTTAGATGTTAACATTTCGAATTTCCCCGAGATTACTCGTTTCTCTAAGCATCACGAGTTAATAAGTCGACAATTATATTCCTTTTACTATACGCTGGTAAATCTGGTTTCCTTTCGGTATCGAATACTGGATGTTTGTATACCGGAAAATTGCTCAAAAATCAGGGAGGTTTTTTTGCACTTATCTACATATACTTAACATTTTGAATAGATGCAATCTATCTTCACTCTGCTGACGTGCCATTGAATTAATTTTACTTTTTAGAAAACCTTAAAGTCTTCTCCAAGTCCATGTTTATATTCATCTTATAATGAAGGGCAAAATTTGCAACTGTATACATTTATTTAGATATAAAACAAAGACTTCATCCATTCATGCTAAAAATCTGAAAAGACTTAAAATCAAATTAACAAGGATCACGTCTTGGATTTCTGAGCTGAAAGCTTAGAAAAAAAAAAAAAACGACGAGGCTTAAGCAGCTGTCTCCCTAGACAGCTATAATCCTCTTAGTCTGTAAGGTATGCTCTCTGGGCAAATCCTTTTGCCTCTGCTTATTTTCAACCATAGTGAAAAATGTTTTTCCTTGAATACAGAACAAAAAAATTTATTCATTTTTGCTTAGTTAACGATACAAAAAAAAAAAAAAAAAGCAGAAAGAAAAAAAAATACGAAAAGGCACTCTCGCCACAATTAAGAAAATATCGATTCTCTCCTTTGCTTTTAAGTTCTTGTGGTAATTTTCTAGATGGAAACTGGAAAGTCCCCACAAACGCAAATGACTCCTCTTTTCCTGCCTGGCCCCCGTTCTTTCTCTACCAGGTTGTCCTATATATTTTTCAGGTTGGTTTCTGTTGCCGCCTGCTGCTACTGGAGGAGCCATTTGTGCTCTGCTGGAACTGAATCAAAATCACCAGGTACGTTGTTATCGCACTGCTGAACTGAAATGAAAGACACAAGAACGCGCAAAAATTAGAGCTATGAGAAAAATTTCAGAATGCAAAAGAATTTAAGCAGAACCGAGCTAGAGAAAATTGTGGAACAAAAAAAAAAAAAAAGAAATTTATAGGTACATGTAGATAAATCATTCGACACATCTAGATAAAAGGAAAGAACTGTTCCTAGAGGTATCTATATACTATACCGGTCCGTACTTGATAGGATATTCACGTTTCGTCTATTCCGCTTCTTTGACGATGAATATGCACACACACCCTAAGCAAATGTCTAGACAATCCAGTCATAATTTGAAAGTGCTGCATTCCTAACTTGGAATGATTCAGGATTGCACCGGGAAAATTTTCTGCCATATAAACTTTTCCGGCCATAGTCTTCCTGACTGACATATTGAACTTTATTAAAGTATTCCCTCCTTCCATTCCTTCTATGCACCCACCTCCATGATTTCCATAATTGAAATTCCATTCTGCATTTGCATAGTTTCCTTGAGTCTAATCCAAACTTGAAACTCCAAAATCGTGCTCCGAAATACAACAAGGGTTATTTAAACTAAGGGGAGAGGCAATTACTCTAGAATGCTAGCATTGCCTTTGCAATTATTATTCCTCCACAGAAGTTGTATTTATTCAACTCTATTTTGTCGGGGGTGCATTCATATGCGTTTTTCGTTAATGAGTTAGGGTAACGATGGGAGGGCTGAATAGGGGAGAAATTAAGAGCGCTTGCAACATGTGTCTGTGTTTCCAGTGAAGCAGCGGTAAAACAATTACATGCACCGTCACCTGGCTATAGTTAATAGCTTCCCATTAACGAAATTTTAACAGTTCGCCTCGGAAAAGAATGGGTAGTCCTCTCTTTGGATATCATTTACTAATAGAGACATCCCTTTAAAATTGGTGAAAACTTGCTTTACATTAGATCAAAGTGTTGCATACTTCACAAATTCAATTATCTTTAAATCAGGCTTAAAATAGCTCAATGTATGTATTGTCTTACTTCATGCTTTCTCCAAGTCCAACTTAATGAGCGCTTAAAGCCAATTAGATGTTAGAGCTCTCAAGAGACTATCTGAAATGTACGGGTATTATTCTTCCTCAAGAAATACTTCTGTAAAATATTATATTAGTGAGCATTTCAACCGTGTACGCCATCTGTTGTCAGGTAGAGCTAACTATTGCGAGTAGTTTTATCGTCTTTGCAGAATGATAACAGTGTTATAAAAAAAAGATGAACTCGATGTACTTTTGACTAGACATAGTGTGTAGGCTGTAGGTCTAGTGGAACTAAAGGTAGTGGCATACAAGAAATTTCTCATACACCCTCAAAATATAAAAAAAAAACGTTATTGGGTAGGTCTGTTGGGAACGCGTTTGTGTCGGTTCATTTATTTCTAGACTCTTGATCAACCACCGAGTAAACCGGGTAACATTCAACGTAAACGTAAAATTTACCGCTAGGAATGCTTTGTTGAGCGTAGAGAGCCATAGAGAGCCATAGAGAGCTATAGGAGGGCTTGGAATAATTTGTAAGAAAATGTAAAAAGTTTTTGTTATTGTTGAGATGTCATTGAGCATAAAACTTGATACGATACAATTGTAAACGAATTTTAGTCCGTACCTAAAAAATAAAAAATAAAATAAAATAAATATAAGCTAGCTGCAACACAGCCATGCACGACACAGCCATGGTACGACGCCCCCTATCCCAAAAGCTCCTCCCCCAAAAATTGTTTATCTATATTTTTGCACTCTAGACCCTAAATCCGAAAGAAAAATGCCAAGGCTCTACGAACCTCCCACACAGAGTTAGCCGTCCTTAAATATTCTCACGTTTTCCCTAACTCCCTATAAGTATTTTAGAGAATCGCCAATGTAGAGTTAGAGAGTTTTAAAAAACGAAAATTCTCATCTCCCAAACTCTCCGAGTTACAGAGTCTGGTCCCTGGATTGAGTGAAGCTAAAATCAAAGAAGGTATCCTACATCTTCATTTGTTGGCAATAAGCACCTACTTAAATATTTCCATTGATTTTGGTTAATTTTCAGGAATATTCGTTGGGTTACAAATTCGGAAAATTATGAGGAACAGCGATTTTGGAACGAAATTGAGTACTGTGGAATGATGAGCCTGGAATAGTATTTTTTCATTTGCAATAATTTCCTATGCAACAAGTAATGCTCCGACTATGGTGGAATGGGCTGCAACATGTCTATCTAAATTTTCTTTTTGCACTCACAATTAAATTTCTTTCAGGACTATCTCACTTAGAAGGGTAACAAGGATACTTAGTATTACTGTTTGTATGTTATTAGTTTGGCTAAGGTTCTGCCTTGACGCGTGAAGTGCGATACATGCTTTGACAGTTCTTTGCGTTTTAAAACTCAACAAAAAAGGAGTTGCGGTAGAGATTGTGTTTGCTTTTATACGAAAAGTTAGATATTTGTATAGGTACTTAATAGACTCAGAAATACTTAAGTAAAAATCTTGGTACTTAAGTACAAAACGAAGTCTTAAGTACAAGTAAATAGAAGCAAGTACTTATGTTCAAGTACTAAGTAGGGGCATTTAAAAAGTATTGACTAATAAGTCTTAAGTAACGAAAATGTACTTTAAGTAGTATCTTAGTATTTTTTTTACTTAAGTATTGCCCAGTTCTGATCTCTAACAACCCATCAAAGAGAACTCAGGAACAGACCTATTTTACAAAGAACTCTTGTCAGGTCAAATATGGTTATTATCATATAAATCCATTTAATATTTTCAATTCTTATAAACTCACGGAAAATGAATAATATCATTCTATTTAGCAAACAAAAAATATATAAAAAAAAAGGTTTCAAAATAGTTTTCTCATTGAACCCAGTTGACCCTTTTGAAGGATTTTCACTCAATGAACTTTCATCAAATCATTTACAACTGGATAAACCCCAGCTCCCTTTAAATCTCCTGTTGAATCTTATTCACTACACAATTTAACAGGTCGAACCTATTCTCGTGTGCATGTGTACCTACTTACAGTCGGTGTTCATTGATATTATCCCATGAACCTAATCCCACCAAAATGCGACATAACCTTGTTGGAAAACAGGGAGATGACCCAGATTAGCATCTATAGCTGAGCGACCCCCTAAGGAAATAAATGTTATTTGTTAAGTAAATTAAAATATCCTTACCGATGTCAAAATCTGGCGATCAATTTTACACATGCCACATGCAGAGAAGCTGTAACGCTCGGACAACAATTGCTGCCAGAACTTCCTCATCTGGAAATTTAGAGAAGGAAATAAGATTTATTAAAGAAGTCGTTCATCCTATCCGTTTCTTGTTGGCGGGCGCGGAACGCAGGAGATTTCGTTGGTGGTGAAAGATTAAACCGACATTAAGTGATTATTTTGCAGAAATCTCAATTTAACACCCAAGATTCATCCCCCACCCGCACATACAGATAAATTACTTATAGCTTCCACAGTTGGGGTGGGTGGGCTTTATTAAAGCATAGTGAGTGCGCGTTTGGCGGGCGGTTGTATAAGAGCAGTGCTAGTAAGCTTAATCGAGTGGAATTCGGATAAGTGTAGAAAGATATCCTAAGGCTGTGAACGGTCCGTTCCTGGTTGTATTAGCAGCTCCACTTATAATATATCCATTGCCTAACAACTTAGAACAGCAAAGCTAGACAAAAACTCTTATAGTCTCAGGAGCTAAATGCATATCTCATTTTCAGGGAGCTTTCTCATTATTTACGGGCGATTCGTTTCCTTCAGCTAATGCACTCCTCGCATTAAGTTTTACCGGAAGTTTTGGGAGTTTTTTTTGTTTTTGCGACATTTGTCAATTTGCCAGAGGAGTAGAGAGAGAGAGAGAGAGAGATAGATAGAGATAGAGAAAAAGAAGTATATTTTTGTTTGGATAGGTAGATACCACCAACGAACCACCTATATATCGCGTGTTATCTGAAATTAGAGATTTGTGTAAAGAAAACATTTTTAAAGTTGGTCTTGCCTAGGATGAAATATGTCCTGACGGAGATATAATAACTTTTCTTTAACCTTTATCTTAAAAAGGAATATAAATGTTCTTAAGCCTAGTGCAAAATGAACGTAACGCAAAGGTATGGAATAGAGTGAAATGTCTACGTCACTTAAATGGATTCAAACAATTTCATTCACTGTGTCCACTGCCAATTCAAATGCATGCTAAAACAATAATTTTGACTTTTTACTCCATTCTATTTCGTTGCATTGCGTTCATTTCGCTCAAGGCTTTAGTTCTATCCGAATGACCTAGTTTATTAGCTTTAATTTAGCCAATGATATTGAAAGGGATTGGTGTTCTAATGAAATTAAAATTAGGCCTACCAGTGAATCTTTTGACTGCGTTTTTCATTTTCTGTTACTTACACATAGTTGGTAATGAGTAGTAGTAATGAGTCGAAAGTATTTTGTCTAGTCTCCTATTATCCTATGGAATTCTGCAAAAGATCGATTCTTGGACCGCTGTTGTTTAATACCTTTATACACGATCTCAGTAGCTATCTAATACAACACAGTTTGGCAAACACTGACTTATTATACTAACCAATAAGTGAAATTTTCTAGGGAGACAATTTCATGAGAATATTTCTAGGCAAAATTTCCTATAACATATTTGAAATTCAATTAGGTAACTCCATACTTACATTTTCGGACAAAGGGTTTTCCGTATAGATGCGTTGCATTTCGCATATTAAATGCATTGTTCGTTTTGCCTACGAAAAAAATTTAAAATTATATACGTTACTATACTGTTAGCACCCTGATGGAGTACTTAATGATCATTAACAGTATTTAAATTTATCAAAATATGGTCCGATTAGAATTTACTTAAAGTTAAAAGTAAGAAATTGCCTAAGAGCAAAATAATGTACGGCTGCCCCCTAAAAGACTTTCACAGTAGGTCGTTATTCCACCTAATGTTCGGCGAAATTGTCATCGGACCATCTTTACATGAGATATTGGGATTCTCCAGTGCGAGCTTCATTACTCTTTAGAAATTCTAGAAAAAATTGGTCAGATTTTCTGGATGCACTTTTAGATATTACACAAAATTGTCAATAAGTTTAATTCCGGGCAATTGCAAGCAGTCCGTGGTAATCTTGAAGGCTTATTGCCGGTATTGATCTTCAACACCTCAGAGTATTACCACGGGGCTTTCGGTTATTCTTCCGGTGGGATTCATTGGAGGGTGCTTTGTTGTACCACAATCGAGTGCTGCTACGTTGCTCGTATGTAAAAGATAAAACTAAAATGGCGAGCTATTAACTCTGTTGGATTCGGAATATGCAAATGTACCTTGTAGTTTGTATCTTGGGGCTAAAAGTATCTTCCTGGGAGAACTTCAATCTTTTCAAGCCTTAAATACAATTGCGCCGAATAAAACGGCCAACGGCCAACTACCACTGCAGTTCCTATATGTAATACACCCTCCATAAAACTTGAAAGTTTCAAAGCTATTGTGAAAGCTCCAAAGCTTTTTTTTGAGGGAAGCGCTTAATATTTCCGCGTGAAAACCAAAAAGCTTTGCATACAAGTTCAAAAGCTTCATTGAACTTTCGTGAAAGCTCGAAAGCTTTTGAAAAAGCCCAAAGGATCTAAGGTACTTTCTGCGGATTATTGGAGGAGGGGGACGGACCGGACACCTCAGAAACTTAAGGAAATATCCGATTAATTATTATTTGAAATATGAAATATAAACAAGGAATGTGCTATTTTGTTTTTTAGGCCATTCCCTTTAACTCGTACACGAATTTGTCTGTCTGTATATTTCTTTTTTACTATTTTCGACACCATCGTAGACCCACTTTTCGTCATCACAGCGAGCTGAAATTTGGCACACAAGCTCATGTCGCGTGACACTTGAATCTATCAAAATTTGAACCGAAAAATTCCATGGAAAACCCGGAAAATCGGGAAAAATCATTTGAAAATTTGGTACAAATTTGATTAGTGATAAATCCGTTTCAGGAAAAAATGCAGTTTTCCGATTTTTCCGAAATTTTTTTCCGGAATTTTCCGACTTTTCTGGAAAATTTTCCGGTAAATTTTCTGGTAAAAAAGTTTTCTAAATTATGCACGATCAAGTTCCCTATCAACTGGCATCATTACTTTCTCTCTGACAATGGTGAAAACTTGCAGAAAAAATCGAGGAAAATTCATGTAAAACGCTTTTCCGGAGTTTTTCAGACCAAGGAAGCGTTTGAGCGTTTTGCAACCTAAGACAAAGTTGTAGAGCGAAATAAGTTGCATAAAGCTGCCTTTGTGGAAAACTCCGTAGAAAACCCGGAAAAGCGGGAAAATCATTGGACAAATTTTCATCGATATGATTAGTGATAAGTCTGTTTCAGGAAAATGCTGAATTTTCCAATTTTTCTGGAAAATTTTCCGAAAATTTCCTGAATTTTCCGACTTTTCCGGAAAATTTTCTGACAAAATTTTTTTATAGGCTATGCGGAATCATTTGTTTTTCCGTCCTACTGGCATCAATACTTTCTCTTCAACAATCATGAAAACTTGCATGAAAAATCGAGGAAAATTCATGTAAATTTTTAATAAATATTTCATAGTAATAGGAAAAGTCTGTGGAAAACATGGAAAATCGGGAAAATTCATGTTATATGGGATCAAGTTGGAATATAGCTAAAAAGCGCTGTTTAAAACATAATTTGAATTTCAGAAAACCGTTGCAGTACTTCAACGATTTGATACTCGAAAAAATTTTGTTTTCGGATCGGCACCAAACATGACTTAAAAATTGTTTTAAAATATCTCCATGCAGGACGTAATAACAATTTAGTTAACGTGAAAAAGGCAGAAAATAAAATAAGTAAAAAACGAGTTTTCAAACAAAACTGAGGCCAAGCCGCATGAAAAAGTAGAAAATAAACTTTTCTTCACACACAGAGGTGGACTCAGATTTTATTCGCTGACAATCACCGATATATTTCAGTATGGATCAATCTGAGGTACTAAGTGATTTGATTCATGAAGAGAAAGAATATTCAAGAGAAATGTCCCAATCAAAAAATCCGAGTCCACCTCTGTGTATGAAGAAAAGTTTATTTTCTGCTTTTTCATGCGGCTTGGCCTCAGTTTTGTTTGAAAACTCGTTTTTAACTTATTTTTTTATGTTTCAAAATTATATTAATGATAATAAAGAACTTCAACAATTTTAAATTAATTTAAAAAATTTCCAGATAGGTATTTGTCGGTGGTTATGCCCAGGTTTTTGGGTATTACTACGGTGTAGAAATTGTTTATTTGTAACATTTGCCTAACATTATGTTTTCGGAGGCACTCATCACACTCGAAATCGTCCAAGTCTTATTCATTCCATATAGTGCAACTCTCGATCGCCTATCTCCTGCAATGCCTTTCTTCCTGCATAAAATGAGATCAATCACTTCTCAAAACTGAAAACAAAAAAAAAAAAAAAATTTTAAAAACTGGTGAAGGCGGCAACAACTTTTAGTATTTTTTTGAGAGCTTAAAAACAAAAAGCATGCTGACACTTGGAGAGTGGCTCGCTGCAATATTTCAGTGGCGCTGTTACTGTATGTTTTTGATCCGGTCTCCGGTATCACTCCCTCTTCCCCTACTTCGTGATATTTAATCTATATCCGATTCTGGATTTTAATTTACCGACAATAATTACTGCATATACCTATAAATTTTCAGAATCTTATACAATACGCGCTACTCTGATAGTTATGTTAAGTAAAAAAAAAAAACAAGTAAAAAAGCTAAAATTGGTCTAAGACCAATTCTTATGATACCCTAGAATCTAGATGAATGCCCGTATGAAATTTCATATGGTCACCCATTTGAATAATTCTGATTTTTGAAGTGGTTTTTCGCATATATTTCTAGAACGGTTTGTCGGACAGAAAAAATGTTTATAACCAATTTTATAGGATTTCGTATTCTGAAGAAGTTTTTAGTACAATAAAAATGTCTTGGACTGAAACCTTTTCACATTATACGTAAAAAACCTAAATTTTTATATGGGAACACCAAGAAAAAGTTGCCCGATTTAGTCCATTTTTAAATTTTATTTGCTAGTACAATGAAAACACCATGTATTCTCTATGTAGACGTGTTCTCATGCAGTGTGCAAATATATAGTGGAAAACGAAATTTTTGTATGGCAACCCCACGAACGAGTTGCACGATTTGTCTCATTTTCGAACTTAATTTTACTTTTTTTCATAAAGTCCGTGTATAAAATTTCAGCTCCCTAAGTGTACGCGTTCTCGAGTTATCGTGCGGACAGACAGACAGACGGACGGACGGACGGACATGCAAAAATCAAAATAACTTTTAATATTATGCGTGGGTGTTCAATCCATTTAGCTCTACCATCATTATTTCGAGGTGTTACAAATGGAATGGCAAACTTAGTATACCCTATAGATTTCATCTAGGATATATAAAAACTAACAAATCTGCAGCATTTCAATAATATTATGCTCATTAAGTACTCTTCTTGTATGTGCTTTTAAGAATAAACATAAATATGATAATTTTTAATAGTTCACCTCCTTTGTCGTGACATGGCATGGTTCCACAATTAATAGTAGACGCAATAAATGAAACACAATCCAAAGAAATTGTAGCCAAGAGAATCCAACATCTCTGTTCCCTAAAAACTCCAAGAATAAAAAGTATGCGGTAGCCACGAGGTGCAGAAGACAAGAGATCAGCATAAACATAACGGTGAATCCAAAAGCTCTGAAAATGAAAATCATATTTATTGCAACAGCTTACCATACAATAGGAGCAATATGTGCGGCTTTAATATTTATTGTCTTCTTACTGTGAAATATTCTTTACACATCTCCCTAGGGATCCGTGGGTATGTGCTAGGCGATCAAGTAAAGCACTGTTTTCCTCTGAAAATATTATAGACAAAAAAAAAATAGATTGTGATAGCGCCCTTATACCTACATAATTACGTACATTCTATTGAGATCATTTAAATTTAAATTGAGGCCCCATATAGAATGGATAAATGAAATGGAAATTATTTTTCCGCTAACATTTTTATTTGCTAGATGCTTGCCAATGGATAATGGAGGGGGAATTGTCAATCATTCAATTGTCACTTCACAGTACGTACACACAGCTCGAAGTGATGCTAAAAAGCATTCCACCCAATTAAATAATTCAATTAGCAGAGATTTAGGATTCACAGTTCGCACTACACTCGATATGTAAATATAGGTATGTAGGTGCATATGTATATGTACCAATCCAATACCTACCAAGATTTAATACATTTCGAAATTAATTTCGTGCTTTTAGAGAATTTCAGAAATCGAGTAAAATGTCAGCTCATCCATTGCGGCTTCGACACGAGAATCGAAATGGAATAATAATTGATTTTCAGTGGTGGCACGGGGCGTGTCTATCAATTTCCAACTGAAGTCTAAATAGTTTAATTGTAATCCTACTGATTGATGGATGGACATGATGAATTCCAATCATCGATAAAATTAATATTTATAATTGCGTTTCGAAAACCTCAAAATTCAATATTTTTAACCAGCGTAAGCTTATTACTAATAATAACAAATAAATTGGAATGCAGGCAGGCATATGTGTGATGTATGAATCTCGAATATTAATTGGATCAATTTGGTATAAGGGAAGAAGAAAAATTGTAATTTAATTTTGTGAAGTGGTTGTTGAATCATCCCTGTATAGGGACAAAAAGTTTAACTGCTACATTAGCTTCAAATTCTTGTCTTCCAACCCCATCACAGATATCTGTTTTGCATCTCACGTGTGGATGTGTACAAGAGCCAGTACACATCCGTACGAGAGATGTGTTCAAGGTCTTTAAATGGAGCGACGTCTTCAAAATAGCAGGACCTGATGGTTTCTCGCCTCTGTTAATTAAAATCTGCGCCTCATTCTTGGCTAAAACTTTGCGCAACCTATTCTACTTGTCTTATTCGACAGAAATTTTTCCAACTGCTTAGAAACTAGCCCATGTTCAAACTATTCAAAAAAAAAAAAAAAGGTGAGGGTAACGAACCCTCAAACTATCGAGCAATTGCAAAGACTTCGATTGCTTCGAAGGTTCTTGAATCTATCATTAACTCCAAATTAATGAAGTATCTAGACCAATCGGCTCATCAACGACCGCCAATATTGCTTCCGGATTGTACATTCATCTGGAGACTTGCTGCCTTTTCTTACTGAATGTTGGAACAGTAGTTTCCACAATTTTGGTGAGCCTACAATCATTGTCTTGGATATTTGCAAGACCTTGGATAGAGTCTGGCATCCTGTTCTGTTAGCCAAACTTAAAGCACTTGGTCTCTCCCCTCCTCTTCTATTATGGATTAAAAGTTTTCTATTTGGTCGCCTGATACGTGTTGTATTAGATGGCGTTACATCTGAGCCTCACGCCATAAATGCCGGTGTGCCCCAGGGCTCATGTTATGTCCGTCTTTCTTTTTAATTTTCATTAACGATCTGTTTTCCTTTGCCTTCAATCTGATCCAAAGCTTCCCCGATGATAAAACCCTTGATTTCGCTTACTTCTTTGATACTCTTGCGAACTCTAGAGGAAATGCCGCATGTATTAAACGAGATTGCATGATTCGATCATTGAATATCAATCTTGACAATATCCACCCTTGAAGCAAAGCGAATCGCGTCGAAATCGATGCATCTAAAACCCTCAGCTGCCTCATCTCATTAAAACATCACTTAATCACTCCCGTTTCTTTTGGTGGAGCATTAATTTATGATGCAGCGTCACTCTTCGCATTAATATTTCCAGTAAGTTAAGATGGACAGATCCCATCTTTTCTGTTGCCAAAGAAGCATCGAAATATCTTGGATTTCTGAAAGATGAAAGAAATATTGCAGCGCATCAAATCTAGCGCTCCTCTACAAAAGTCTTATATCAGAGCTAGAATGATATACAATTTTCACATCTGGGCCGTTGCTGGGTCGTACAGTTTTAACTTAATTGGATATTGTCCAAAAGAGAGCCTTCAAGCTAATTGGCGATTTGGCAATCGATTCATATCCATGTTGTCTCTTCCGCTCCTTTATCGTTATATCCATGGTCAATGTTCCGATGAAATATCTAGTCTGATCCCTTGCAGATTAATTCCTGCACACAATACTCACGCTGCAAGCAGCGCACAATCTTTCATCCTTTAAAATATTTTCGGTTATACAGTAAAATTCCGTGATGCTTTGTTATGCCGAACTGTGCGAATATGGAACAGTCTACCATCTTTTCCTCTTTGTAGTAAAAATAGCTTCTTAATGGAAAATCATTGTAATTTCTGTATCTCTTTATACTCGTTGAAGCCTCAGACTTGCGCCCCAGGGCGCATCAGGGTTCTATTCTAGATACCGCTGAATATATCCTGAATTTAGCTGAGTGATTTATTTATGCATTTCTTATAAAGTTATTCCACGTGCTATTGAGACTCACTTTAGCTACGTTTAGCTGTTCCCTTGAGTGCACCTTCATGACCAGTTTTGAAATTAAAGTGATTCCCTTTTTGGAATATCATTATCTGTGACTTATTTAAATTAAGCACCAGGTTCCATCTTTGGCCGTATTCTTCTAATTTGTCTATTATCATCTACAATTCTGCTGGTTTCTCTGCCCTCAGAACCAAATCATCCGCAGCTTATATATCAATTTGAGCTATACTTCGAATATAATTTTGAGCTATAAAATAACTTAAATCTAAATTTGAGGTTTACTTTATAGCTCAGTTTGAGATATAGTCCAATTTGAACTATAGCTTATAGCTCAATTTGTGCTCTGCGCCTAATATGATTAATTTGAACTGTAGCTTATATGTTGCTATTAAGTATGTATATAGCTAAAATTAGGATATAAGGTATAGTTCAAATCTAGCTTTAAGTTTCGTCTTAAATTGAGCTAAAATACATTTCTTACATCGATCTCTAAGGTATGTCTAACTCAAATGAGCTATAAACTCAAATTCAGTATAGCTCAATTGAGTTTCGCCTGGTATAGCTGAAATTGAGCTATAAGATATTGCTTAAAATGAGATTTTTAGTTTTGAATTATACATAAAAATTCAATTTTAGCTAAAAGGTTTGTGAGAATACAAAATTTGTATGCTCTCCTGCGAGTCTTCTTTTAAATTATATCTCTCACATTGTGTCTCCGTCCTTGACCGTAGCTGATCCTTGGCTTGACGTTATTTATGACATTTGTTCTCATTTCGAGCATGTTCTCCTTTAAAACTTCAGATATCTTTCACTATACGAGTACTTCTCCATAATATAATAACAAAAGCCCAGGCTCTGTAACGCGGACGAATCTCAGCATGCTTTCTTTTAATGAAAAATATATTAAAAAATAAAATAAATAAAAAAATTAAAAAGATCACCTCGGAAAGAGGGCGGGGGGGGGGGGGGGGTAGACTTTAATTGAGATTTATTTTTCCCGGACGGGAATCGAACCCACACTTGTTAGAATCGGTCAAAGATAGAGAGAATAAAAAAATAAAAATAAAATAAAAAAATAAAGGAAAATTAGAGATATTAAAATAAATAAAAAAAAAAAATAAAAAGAAATTTACAAACTAAAGCGAATCTTGTTCCATGAACGGGCGGGCTGACTTGATAGTTTAAAATCTCCCATTAACCAAACAATGTGCTGGAGAAAGAAGAACTTTAAGAACTTTTAATTTTTAATGATTCTAAATCCAATTTATAAATACAAGAAGAAAAAACAATCGTCTCGTCCGGGATTTGAAATCGGGACCTTCCGCTTCCCGGGCGACTGCTCTTACCACTGAGCTAACGAGACAGATGATTTCCCTCTTGCATTTATCAAATTTGTAACCTAAGCCACGTTTGCTTTCAGCTGTCATTAACCAGTAACGATGAAAGCGCACAAATAAATTGTAAATTCAATTTTTATTAATTTTTCCCGCGGACGGAATAGAACCTACACTTGTTAGAATCGGTTAATGATGAAGAACAGAAGAATTTTAAGAACTTTTATTTTTAATGATTCTAAATCAAATCATGAATACAAAAAAAAAAAAAAAAAAAAAACAACCGCATCGCCCTGCAAGCGATAGGTCCCGGTTTCAAACCCCGGACGAGTTTAGGTTTGATTCCCGCCCGTGGGAAAAATAAATAAAACAATGTGTGCTGTAAGGGTATACAATTAAAAAGGTCTTTTAATTATAGCTGTGCGCTTTTGTGTAGGTACCTTGTTCTAGAACTCCCATATATTGTAGAGAACAAATTGTTCTGTCGACTGAACCGAACTATATTTGTACTGTTCGCTTCATTTAAATCTTCTACGAGAATGTATAAGGCGTTCTTTTGTGTATCTTTTGTTCTGCTCTGTTTTGTGGACGCAATAGAACACAGCTTATGTTGAACTCGAAGTTCTTTTTCAGACTTTTCTGTGGAAGCATATCATTGTACAATATTTATGCTTCATAGTCTAAGGATGGTGCACCTTCTAAAAGAGCTATGCGATCAGATTTTATCCCGATTCAGTATCTAGATTTATATGCTTGATTTCTACAGTTAATTGGAATTATTAACCTCCTAACGAGTTTATATTTATTATTATTATAATAATCTATTTATCTACATAAATAAAAATGAAATGCTGTTTGTTCATAATCGCATCACTTGACAACGGCTGGGCCGATTTAGCTATTTTTTTTTTAATCATTCGTAATAGTTCGAATAAGCTTTTTACGGAAAGAAAATTGTAAACGGCCACCCTTTCTTTGTATTGCATACAAAATTTTGGTTTTTCATTATAAATATGTATATGTATTTGGAAACTGCCTGAGAACGCGTCGACGTGGAGAACTCAAATTTTGTAGACTGGGTTTTTATGAAAAGCGCAAATACAAGTTCAAAAATTGAACCAAATCGGGCGACCCCTTTTTGGTGTTACAATACAAACTTAAAAAAAAAAAAAAATGTAAATTTGAGTTTAAAAATTGGACCAATCGGGCTACGAGGGTTATCATAAATTTTTTTCGATTTTAACTATAAATTTGGGCACAGCCTTGAGAACCCGTCGTCGACGTAGAGAGAGGGCTACACTCTCCCACACATATGAACGTATGAACACACGCACACACACACACGCACACACACACGCACACACACACACACACACACACACACACACACACACACACACACACACACACACACACACACACACACACACACATGCACACACACACACACACACGCGCACACACACACACACACACACACACACACACACACACACACACACACACACACACACACACACACACACACACAGAGTAAACCGCAGAATTGCGCGATCGAGTCAGACGATAGCTTATATATTATGTGTCTCTAACCACCACACCCCCCACCCATCTAGTTATAGATATTATTGTCGGGCAACGCCGGCGGGTTTCCCCTAGTAACGAGTGACGCAAAAGTACTGGCACTTTAGAAATTACTTATATTTTTTTTAAATGACATCTCCTGTCATTCTGATATTGAAATTTGTGTAGTAAACAAATGTAAAATTACTAAAAATAAACACCTTTATACTCCCCAAGAGCGAGGAATAATCATGTCAATGTTTTTACCGAATAATTCATCAGTGCTAAAAACACAATGTGAATTTCGTCGACGTTTTCCCTGCCGTCCTGCATCGGTTGGTCGCACAATGCGACGCTTTGCCACACGCCTCGAAACAACTGGCGCAACATTGGATAAACCTAAGTCTGGCAGACCAAGAACAGGCCGTTCAGCCGAAAATATCGATGCTGTGCGCGAAGATGTGGAAGAGTGTCCAGAAATATGAATTAGGCCACGTGTCACGCAATTTCGCATTTTCAGGCGGACTCTAGCAGCGTATTTTGGTCAAAAACTTGAAAATGTTTCCGATGACTCATCAGCTGCTGCCTACTGACCATCGAGCTCGTCTAGAATATAGCCAGGGCATCCTAAACCTCAACCTTGAAGACGACGATCTTTTTTTCAAAATTAATTATGAGTGACGAAGCGCATTTCCATATCTGGGGGCATGGCAATAAGCAGAATATTCGCTTCTGGAGCACTGAAAATCCGCGCATTATTCAACGAACACCTTTACACCCACTAAAAGTTACTTTATGGTGTGGCGTCTGTGCTCAAAGAGTGATCGGACCCTATTTTTTCGAAGACGCTGCAGACAATGCGATAACTGTCGTCACTGGCGAGCGCTACATAATCATGTTACCTGGAGTTCTTGATACCCAGTTTGGATGAACAAGATGGCGCCACGGCACACACAACGCGCGATACTATGGACTTAGTGAGGGATGCTTTTCCAGGCCGTGTTATCTCTCGTTTTGGCGATTTGCCTTGGCCTGCAAGATCACCCGATCTGACCTGTCCAGACTTCTTTCTTTGGGGTTATTTGAAATCACTGGTATATGTGAACAAGCCACAGACTCTCGCAGCCCTAAGAGAAAACATTCATCAAGAAATAAGGAACATATCGCAGAAAGTGTTACGGCAAGTTATGGAAAATGTCATAAATAGGGCTGAAATGTGCATCAACTCTGGACGTCACCAGTTAAGAGACATCATCTTCAAATCATAATGCGACGAAATTTCATGGCACAAATATACATATATAAAAAACTAATTCTAGTTTTCTAATTTAGAAAAGAAGTTGTAGATGAACCAAATATTGAGACGCAATAACATTTGGTGGAAATTAAAAACTTTTACCAGCAAACAACTTGGAATAATTATAGTAGGTAGGTACTCGCCAAATTATATGATTCTAAAAAAAAAAAATTGTAGAATGAAAGGAATTTCATTTAAGCTATAATTAGAAAAAAATAAATCACTAGTTTTAGGGAAAAGTTAATAATTTTACTCAGAATGAAATTAAATTCCTACCCGAAAAAGGAAGTACCACCGGAAGCGTCGGATGTGTTCCCCTAAAATTTATAATTTCACTCGAGTTAAGAGAGTTTAATAAAGTCACAGAGCACTCGTCGTAGATTCAATGAAACATTTCCGCTCCAATACATGACTTTGTCTCATAAAACTCATTTTATCCTAAAATTACGCACGTTTTCAATTTATTATCCAGAAGGATGTGACTTCTTCTTCCCTCAAAAATTCCTCTGAGCTTTGGTTTACGTTTGCCTTTCATTTGGGGGCATGGGGGAAAAAGAAGAGCTCCCCGTTTATCTACGCTCAATATGTAGGGACCTGGGACACTCACCTGAATATTTCCAAAATTTAATTTTCATGTTGTGTCCGTGTGTATGTGTATCGCACTGCGAAATAAGATTGACTTTGGATGGGAATATATGTAGCAGATATTATGCCAGTCCTTATCATTCCAAATACTCAGCATCAATCTTCCAGTGACACATCCGCTTATAACTTCGTCGCTCAATTTTACGCCGATATTGCGGATGAAAATTTTATGTTAACGTCTTTAATTCCCTCAGATCTATGCCTGGATAGCAGCCTATGTAGGAAAAGCAATGAAACTGAAGAGGAATGCTCTCTTGAGATTCAAATGAAATTGAATGGGCTTTTCTTTTTTTAGTTAGATGACTTTATTGTGATTTTAATATTCCTACGGGTACAAAAAACGTAATGCGATTCCATTCCCAAGTGATGGGTTACTATACATGAACAGAATCTTAGTGGAACTAAGAGAGCTAGTTATGAGCAGTTATACAGTGCTGTAGTAGAAAGGAAGCTGATGTTTTCCATGAAGATAAGGATGTTATTATATTTTTGTACAATCAGGCGATGTTTGCATTCTAGAAATATAATAAACGATGAAGAAAATTTAAAATATTTTCATTTTTACATAGAACAAAATTCAAACAAAAATCAATTAATGGTTAGTCTTCAAATATTTGACGAGTGTCATGGGATTTATTTTGTGTCAAGTGACTTGAATCATAATTTAGATTTTGTTAAAATTTGTTCCAAAAAATTTGAATGACCCGACTGGTAATTTATCCATGTCACCTCTATTTGGCTCCCGACCTATGCTACCATATTAATTCTATCGACTCAGTTCGACGAATGTTTATTGGACTTGCATTTTGTGCATTTTCTAAGAATACCTCTGCCTTTCCATGACTGTTTATCGGAATAGAATTAAACGCATATCTTTAGATGGGTGTTAATTTTTTTTTGTCTATATTTTGGGTACAGATAGTTCGACACGATTTTTGATCGTTTTTTTCCCAGTGCTTGGAAGTTTGCAACCGTCACACCCATTCCGAAAAAAATCTCTCCGGAATCTACAGCGGATTTTCGCCCAATCAGTATTTTGTGCTTTATATCCAAAGTATTTGAAAAGTTTATGTATAAACAGATATTTGAATATTTCGACCGGGGTGATTTTCTGACGCGTTGGCAATCGGCTATACCGGCGATTTCACAGCTGTGAGACAGCTGTGTTGAAAATAACTTCTGACATAAGAAGCGCCCTGGATCGAGACCATTTTATGGTCCTAGTACTTCTAGATTTCTCCAAGGCTTTTGATAGCGTGAATCACCGTATCCTCCTCGCTCGATAAACTAGCTAACTCATTCAATTTTAGTAACTCAGCCGTTGCTTTAATTAACAAAATTCTGACCGATCGTAAACAGCGAGTCAAAGCCAACGAAGTATTGTCTACTGCAGTACCACTATAATAAGTGGGGTCCCTCAAGGTTCTATATTGGGTCCTTTGCTTTTCACAGTCTGTTTATAAATGACTTGCCTGACATTGTCCAGGATGTGAATATCCATGGACTTCGCAGGTTTGACCATGTCTCGCCATTTAGATCTTGAGTTCTTGGCTGTCCACTGTTTCCCTACTTGCGTCGACGTGCTCTAGTTTTCTTATATAATCTGATTAATTGTGATCGACCTAGATACTTGCGAGAATTTTTCCAGTTCACACTATCACGACGTAATAGGAATATATTGCTTCCACGTTTCTATAAATCTTACATGGAGGGTTCTTATCTTGTCCAAATTGCCCGTCTATGGAATAACCTTCCCTTGAATGTCCAAAATGCAGGCACTGTCGGAGTATTTAAGCGGCACATGGAAATACTTGTAGTAGGTATAATATTTATTATTCCTTTGCTATTATGAATTATATTCATGATCTCCACAGCAGAATTTACGGCAAATTTTTAAATTTAGTTCTTAAAGAAAACTAAGTTCTTATAAAGGGTTTTCCAATAAGAGGTGTTATTTTAATTTGCCCGCTATTTCGGTAGATGTCACTTTTGGAGCTGTCACTTTTTGACATTTGACAAGTAGAAACTACGCCATTAATAAAAATGGAACGATACACGATTCAACAACGCATTGAAATTATTATAATTCACTATAAAAATGGTGAAAATGTGGCAGAGACGGTTCGTAAAACTCGATCATTTTTGGGTCGTCGTGAAGCACCTTGTCGGACCGCAATACAGAAATTGGTAGAAAAATTCGAGCTGTCGGGACAAGTTAGTGATGTGTCTGTGTGCACGTCGCTCAAGAACAGCCGAGAATATTGCTGCTGTAGCCGAAAGTGTTGAAGAAACCCAGGTTTGTCCATTCCTCGTCGTTCTTTGGAATTAGGCATTCCACAAACGTCATTACATCGTATTTTGCATAAAGATTTGGGTCTTAAGGCTTATAAAGTTCAGTTAACACAAGAACTCAAGCCGCCCGATCATCAACAACGTCGAGTCTTTGCTGATTGGGTCCTTGAAATGCATGAAAATGATCCGGAATTCCATCGAAAACTCATCTTGAGTGATGAGGCCCATTTCCACCTCGATGGCTTCGTCAACAAGCAAAAATGTCGCATCTGGGGCTCGGAAAACCCAAGAGTTATTGTTGAAAAGCCTCTCTATCCTCAACGTGTGACTGTCATTGGACCTTACTTTTTCGAAAATGAGGCTGGAGCAACAGTTACGGTGAATGGATTGCGCTATCGACAGATGATTAATGATTTTTTATGGCCGGAATTGGGTGGTATTGATCTGGACAACGTTTACTTTCAACAAGACGGCGCTACGTGCCATACAAGCACGAAACCATTGATCTTTTACGGGAAAAGTTTCCGGACCGTGTTATCTCTCGAAGAGGTGATCACAATTGGCCACCGAAATCTTGAGACTTAACAGCTTGCGACTTCTTCCTTTGGGGCCACGTGAAAGAGAAGGTCTACGCCAACAGCCCAGCGTCGATTCAAAACCACAAAGATGGAATTCGTGAGGCTATCGAGGACATAGGGCAGCAACTTTGCGATTTGGTTAAGGAAAATTTCATGAAAAGGATATGGTCCTGTAGGCGTGGTCGTGGTGGTCATTTGGCTGATGTTATTTTCCATTATTAACGGCATAACTTCCTCTTTATAATGAAATAAAGATCCGATCATTTATCTCAAAAAATGGCATTTTTATTTGAATATCAAAATAACACCTCTTATTGGAAAACCATGTAGTAGCCCTTATTATATTTAATTTTACTTTTTTTTAACTTGTTTTATTTTATAATTTAGAAAAATTGTTTCTGTATATTTCTTTTTGAGGCCAGCCCGTCCCTTTAACTCGTACACGAATTTGTCTGTCTGTATATTTATTTATATATTTTATTTTTTACTATTTTCGACACTCGTAGACCCACTTTTCGTCATCACAGCGAGCTGAAATTTGGCACACAGGTTCATGTCACGTGACAATTGAATCTATCAAAATTTGAACCGGAAATTTCCATGAAAAACCCGGAAAATCGGGAGAAATCATTTGAAAATTTGGTACAAATATGATTAGTGATAAATCCGTTTCAGGAAAAATGCAGAGTTTTCCGATTTTTCCGAAAAAAATTTCCGGAATTTTCCGACTTCTCCGGAAGGGCCTATTCAATGGCATCATTACTTTCTCTCCGACAATGGTGAAAACTTGCAGAAAAAATCGAGGAAAATTCATGTAAAACGCTTTTCCGGAGTTTTTCCGACCAAGGAAGCGTTTGAGCGTTTTGCAACCTAAGACAAAGTTGTAGAGCGAAATGAGTTGCATAAAGTTGCTTTTGTGGAAAACTCCATGGAAAACCCGGAAAAGCGGGAAAATCATCGGAAAAATTTTCATCGATAAGATTAGTGATAAATCTGTTTCAGGAAAAATGCAGAATTTTCCAATTTTTCTGGAAAATTTTCCGAAAATTTCCGGAATTTTCCGACTTTTCCGGAAAATTTTCCGACAAAAAAGTTTTATAAGCTATGCGGAATCATTTTTGTTCCGTCCTACTGGCATCAATACTTTCTCTTCAACAATCATGAAAACTTTCATGAAAAATCGAGGAAAATTCATGTACATTTTTAAAAAGTCTGTGGAAAACATGGAAAATCGGGAAAATTCATGTTATATGGGATCAAGTTGGAATACAGCTAAAAAGCGCTGTACACAATCTGCATCGTCCCAACATATCATCTCGAGAGCATCACAAAACATGGCGAAGTGCGTCGCAGCCGTAAAGAGAACTCAGGCAACAACTAAAATATAACTTTCGTTGCTGTATTTAGCAAGAAAAATTTTCAATTATAAGCTTTTGTTCTTAAGCGATATTTTGACGCAAAAGTTCTGTAAATAAAAATAATTTTTACTCGAATAAATTTTTTGAAAAGCTGGTAATTCAGTGTCTTTTCAGCCGTCATAAAATTGTTTTAAAATTTCACCATGCAGCACGCAATAACAATTTAGTTAACGTGAAAAAGGCAGAAAATAAAATAAGTAAAAAACGAGTTTTCAAAAAAAAACTGAGGCCAAGCTAATGAAAACATTTTAATTTATTTAAAATTTAATTTTTTCTTCAGTTTTGTATACTTAATTTAAAACTAGCAATTCATACCAAATTCGAAAAAAAGCTGAGAATTTTTTTGGTACGATTGAGTCATATTTCTAGCAAGTTTTAAAACAATATAAAAACTAAAGATTTAAAAAAGTACCCTAACCACCCACCCCCCACTCACCCTCGTCTTCCTTCTTCGCAATTACAGCATCATTTTAAGTAGTGGAAACACAATGAAATACATAAACGAAAATGAAGAGAAAAAGATGAAAAGGGCTTAACAGAGCCTTGACATTGATTAATGACCAGTTTCTACTTTTAGGTCTTGCACGACCGAACCACAACAGAGCCTACAGTTAAGCCCCGCGAACACATTTCAGAAGAGAATAACCGCCCGGTCCTACATAATGGGATTAGAATGTTTTGGGGTTAGTTCGCCCCTAGGGTAGTATGTATACACATAGTTGCGTTACGAAATGAGCTTTAATTGAAATATTAAATTGGAAGTCAAATGATTACTGTACATCAATTATGTTGTTGGTCTGTTGGGGGAGACAGAATTTATATATCTCTTCGTAAACCTGGGGATCCATTCATCTCACGTGGTGCATAATACACTTATGTGTACATAGGTATTACATAATATAGTAAATGCATTTATGACCTTTGGGCCATTTCAGCCATCCATCTACGCACTCAATCGGATAACAATCAAAATCGGATTACAAATTACTTGGTGAGATGAAAATTTTGGTCATTGATTGATTAATGGATGGTCAGAAAGAGCATCTCTAAGGATGAAGGCAATGAATTTCTGCCTTTTATGTTGTTAATATGTATATAAGCTTCAGACTATATGTATGTATATATTTTGGTACTATGGTTGGATGGTTTTCGTATACCAAAAGTGCGATTTTTTTTTCAATTCAGTGTTAGGAAAGTATAGTATAGTGGTGTGCCGCAGGGAAGTCACTTAGGACTACTTTTGTTTATTATGTAGCTACCAATTTTGATATCTTAATCTATGCGGACAACTTAAAAATTATATAAGTTGGAAAATCGACATAAGATTGCATCAAATGGTAGAAGTATGTCAATAATGTTAAAAATGTTTTTAAATGCCGACAAAAATGTAGGGTCTACTTTTTCCGTCGTAAACTTACTCCTATGGATATTGAATATAGTAGTTCGAATCAGAAGCGTATCTAGGGGAGGGAGTAGGGGGTAACATCACCAAAATGTTGCGCCACTGAAGAAATTTAGATTACACGAAATTAAGCATATACTGAATTTTGGATTTTCGTGTGAACCAGCTTATGTCCTAGACATACAGCGTTCTTAATGAAGAAATAACTAACGACTCATTAGTCTATAATGATTCATTATAAACTGTAGACACACAGCCACTTCCTTAATTAAGTTGTTCTGTCAAACTGGTTTTGATATACTTATGACATTTGAAAAGCGATATGATTCGAATCAATGTGATAAACTTTGCTTTTATTTATTTTAATTTTTATTTATTTTTTATTTTATTCAATTTAACGATTTGGAAATGAAAAAAATATTTTATTAAAAAATATTTTGACATAATATTGTTACGTGCCACAAAGTGAATCAAGCGACATCTGTTAGGAATGGAAGCAACTTTAGGTTAGTGTCATCTTAGTAAACTTTGGGTTCGGAGAACGGAATATTCAGGAAGGTTCTAGGATAATTCGTAGAGTATAAATACGGCGCTCTGACAGCTAGGAGGCGGAGTATTATTTCAGACAGCGAAGTGAGAAGTGAACGAAGTAAACTATTTGGATTGCGATAATTAGAAGTACAGTACTAGCGATAAATAAAGAGTTGATTTGATAATTATTTGTGAATTTGTGAGAGTAAACAGTAAAGTTAAATAAAGAAAGAACTTTTGAATTATATCTGAAATATTGTGTTTTAAATAACGAACTAAGGCCACGCTCGTAACAATATTTTTTGCATTTATTTTTCTTATTTTTCAAATGGCCGCAGATGCACATCTGAGCTTCAGATTTATATTTATATGGAATCTGCATACCAATTCTGTTGTGAGTAGAATTTATGCAGGACCTCGTTATCTATGGGTGTCTACATATAGCCACTTCACACCCATTACTATGCGTTTATTTTTAGTGCGTACATTGTTAATACCTGTTATGACTTATGGATGTAAAATATTTGGAAAGCTTGATTACAATAATAGTAGAAAAGTTGAGATTGCCTTTAACTCTATCATCCGATACGTGCATAGTCTCAGGAGATTTGATGTTTTTTTTTGTTTGTTTTTGATGTTTCTTAATTTAAGAATTCAATTTTGGAGTGTTATATTTCTGTTTATCTTGATATTGCTCAGTAATCTATTTAATTAAAATTATTACGTTTAAATGTCCTCAGTATCTTTACGACCTCTTGCATTTTCTAGGTTCAGCAGAACACACCATTTCTTACACCGATTGCAAAAATTATCGTAAAAGTAAAAACCGATTAATCGGTTTTTAATCGGTTTTAAAAAGAAATTGTTTTTGAAAATTGAATTTTGACAACCATATTGTGAACCACAGATGTATCGTTTGAGGAAAAAAAACGCTTTTTGAGAAGTTTAACGAATTATTTAACAGAAAAGGCTGAACTATATAATAGACGTAAATAACTTTACGAAATTGAGCAAAACTGAGGTTTACTTACGAAAAATTGATATTTTTAGCCTAAATATATATCACATTCCGTAAGAGTTATTGGACCCTATTCTGTAATTTTTTCATAAAATAATATTTTATGTTATTTTGTGGCGATAAAATCCCTTCTCCATAAAATTAAAATAAAATATTTTAAAAATTCGTATTTGTCGTGGTTCCATAAAATTATTTTATGAATTCTTTTATGAACACGTAACATAAAATATTTTGTACATTCCGCTATGTTTCCTATTACTTTTTGAATAGCTGGTCAATTGACATTTGCGTGATACTCTATCAAATTACCCACTAAATAATCATTTATGAAAGCAGCAAGGTATATATGTAGAAGACTTCTATATACCTTGTGAAAGCAGCTGCTTTCATAATAGCTCTTGAGATACTTTGGGTGTAAAAGTGCAAAAGTGCTACAATATGACAACTCCTGACTGAAGTTTGATACGAACCATGTCCGTAGAAATGCAAAGCAGCAGAAGACATCCATTCCGTTCACTTTGAGATTCCTAACTCAAAGTGAAGATGTCTTTCCGGTATGAGGCCCTAGTTACTCTTATAAGTATTTGAATTTGTTTTTTTAAAACGAAACATTTTGGGTATAAATTAGAATTATTCATAAGTTTGCAAAATTAGTTTACAAATCGCAATATAAGAAGTTTATTAATTATCCAGGCGGCAGAACTTTTGAAGCCTAGGGTTGGGCAACTCACATGGATCGTAAAGATATCGTATCCTATGATCTCTTTTGCATAAAATTAAAGCCTAAGCAAATATAATTAACTTTTTATATTTTACCAATACCGCACCAGTGCAAATTTCTACAATTTCTGACAATATTGTAATTTTTATGTATGGCGGTGGGCATTTTAGTTTTTAATTAAAACAATTTTCGAACAATAAATGTTAATTGATGCATGTCATTTTCATAAAATGTGTCAAAATACCTTTAAAATGTACTGCTTAGGATCTTTTATGTTATCCTCCATAACAGGAAATATTTTATGTTACGATGAATAAAATAAAATTAAATTTGTCGTACAGAATAAGATTTTAGTTAATTATTTTATTTTAAGGCATAAAATAACATAAAATGATAAAACTTTACCAACAGAATAGGGCCATTATCTTGGAATTTTATTTTCAATGTTAAAAAGTGGTAAAAGTGTAAAAATTAATAAATGGAAGTTGATTTAATTGAAGATTTTTCTATTAATTCGCAGTGTCATTTTTATTCCATTTTAATTTTTGCATTGCACTTTTAATCATTTAGTAATAATTTAATTGTTTGACACATCGCGTTCTTACGGATTGATCGATTCTTAGCGCACTACACTTACGGAAAATTGAATATTTAAACTTAACGAAAGTTCCCCTCAAACGAGTTAAAGTTAATTTGTGTACGCCTGTTACATTAAAGGGCGTGTTCGCTTTACGTAAGTTAATGTACTTACGTATACTTCTATTGTAGTTCAGACTTACGTAAGTAAATGTACTTACGTAAACGCTGACTGAACTACAGCCTAAACTCTCACTTTCTTAACGTTTTCGGCAAGTTGTGTTTACTGGGTATTCACAGACAGCATTGAGTGAGCAACAGTGCAGTGACACTGCCAGTGTATCACTTCAGTTCTGATCCAATTCTTTCCGCTCTGTTCTGTGATGTCAGCATCCCGCAATTTGTTCTTACAAATTTACTGGAAATTTTTTCTTAGAAATTTACTGTCAATTTTTTTTAGATATTTTATGCATTATTTTTATTGGAGCTCAACAGCGGCACACATGAAAGTATTGTATCTGAAAATATATTTGCAATGTACCTATTTTGTAGTAAAATTTTTCCGTGAAATTTTGAAATTAAGTACATGAATGTGAAATTTTTCATCTTTTTTTTAAAAAAGAATATTTAGAGAAACGAAAAAATTTTCATTAATAAAAAAACGGTTTTTATGACGCTAAAACCGATTAATTGGTTTCCTGAAATCGGCCGCTTAAGGCCGATTAATCGATTAATCGGGTAATCGAGTAACCGATTTTGCAATCACAAGACATGATCCAGTCCAACACTTTAACTACAATTAGAAATAGTGTTTTTATTTTTTTCTAATCTTAGCAGTTCGCATTGTTTTTTTTTTTACTTTATATTGTATTTTTTTTATATTTGTAGTTAATTATGCTCTAATTGTTTGCGCTTTCTGTCTCTCTTCCATTAGTAGGTGCATACTACCTTAGAATAATAAAACAATTTTATTATTCTAAGATACTACTTAGTCCTATTGTTTATGTCTTAATTGTACAATAGTTATGTTAATAATAATAAATTTGAAATATGCCAAATGTAACACAGTTTTCTTCATTATAGCTATAATGAAGGAAAAAAGCACTTCATTAGTGTACTTCATTATGATCTAATTTTCGAGCCATAATGACACGTATACTATGTGACACACGGCATTTTAATGAATAGTTAGTACTAATGATTAATTAGATCGTGCTATGTGACTAGGGTATTATATTTAATATACCTACTTAAATATAGTGCTGAAAACAATGCATATTTATTTCGTCATAAGTAAAACACCATTCGCCGCAGAACGGTTTTGCGATACTGCAAAATTTTTGTATGTAGTATATGCAATACCTACCATAAAATAACAAAAAAGATGAAAGAGTAACAAATAATATAACGAAATTTGAACCGTCACCACTTATTTAAGATTATTTTTTCCTACAAATTTCCTTCAGAATTTTTTTTCACAAATTTTCGCCAGCAGCATCCCCCAAAGCAAGTTGGATTGATTCGGTCGGTTTTTTGAGCCACTACACATTTTTATGAGTAATAAAAATGGAGATTACTCTTTCAGATTTTTTACCGGGGTAAACTTATATTTGTTCAAGAAGGAATTTATTTCGATTCTCCGGTAGATAGCAAAAAAAGCAATTTTTTTTTTAAATTTGTTATTTCATCACAAAACCCATTATATTTTTGGTGACAAATTTCAAGTCTTGGTTTGAATCATCAACAGGTCCTAAATAGCAAAATTGAGTGACTTAAAAAACAAATGAAAAAATAGAACAAAGAAAAGAAATAAAAAAATCAAAAGATTCAAAAAATTTAGAAAAATAGAAAAAAAAATTAATTAAAAAAAATTTAAAAAACCAAATTCATTCGAAACGAATCGAACGCCCCCAGAGGACTGAAAAAAGGAGAAGGAAGAAGATGAAGCGTTTCATGTTAGCAGAAAACCTTATACTCATCAGTACAGCTCGGTTTTCTGCCTGCTGTAGACGCTTGAAACAGATCAAATTGATCTCCTCTCATATAAACTCAGGATACATACAGCAGGCAGAAAACCGAGCTGTACCGATGAGTGTAAGGTTTTCTACTAACACGAAACGCTTCTTCTTCTTCCGTCCTCTTTTTTTCTTTTTTCAGCCCACTGCGGGCGTATACAGGTTCGATTCGTTTCGAATGAATCTGGTTTTTAAATTTTTTTTCTTCTATTTTTCTCAATTTTTTGAATTTTTTCATTTTTTCATTTCTTTTCTTTGTTCTATTTTTTCATTTGTTTTTTAAGTCACTCAATTTTGCTATTTGGGACCTGTTGATGATTCAAACCAAGACTTGAAATTTGTCATCAAAAATATAATGGGTTTTGTGTTGGGAAAAAAAAAATTTTTAGCTTTTTGCTATCTACCGGAGAATCGAAATAAATTCCATCCTGAACAAATTTTTATGAGTATTAATAATTGTTTCTTAGGAACTGTTGTGAAAAATTTTCCTCTTAATTTGTAGGTATGCCAGGCGAAGAAAACAATTGCGGACAAGTGAGAGTCGGACTCGCACACGAAGGGTTCCGTACCATCGTACAAAATTTTTCAAGTGAGAGCAGGCGCTATTTGAAAAAATAATACTTATGATAGTAATAATGAATGAGAATAAAACGAGGAAAAAAACACATTTCTTGTATGGGGCCCCCTTTAATTTATAATTTATTTTTATTTTTATTGTTTGTTGTTCTAGCGGCAATAGAAATACATACTCTGTGATAATTTCAACTATGTCTACCTATTACGGTTCACGAGATACAGCCCAGTGACAGACAGACAGACAGACATCGGAGGCATAGTAATATTTAAGAATTTTCCTAGTGACCCGTTTATTTTCTAATAATATTTCTGGTCGTTGCCTTTGAATGGCTGACATCATATAAATAACACTAAACCTTCTCTCAACTAACAATGACAATTCAATCGTAAACAAACAAACCGGCATTGGAAAATGTTCAATTTTATTGCCACAGCTGTTTATTTTTATAACTATTAAATTTCTAAAAACAATTGCAGAATCTACTATAAAAGAATGTTTCCTTCTCAAACACCGTTTTTCCTACCGCTATATATACGTTTATATATCAAGGGTATAGATATCTACTCATATAATTTTGTGCGAGAGAATTATTGGGCTCGCTGGCTACTGAAGTGAATTATAATATGGTTATAGATAATTTTGCAAGAATAAAATCTAGACGCAGGAGGCTGTTGTACTTAGTTGCCTTATTTATTAATAATTCATGTTATACATACTTCTATTAATTTTATTTTGAAATAGTAGATTTTTTTATACTTTCCCTTAATATAAAATGTGAATACATATTATACTTATGTTTGAACTACTTGAAGGTCTACGTTTTTTTTTTCAAATTATAAAATAAAATTTATTTTTATGCAGTGGCGCCTTTTTTTTTTAATATGCTCGCTCCCTCATATATTTAAACTTAGATACGCCTCTGGTTTGAATGGCACAAATGGTTGAAAAAATAATAAAATGTTTATGCATTACTTTATTCCCAAAATTCCTTTTATATAACACATTGAGAACATTTTGTACTAAGAAAAATTCCTTGTTTTGGGAATGTTATGAATTAGATAACGCTTTCAAAACGAATTTTCTATGTTTATAATAATCTCTGTTAGATCCATCTTAAAAACTTACAGCTCTACTTCTTCCACTTAGTATTAGCGTAACTATGGTAATTAATAATTATGAATGTATTTTTAAAATTTCTTCTATTAAATTCCAAAACTTAATTGCATTTTTGCTGCAAAACATTTAATATACCTGTAGATTGCTTCATTGATTTTTTTTACTACTGCACCTCTTTCATAAAATTAATAAAATTTGCTTACTAATCGAGAAAATTGACTGATTCAAATCTTCCACAAAGGATTTATCTTTTTCATTCGCATTCAAATCTAATTCTAAATTAATTATAATAAAAGCTTATTAATTTTCTTATATTATCCCTTATACTTCCTAATAATATATTTACGCTTAGAAATGCAATATGAAAGCATGAAATAAATGCCATTAAATGTCCCGAAATAGGACTTCTATTTCATTTCATGTGAACACAATTCGTGCTCAGCTGGGCGAACAATTGGCAAAATAATTATAATTAATTAATGTCGCAATAGTCCGGACAGAATCAATTTCTTGACAAAAAAATAAAATGAAAGGGGATTCATGAACATGAGTTTAGCCTGCCAGTAGCAGTAAAGCCGCACTAATAAGTTATGTGTATTCCCATATATCTAGCCCTCTATACATAGACATATTTAAGTATATATACAATACATACATACGTACCATTAATTACTAGTGATTCCGGACGTTGTGACACTTTCTTTTGGCTTTTCTGGATGTTTAATGATAGCAGGTCCAAGGACTTATTGACCGATATAGTTTTTACTATGGCAACCGGTATTGGTCCATCGTTGAATTTAACATCTGAATATGAAATAGAGAACTTTAATTTGGTACCTAATTACTATCTATATTATAATGGAAATTCTAAACAGTTATAGAAGAGACTAACCTTTGTTAAATGAACTTCTAAGAGCCATATTTAATCGTCGAAATCTTCTTCCAATTCCAACTGCAGACTGTGCAAAGTTTATATGTAGAGCTGTCAGAATGTAATAAAGACTATAAAAAGGGATGTACCATTGGACGTTGAGCTCTGAAAATTGTTGCCATTTATATTTACGTGCTTTTGGAAAAAAGTTTTGGAAATGTGCTATGATAATGATTGATTACCTACCTTCCTCTAGTTCGGGCTCATCTGTTGCACAATCAGAAAAGAGTTTATAAAGAAAAACAATGTAAAAGTTTTGTTTAACTATAGATAGAGTGTTGAGAATAATATTAATGGATGGACTTAAACTATGAAAAATTCAAGTATGATTATTGTTCTTTATACAAGGTGTGTCGTATGTGATCTTACACCCGAAGGATATGGATAGGTCATTCTTAGCAAGCAAAAAAATGTATGAGTTGGGAAGGGGAAATTCCAGCCGTTTCCGAGATAACCGAGATAACGGGAGTTAAAGATATTTGGTTATGGTTTTTTATGTCATCCTGTAACTTCATAAGGTCTATATAATGATGATTTAAAATTCGCTAGAGTGATAATCGTTGGACATTTCCAATGGTCCCTCCTCTTCTCCGTTTTGAAGTTATGGCACAAAAGAGTTAAAATTTCGGAATTTTAACTAGTATCTTTTTATTTTACTACTAATTTTATCAAAAACATGTCATCAAGACCAATTTTTAATATTGGATTTAAGAAGCCCAAAAGCCTCGCTTTAAAAGGACCTATCACACGCTATACCCAAAATGATTCTCTTTCTGCGTTTTTTGCAATTTTTCTTGAACATATCCAGCGAAAATGGTTTAAAAGCTCATTGCCAAAGGATAATTGCCTACTTTCTGGGATTTATTGAACTTTGTCGCTGGATATGATACGTTCAAGAAAAGTGCAAAATACGCAAAAAAGGTTACATATGCGGTACCGAGTGTTATAGGACACTTTAAATCGAAGCTTTTGGGCTTCTTAAATCCAACATGAAAAATTGGTGTTCATGACGTGTTTTTTGATAAAAATAGTAGTTAAATAAAAAGAGCCGAGTTAAAATTCCGAAATTTTAATTTTGTTCAGTTAATAATTTAATAATAATTTATTCATGGATATGTACAAAAGACTACATCTTTTTTTAGTACAGTACAAATGGAAAATATAAAATTTATTGAAAGAGAAAAAAAAATTAAATTTAAGACCAAATATAACTGTAATTATATAATAATTTCAAATAAGAGAAAAAAAAATACACCATACAGAGTAAAAATCAAAGAGAGAAAAAAAAATACAAAATAATAAAGTAAAACATTAAAAAATTGTAAGGACTAGAGTTTTTAATATTAATCTAAATTACGCAAAAAATTGTGTCATCGGCGGCACGTATAGTTCATGATTAATTCAGAATACGCTTCACGTCGTTTTTAAAATCTAATGTCCGAGTTTGCCTTCTAACAGTGACCGGAAGAGAATTCCATAATTGAGAAATAACGGAAAAATAAGAACGTTGCCCAACAACATAACATGCACGAGGCATCCGAAGGATTACATGACGGGACGAATGCAAGAATTGTAAGTGACTATATAAATACAAACGAAACTTAGAAATTATCAAATTACGTAGGAAAACTAATGCTCTAATGTCTAAATAAGTATTTAAAGAGCATCCTAATATGGAATTTCTATAAGCAGAAACGTGACGGTGACGTCTTAAGCCATAAACAAAACGCACGCAATCATTAAAAGCTACATTTAATTTACGACTGCACACAGAGTCGAGCCGCGAATGAATTGTACTACAGAAAGTGAAATGTGGAATTAGCAATGCCTTAACAAGCAGCTTTAACTTTAACTCAACCTGGAGCAGGCTACTCGATAGACGAAGCAATCGAAAGTCGCCATAATTCTTTTGTAATGAGGAATTAACATGGTCACAACACTCAAATTTACTATTGAAATAAACACCAAGATTCTTAACCTTGCTTGCATATGGCAAAAGCACTCCATTAAGATGTTTTGAGGGAAGATCTGAAACTCCAAGTCTCTCCTGTAAAAAACCATACAAGAAGATTTCAGGGAATTCGACAAGAGTCGATTGCTGGTGGCCCAATCAGAGATATTTATTAAATCACGGTTTACTTGGTATATGTAGTCCTCAATTAACCCAATTGGACGAAATAGATATATATAAACATCGTCAGCATACATGTGAATGTTCACGTCTTCAATAATATCAGGGAGATCATTTATGAAAAAGCTAAAGAGAAGCGGTCCAAGAAATGAGCCTTGCGGAACACCACATTTAACCTTAATCCACTTCGATTTAGCATCCCCGACTTTAACATGTTGAGAGCGATTTGAAAGGAAGTCTGAAATCATTCTAGAAGATGAATGAGAAAAATTATAAATTTTTTGAAGTTTTGATAAAAGTAAACTGTGATTGACGGAATCAAATGCTTTAGTAAAGTCGAGGAGTACCAAAGCTGTTAACAAATCACTGTCAAGTGAATTGTGGATATCAGTAGATACTTTCAACAAGGCAGTTTCACTGCTGTGGCCAGAAGGAAAACCGGACTGCCATTTCGAAATGAGCTTATTATCCGACACATACTGGAGAATTTGCGTGCTCATTAATTTCTCTCAGTTAACGGAGAAGAGGAGGGGAAAAATTTATAGACCATTGGAAAGGTCCGACGATTATCAATCGAACAAATTCTAAACCATCATCATAGGATGTAACGTTCAGAAGTTACAGGGTGATCTATAAAAACGTGCCCAAATATTTTAAAGACCCGTTATCTCGGAAGCCGGTTAGGATTTCTCTCCCCCACCCATAGAATTTGTTGCTTTTCAAAGCATGACCTATCCACAGCCTTCGGTTACAAGACCACATACGGGAAACCATGTTTAAAAAATATTTAATTCTATTAAATGCTTAGAACATATAGCAAACAGAAATGTTGATAAGTTCGGTCTAGTGAAGCCGATGCCTATATGCGTTGGAGTATGTCTCTTTTGTAGTTGTGATACAGTGGAGACGGTAAATGTCATACTCATAACTGGGGACATTAAATCCTCGTGGCGGGAAAATTTGAAAGTTTTGTTTTAATTTAGTTTTATCTTAACATTTTAGTATGGACGATCTATTGTATATCAAAAAACAATTGAAGATTTAACTGGTACGGATGGGTTGCGCATTATGTTCATATTTTTGATTACCTGCTTTTTGATGTTCTTCTCTAATTTCTGCAGAAAGTCGGTGCCAAGTCCAAATATCCAAACCTGCAAATAAATTTGAATTAAATACATAGAAAATAGCAGATGTTTCCTTTATAATTTTTAAAAAACTGCCAAAATTTAGCTACTCAATAAAAAAAAAAAAGAAAAATACTTGAAATTGCGGGAAACTCGGCATAATGACTTTAGACAACAGACCGACGCGAAACCGCGAGAGCGGGAATTGGAGCGAAATTTTTGTGGAACTCGAAACTATCGCGGGATATGGAACCACTCGCACTGACGCCTAATTTCTAGGTAGCGAATGCGGGATTGCATCGTTTCATTTTCGGTTTGCAGCATGCACCGTTTTCACGTCATTCGCGGAGTTCCCGCAAAAACAAAAGATGTATATTGAAAAACTTTTGAATTAGTAAAAGCGAACCCAATTTTGTATGATTTTTCCTACCCTGGCTATAAAAATTTTCACAAAAAAGATAAAATTTGGGATGAAATTGGCGTGGAAATTTTTATAAGAACGACGGAACGAATTCGTTCTCGCGTCGCTGGTTGTAATTGGTTCATAATTTCTAGCTCTCGCTGAGTCCCGCCAAAATTCGCTCCCGCTCCCGCGATTTTGCCGTGGTCTGTGAAAGCCTTTCAGAGGCTCAAATAACGAAATTTGAGACACTCAATCTCAAGGCACGATAATTACCCTAATCCCCTCAATATTTTGTTTTTTTTTTTCAAATCCAAGCTAATGCACAAATTTTACTTTAAACAAATGTCATGATTTTCGACCAAAAATCATTTTGCGATTTTTTGCTCGAAATTTTTTTAATCGCAGATCTTAACGAATGGCGGTTTGTTGAACAAAAATTGTCTCCCTAAACGGCCGGTAGCTTTCGAAATTTCTCTCAATATACCCATGAAAGTCGTGGGACCATTTTTTGTTCTTAATCATTAAAATGTCTAAAGAAAAGGTCGAAAAATATGGGATATTCATTAAAGCTAATAATAAAAAATATCCCAAAACGTACCAAGCAAAAAAGTTATAAATAGTAACATTGGACTCATGAGGATGTGCGTTCTAAATCGATCTTTTGCCTCATTACTATATGCCGCAAGAGTTTCATCAACCTATAAATAAATAAAAGAAAACCGTATAAAAATACTTGTAACGTACATTATATGTATATTACCAAACATATTATTATCAATAAACACGATTCGATTTACAATTTACATTAATTGGACGGCATTGAACTAGGAAATTACAAGGGAAAATCTGTCACTGGAATTAATAAATAAATAATTGAAGTGTCCTTTTCGTACTGTGGTAATGGTGATGTCATTGCATTTAAATACAAGCACCATCACCAACTACAGAACTAAGGGACTAAAATTGCGTACACATTATATAATGTACATACCTCTTTTAATCGTCTATTTAAATCCTGTGTTGGCCGCAATCCAATTAGACCACAAATCACTCCAGTGAAAGTGGCAAAAACCACAACTGACACATCCATCGTTGTAACAACTTTCGATGTTGCCGATTTCATCCTAAAAGATGCGCTATTTATGTAGACCATGTAGTTATCGGTATATGTTTGTAGGTAGGTACATAGATAGGTATGTAGATAGAGATACATCAAAGATATGCGTGCATTGAGATAAGAGAAAATTGGAAAAAAATGCAGAAAAGGAAGAAGTTAGATTTGAAAAAATTTAGGTTTAAAAGGTGAAAGTATTTATATAGAAGAGAAAAGGTAAAAGCTGCAATTGATAAATATATTTAATTTTTATAAAAAATAATCTAAGAAAAAAAAAATGATTTTGTGATTTTTCACCAACATTGTGTGATCGAGTATTGTCCAAGCCGAGAGATTCGGTTCGGTTAACCAATATAAGTGAGTCTCGCAGTAAACTGCGCTCTATGCCTTAAGTCGGTCCCACACAATGTGTGCATTCGTCAAATATTTGTCAATGCGTCTCATTTGACGAGGTGTGTGTAAACAAGACGCATTGACAAATATTTGACAAATAATGCACACATTGTGTGGGACCGGTCTTACAGTAAGCCTCGCACTAAGTCGTTTAATAAGCCTCGTAATAAGTCGCACACAGTACTCTGTGCGATGGACCATCACGGCCCACTACCCACGCACCGCAACTTCGTCTGATATAGTTCGGAGCTATCTCATAATTTGTCGTTAGTTTGTCGTTAATTTATCGTGAAAACCATAAATTTGTCGTGTCCTTTTATCTAAAGGAAACTTGATGTGGTGCTAAGTTGACGTCAAGTTAGCACTACATCCAGTTTCCTTTAAGAAAAAGGACACGACAAATGTATGGATTTCATGACAAATTAACGACAAATTCCAAGGTGTATAATTGTCCAATCCGATAAGTTTTGGCCGAGTTCCAGTTTATTTTGATTTTTGCATGTCCGTCCGTCCGTCCGTCCGTCCGTCCGTCCGTCTGTGCGCACGATAACTCGAGAACGCGTATACTTACAGAGCTGAAATTTTGTACACGGACTTTAAAAAAAAAAGTAAAATTAAGTTCGAAAATGAGACAAATCGGGCAACTCCTTCGTGGGGTTGCCATACAAAACTTTCGTTTTCCACTATATATTTGGACACTGCCTGAGAACGCATCGATATAAAGAGCTGAAATTTAGTACGTCGTGTTTTCTTTGTATTAGCAAATAAAATTTCAAAAACGGAATAAATCGGGCAACTCCTTCTTGGTGTCGCCATATAAAAATTAAGGATTTTAACGTATACTGTGAAAACGATCAGTCCAAGACATTTTTATTGTACTAAACACTTCTTCAGAATACGAAATCCTATAAAATTGGTTATAATCATTTTTTTCTGTCCGACAAACCGTTCTAGAAATATATGCGAAAAACCACTTCAAAAATCAAACTTGCATAGATCGGTGATCATACGAAATTTTATACGAGCATTCATCTAGCGTATCATAAGAATTGGTCTTAGACTAATTCTAGCTTTTTTACTTGTTTTTAATACTGAAAAGAAGAAGAAGACTTAATTAATTGCGAGAATGTCAAATTGTGTTGTGAAGTGCAAATTTAGCGATTTTTAAAATTTAATATCTTGTAAACTATAAGTTTCCGCTCAAAATAAATTTCGTGATTTGTGAGTAAATAAGAACAAATGAGCAAAGTTTGAAAAAAATCGGAGTCTAGTTGCGGATCTGAAGTTTAGCCCCGGTTTTTTTTTCTTTCGGCTTTTTCGTGGAATCGGTTTTCTCTGGTTAAAAACCGATTAATTCCAAACACTGCGTCGGCTCAAGTTTCGCGTCAGTTATATGAATTAAATTGTGTTCACTAACCACTGTGATAGTAATAGCAATCTGTGTTGATAGCGGTATGAATTTTATTCTCTTATCCTTAATTTCTCTAAAACTTTAGAAACAAAATATTTGATTTTTTCCGGAAGAGCCTTCCAGTTTGTTTCGTCTATTTTTCTTCTAGGTTTACCCCTCTTCTACTTTTGTTTAGTTTTATCTCAAAGTTGTTCGACTAAATTTAATGGGATGTATGTAGAGGGACTATGTCGTGCCAAAACGATCACAAGCATCTTATCTTGTAAAATAGGATACTATTTAGGTTAGGCAAAGATTTTGTTTCAAAAATTTTAGTGCACTAAACTTAGATATGTATGTACATGTAGGTACTATAACAGATAAAGACGAGAAAATTGCTGCTGTTGCTGCTACTGTAGAAATAAGAGATCACTACAAAAAGTAAGCCACTTACCGAATTGGAATTTTTGAATTGGCATCGAATAATAGACCCCAGTACGTGAAAAATACTGAAAGTGAAAAAAAAAACTATTGACGATATGTTGGAACATTTACATTAATGGAATAGAAGAATTTTTGTGATTTCTATTTTTCTACGACTCTAAATTAAATTATTAAATTCAAAAGGACGAAGCGGCTGCTTTTTTTTGAAGCCATTCCTAATTTGTCTATATATTTCTTTTTTACTATTTTCGACACTCTCGTAGACCCACTTTTCGTCATCACAGCGAGCTGAAATTTGGCACACAGGTTCATGTCGCGTGACAATTGAATCTATCAAAATTTGAACCGGAAATTTCCATGGAAAACCCGGAAAATCGGGAAAAATCATTTGAAAATTTGGTACAAATTTGTTTAGTGATAAGTCCGTTTCAGGAAAAATGCACAGTTTTCCGAAAAAAAAAATCCGGAATTTTCCGACTTTTCCGGAAAATTTTCCGGTAAAAAATGTGTCTAAATTATGCAGGATCAAGTTCCCTATCAACTGGCATCATTACTTTCTCTCCGACAATGGTGAAAACTTGCAGAAAAAATCGAGGAAAATTCATGTAAAACGCTTTTCCGGAGTTTTTCAGACCAAGGAAGCGTTTGAGCGTTTTGCAACCTAAGACAAAGTAATAGAGCGAAATGAGTTGCATAAAGTTGCTTTTGTGGAAAACTCCGTGGAAAACCGGGAAAAGCGGGAAAATATTCGGAAAAATTTTCATCGATAAGATTAGTGATAAATCTGTTTCAGGAATAATGCAGAATTTTTCAATTTTTCTGGAATATTTTCGGAAAATTTCCGGAATTTTCCGACTTTTCCGGAAAATTTTTCGACAAATAAGTTTTATAAGCTATGCGGAATTATTTTTTTTCCGTCGTACTGGCATCAATACTTTCTCTTCAACAATCATGCAAACTTGCATGAAAAACCGAGGAAAATTCATGCAAACATAAAAATAGGAAAAGTCTGTGGAAAGCATGGAAAATCTGGAAAATTCATGTTATATGGGATCAAGTTGGAATACAGCTAAAAAGCGCTGTTTAAAACATAACTTGAATTTCAGAAAACCGTTGCAGTACTTCAACGATTTGATACTCGAAAAATTTTTGCTTTCGGATCGGCACCAAACATGACTTAAAATTGTTTTAAAATATCTCCATGCAGCACGTAATAACAATTTAGTTAACGTAAAAAAGGCAGAAAATAAAATAAGTAGGCCAAGTAGGCCAAGCCGCATGAAAATGTAGAAAATAAACTTTTCTTCACACACAGAGGTGGACTCAGATTTTATTCGCTGACAATAACCAATATATTTCAGTATGGATCAATCAGAGGTAATAAGTGATTTGATTCATGAGGAGAAAGAATATTCAAGAGAAATGTCCCAATCAAAAAATCTGAGTCCACCTCTGTGTGTGAAGAAAAGTTTATTTTCTACTTTTTCATGCGGCTTGGCCTCAGTTTTGTTTGAAAACTCGTTTTTTACTTATTTTATTTATATATCTATATACCGTTTCTAAAAATTATGGGTTCGAGTCCCGTATGGGAAAAGATATTTATAAATAAATTTACATTATCTTCATAGGAAATGACTAACAACTTGTTATGGTTAAAAATAGTATTATCTCCACCAATGATCTGGAAATGTACCCCAGTGAGTAGCAACTGCAAGAGTAAATGTCAAACTATAACTTGCAAACTCTCCGTATTGACTCTGACCCCTTGGAGAGAAAAATCGACTTTAGTGAAGTCGACACCTTGATACAGATCATTGATAAACAGATTACAGGTTTTCCAATTTTGAATTTTATGGAGGAAAAGGCCGTCGACACAGTATATAAGGGCACAGGACTTATAAAGCTCTACAACAACAAATCAGAATTCTTGAAAAGACAACAGAGTGGATTGATAGGATCTTTAGACAATCTGAAGTTTCGAAGTTTTTCATTAACGATATAATGGGAATTCATTACTGGTTTCTGAAACTACGATACCCCAACCTGTAAACAATCATAGATTGGAGGAAGTGATAAGTTTCTGTTATCTTGTAGTATATACATAATTACCAAATGGTCTGGCAGTGCAGAGGAAGTGATCACAATTTAGGCCCTACACTGTAATCTGGGAGAAATAATTTGTGCAAGGAGATTCAGATCAGAACTGCTTAGTGCAGAATTGTTTTAACAGAAGCAGCGTGAACTCAGATGAGAGTTGGAGAGAGCTACAATTTCCGCTTGACGTTTCTCAAGGGATGAAATGAAATGTGTGAGTCAATACATGGGTGAAAATCTAGCTGGCTATAGATAAATTTTCAGAATTGCCAGTGGGTCTCGAGGGAAATTTCCAAGGATAACTATTAGAAAATGAAGGACGCTCAAAGTCGTTAAATAAGATCTTCCGATGTTATAATAACTTTCTTATTGGCGAGAGCGAGAACAGCAAAAGTTCCACTCTTTGCTGAATGGATGTATCGGGGCGGCGTGAAGAGGGTTAAATTTTTCTACGGCATTCCTTACTTAACTATGTTATAGGTGTTAAAACTAATAATAAAAAAAATTTAAATTAACTCAAATCAAATCAATAAGTCACTTACCGAGAACTACAATAAGTGCAGAGCTGTAAATACTCAAACCGATGCTTCTTCTTATTTCAACTTTTCCACTGGAGAAATCTTTTCGCAAATAGTACGGTGCCAGTCCCATTATCCGGGCCAAATGAAAAACTCCTCTTGTAGATTCGGAAATTTCCATTTTTAGCTATATGCAACTGAAAAGTAGAAAATCTAAAATTTTAATTAAATAAAATATCACGGTTGATGGTCATATTATGGTAGACATAAAAATCCCTACCTGGTATCGTTGGTCGGTGCGGCGCGCGGTCGAGATTACCTGTACCGCGATGTGTTGTTGAATTATAAAAGGCGACAGCAATTAAATTATTCCTGTTCACTGCCTGTGATTGGAACTATAAGCGGTAAATAATGTAAAAAATTTGGCGATTCGTTCATTTTGTGCAAAATTCACAGAGATTTTACAGATCAGTTAGTTGTTCGCTTCGTTGCAACAGAAACTATTATTTTTGCATTGGCAATTTATTAAGGGGGCCCCGCGATAATCGTTGAAATGAAATTTATGTGTGCGGTTGGGTCGATGTAATCGCACCCGAAGAGTTTCAAGCAAAATACAAAATAAAATGTAAAATGAGAATTAATTCTGTATGGGCGAGTTAACAAAAGTTTCGGCGAAATATCGACAGGAAAATTTTAAATAAAATTTCTGTTCAATTTATCTTTTATTATCCAGATCAACCGCCCCCGCCCACCAACTGATAAAATAATAGAGAGACTTTAGTCGGTGAGCTTCCCATTCCATCAATATTGATACAAATTGTAGGTTGGGCTGAGTGTTTACGAACTCTAGATGGAAAATGGCTAAACTTTTATGTATTAAAAGTTATACCGATGAAAATATAAGAAATTGAGTTTAAAATAAATTTCAGGATATTTTTGTGTGGATGTGATAGCTTAGCCCGCTAGAGAGAATTGAAAGATAATTAGTCTTTTGTACAGGAAACAATTCGATTTGGTGGGAATGGTTACCGCGATTTGCACTATTATTGTGTATGAAATTAGTTTATAAATGAAAGTATAGGCGAAAAATTAAGCCTTGACTTTTTTATTAGGGTTCCGTAAATCAAAAGGAAAAAACGGAATGCTTATAGGATACTCTTGCGTTCGTTCGTTTGTCTGTTTGTTTGTTTTCTCGAAAACGACGTGATGTAGGAATTTGGAATTTCGTTTGAATTGGATTTTTGTAATTTTTAATGGGGAGTGACTCGGACCCCCTAAATAATTTTTTTTCTTGTTGGTAACATTTGAAAGGGCTACTTTCAAGTAATAAAAAAAATGATGATATTGCCTAAAATGCGCGAAAAAACCCAGCACCCCTGATTTTCTAGGTTTGTGTAGCTAAAATTAGCATTATATCAGAGTTAGTAGGTATTAAGTCATAGATAACGGAAAACTTTCACTTATTTCGTCAGTCTCATAGTTGGTGGGAAAAAAAATGTTCTTACTAATAAGACCAACTCTTATAAGAATGCTCTTGCGTCCCTCTATTTGAATATTATGGAAATTTGACAATACTGTAGTGATTAAAACATGTAAAATGTAGCGCTAACTATTTTTATAAAGCTTTAAATAATTTACAAAAAAATGTTTTTAATTTGAACGAATTTTTGACATCACATCGATGATATCACTTGACACTTTACTGCACTCACTTGGTTCGTATAAAATTTCATTATTTTTCCGCTGAATCAATTTTCTTGGTACGGAACTCTGATTGCGTGAGCTCAACTCATTCCTGATAATTTTTTTCATGATGTTGCCAAAGTTCAGGGGATTGAAAAGCACAACTTTGCTAGACTACACCGTAAAAAATCATGAACTAACTTTATGGAAAATTACTATGGTTAAAATAGTCACTACCGCTTAAAATGTATGTATATACACATAATCATTAAGAAATTAAATACTTTTTACGTAATTTGCAAACTTCCTACTTTTAATTGCAAAAATAAGTAAAGTAAGTAATTTTTTAGATATTTTATGTGATTTTACATTTAATTACATAAACATTTTGTATCGTACTGTAACTTTGTGTAAAATTACATACAGTACTGTAATTTTACACAAAACTTTTGTATCGTACTGTAAATTTGCGTAAAATTCCATACAGTACAGTAATTTGCATTGAATTCCCCCTTATTTAAAAAGGAAATTTTAATATAACATAAGTAATGACGTTTGCATTTTTCTCTATTCTTTCCTTCAGTACTCTGCTCATACGTTTATCAGGATACGTTGCTATGAATCATTATACGGAAAATTATATCAGAATGCGGTCGCCGGTCAGTGTATAGTTTGATTTTCTGGAGTGAGTTGGTGATAGATTAATAATCATAAAACATGTAAAGAAATCTTACTACATAGTTTCGATCCTAACAATTACCTTAAAAACAGTTTTAAAAATCAAAAAATATTTTTAGGTACGCAGTATTTTTATAATTGAATTTCGCTCATGGAAATTCTGCATACCTACAAATATTTATTGCTTTTTAAAATTATGATTTCTTAGAGCTGTTAGCATTGAAACTAGTATTACTTCTTTTACGTGTTGATTGTTAATCTATACTTACATATTAGTGCCATGGTCATTAGAATTGGTCTTAGAGCAATTCTAGCTATTTTACTTGTTTATGTACATATGTAATTTATTAATTTCTGAACGAAATATTATATTGGAATTGAAGAATACATAAATAATGTAAAATTACATTAAACTTATGTAACAGTTCCACAGCATGATGTAAATTTACATATCGCATTTTACATCGGAAATTGAAAAATGCATAAACAATGTAAAATTACATACAGTGCAAAATTGCTTTACATAAGGTTATGCAGTGCGCATAAAGTTGTGTAAATTTCCGCTACCATTGTTGGCAATTTGTTGCCTATTATAGTATCGGAATTTTCAATAGATATTTTTTACGGTGTAGGAAAAGGGATTAGAAATTCGGGATTTAGGATTACTGGGTGGAGTTTCTAGGAGGTAATGATGTACGTCTTGCTGGAGAACATTTGTGATAAATTGCTCCATATTCGCATTGTTCAATACTTACGAAGAAATTCACCAAATTTCACGGTGTGGTCGAATTTAATTTCAAAGATGTCTGGGTTGGGTTGTTTGTTGTCTTGGGTTGAGACTTGTATGGTACTGGTGTACACAGTAAAAAATTTGCAACAATTTGTGCCACAAAGCTTAGGTATTTTTCGATAAGATTAGGGAATATTCCCTAAAATGTAGATTTTTTTTGCCTAAATCTTAGGGAATATTCCCTAAATTTTTGGGGATACACAGGTAATATACACATGAGGAATTCAAGGAATCAGGATAGAGATTTCGCCAGACGAATTGTATCGATAAAAGAATAAAATACCTTCGACGTTACCGCGGAGTACTCTAGACCTAGAGGATAGGTAGATCTTTGAAATTATTGTACCATCGCTAATAAGCCGAAGAACCTTCTTTTCAACATTGTCACCCAAATCAAAAAGGAAATTTTTTTATTTCATGTATGAGGAGGTATGGGATCAGATTTAGTTTAGGTGATTTTCCCCCTCTTATCCGAGAGATGAGTGAGTCTGGTGTTGTCCATGGGTAAATTAAGTTTTTTTTTTGGAAGATTATATCCCCGCGCTAAACTTTGTTCTTGTAAATTAGGTGTCCGCATCAATCGTGGAGGGTGTCAGATTTGAAAATTTTAAAAATTCAAAAAACGCGAAGTTAGGTAGAATTGGTTACATTGCACATTTGGACGCGAGAAGTGATTGAAAACCAATTTTCGTGGCAGTTTTAACAGAATTTCAAAAAATAAAAAAAAAAAAAAAATAAAAAAAAATTTGAATATTAATTCGAAACTTGCAGGATGGTAAAATACATATCCAAGATTGAGAGACAAAACTCTCCTGTCTCCAAGATCAGCCATTTTACATTCATTTTCAAAAAATGACAACAAGTTTTTGAAAATGTAAAAAAAAAAAAACAGTGCTTAGAGGAAAATTTCTCGTCTAAAAGACTGAAATTTATTGAAAATAATTTCAATAAATTATCAAAATGCATTGAAGTGCAAAAAAAAAAAAAAATTATATATATGGCAGAAGTTGTGCCACAATGTTTCGTAAAATCCTTAACTCATTGAAAATCAGTTTTCTCCAAAATTCACCAACCTGATGTGTCCATTTCATCAAATAGCTACGAAAAGATAGCTTTTAAATTCGTTTTTAATGTGAGAAAAGACTTCCTGTACATAAAATATTTATTCATATATATATATATATATATATATATATATATATATATAGAATAAGTATGGAGAGCATAACTCTCCATTAATAGCCATGCTATGCCACCCGTAAATGAGCTCGCCCGCACATTTTGCAGATAAATTTCATCCATTCCAGTATATCGATTCTGACAGAAAATTATATTTCTGCGTGATTTGAGCCTAATATCGTCCATGGATATTAATTTTTACGAATTTTCTTTTTTTAAACTTTTTTGACTTGAATTTCGATCCAAACTACCACGATTGATCGAATTGGCAGAAAATTGATTTCCAATCACTTATCGGCCATCCAAATGTAATATAACCATTTCTGCAATGGACATCGAGTTTTTAGATTTTTTATAATTATCAAACCCTCCACGATTGATATGGAAATTTCATTTACAGGAATAATTTTTCGAGGGGATATAATCTATAAAAAAAAAAAATATCCTTAATTCATTCCTGAACAACACCAGACCAATTATTGAACTAATTTTTCTAGCTATGAAGTATTCTTTAGATTGCAAATTTAATTTTGTTTTTTAATTTTGTATGCTTACCTATTTGTATTACGACACTAGTGATAATAAATACTGAAATCTAGGTGACCTACACTTGACGTCTTAGTCCATTATTTATTATAAAACCATTACTAGTTTCAGAAGAAAATATTATAAAATTTTCTTATTTAATTCCTGTATTTAAAAATACATTTTTACGTACTTCAACAGTAATTTTGCAAATTTATATTTTTCTTATAATAATTTTTTATAACTCCACAACACTTTATTTCATTACTGATAGAGTCCGACCAGCTCCTTTTCCAACTCTGTAGCAAGACTAGTGAAGTCCTTCTCTTATATCCTATACGGAAAGCATAGGAAAACTGATTTTATCGCGTTAATTTCTGTTTGGTTTCTATTGAACGTGTTACAATTGTCCATTTCAAAATTTCAATTGTAAACATTTCCAACATTTCTTTCTTCGATCTTAGAATATTATGCAGGTACTCATCACACTTGTGTTGTTTACTATTTGATGGTGATAAATTTTCAGATAACACAAACACAGCGAATTAACTGATGGAAATTTTTAAATTGTATAGAAACATAGGGCGGTTGTTTATTATTGCCATACTTATTTATTTACTTTATTTACTTTACACGATGGACAATTGCAAGATTAAGGTTAGGGCACTAATCGTACTTCTTTTTTAATTAACCCCCCCCCCCCCCTGCTCCAGCCCAGGAAGTTCTTTGCAATAATTCATGTAGTTTAAACTGCACCTACATATGGCAGGACTTTTCTTACTTCAAATAATATTGAGTTTACAAAAAAAAAAAAATTCAAGGCAAGTGACTATAACCATAGATGGCACTAGAACTAGATGTCGCATGGCATACCAGAGCAGAGTATACAGATTGTGAAATGGGTAGTGCATTCTGGAATGTTTTAGAGCGTGCCGAAAGCAAATGTTTTTATAATAGCAGTTTTGTATACATTTGATCGACTTCCTCAATACTTCAGATACGAAAAAATATGAATCACTCGACGTATACATCATTTCAAATGTTGTGGTCCATTCCGGAATGACCACCCAGACATATACATTTTGTATACTTTTTTGGCTCTGCATGCGACATCTAGTTCTTTTGCCATCTATACATCTATAGGTATATAAAAAAAGCCTTTTATTAGAAAAGAACAAATTAGCAGGCAGTTGAAAGAAGGCAAACGCGAAAAAAAAGGGTTAGTAGGAAAAATTATTCGCATAGACCGAGAAAATAATGGTAAAACAAATGATAAGAATACATACAGAGAAGTAGTCAAGTTATAATAAAAAAATTAATAAATAAAGGTGGAGCTAGAGGCAAACATATGGAAAAATAACCACTTTAAAGAGAAACAAGCAAATACATTAATATAGAATAAATTTAAAAAAAAAAACACAAAATAGACAAATAAAAAAATGAACATCCCCGGACAGACAATTCCATAAATAGACAAACAAACTAGCTGACTAAAAAGTATACAACCAGGCAAACAAACATCAAACAAATATCAAACTGACATCAAACGTACAGAGCAATTTTATATGGAAACAAGAGAAAAAGGTATAATTGGCCTTAGACCAATAATATTATACCATAAATGAAAATAAAAGTTAAATAAAGTGAAACCCCAAAGTTTTGTATGGCAACACCAAGAAGGGGTTGCCCAATTTATTCAATTTTTGAAATTTTATTTACTATTGCTATGAAAACACTATGTACTAAATTTCAGCTCTCTACGTCGACGCGGCGCTCTCAGGAAGTACCCAAATATATAGTGAAAAATAAAATTTTTGTTTGGCAACCCTAAGAAAGGAGTTGCCCGATTGGTCTTATTTTTAACGTACTTACTTTTATTTTTTTTTTAAAAGCCCGTGTGCAAAAGTGAACGCGTTCTCGAGTTATAGTGAGGGCAGGAAGACGGACTGACGAACGGACGGACAGACAGACAGACAGACAGACAGACGGACGGACGGACAGATAGACAAGCAAAAATCAAAATAACTTTTAATATTATTAGTGGGTGTCCACCCCATTTTACTCTACTAGCATTATTTCTGTGCATTACAAGCGAAATGATAAGCTTAGCCTCTATGATTTCATTGAGGGTATAATAATCTATAAGGTCACATCAGGCAAAATTTACTCGTAAGCTTTTTCTAAAACCACAGCAATCCAGTTACTGTCATTCTTCAAACCTAGAGAGAATAGAGCGATGTAAAAAAAATTTTATATCGGCAGTAAGGCAAGGCAGCAGTAATCAAACTTTGTATAATCAAATTTTCAGCTAAGCAAAACTGCTGAAGGAAAGCGCCACTTCTCATATCTAATATGAGTACCGTTTCCACACCTTTGAAAATTGCCCTTAAGGTTTCGAACACTAAAAAATTTTGTCAACTAGGTACAGTTGAATTCTGAGCTACATCTCATCGCGATTGAGTCTGGTTAAGAAGAACTAATTGTTCAACGTGAAAGGACGTCTTCTAAAATATCTGTGCTGGAATTCTGCCCGGTCATATTCAGTTTTGCTTCTGTAACCAGCAGACATCTTATCGTATGATAAGAGCTGCAAAATTCTATCAAATTGATCACCGTTGACATGATTAAAGCTTGAGCTCAATACTTTTAAGAGACTTGTCATCAGTCATCAGCTACAGATGGCTACTACTGTTTTTTTTTCTTATTTAAATCTTGATATTTTCACGATAGAATATTCTAAATACTCGAAATAGCTTTAAATTGTAATTTTACTTAAGTTTTTATTTTTTATTTTTGTTTCAGCTAAACAGTTCTGCAGATTTCTCAGAGGATAATATAATAAAATAGAGCCGGTGAGTAAATACATCTATATTTGCTACAATTAGATTTGAAACATATTGTGCCTAGTGTTAATTTGAATGTGACGAGAGTGAATACGTTTTCTTTTAAGAAAACTCCCCCATTTTTCTCTAAGTACTTATCTACTAAGTAGCATTCGTACCCGTCTTTTTCACTGTAGAGTAGACTTTTAAATTTAATCTCAAAACAGCAGCTCAGAGTAAATTAAATACCTTCAATATTCTACCCAAAACACAGAGAAAAATCTTTCTTGAATGTAGAGTAATTTTTCATTTTCTATGAGTGTATGACCATCCGATCTGGCATAGGGAAGATAAGAATATAACAGTTATGTTTCCTTCCTGTTTCTTCCACTTCCACTTTCATAATTTGCTAGCCTTTCTAGTTTTATACGTATACACGTTTCAGTGTATGATGAAATAAGCTGAGATTCTTACAAGTCGTCATAGAACTCAATAAATAGCACAATTAGGATTATTTTGAAGGACAAAATTTATATATAAAATACAGATTAAGTATATGAAATATCTCACCGTCGCCTTTTGTTTTTTTTTAAAGAAAAGTAACATATATATATATACTAAATTGCAAACTGTTATACAGAAAATAACTGTACTAAAATAATAAAGAGCTTACGCACGGCCATATAGTTGATTATTTTCGGCTATAGCAGCACATATTATTTCAAATAGTCGATGAATAAATAAATCAAATTGGAAACTGTTATACAGACTAAAGGTGTTCTAATGCCAATTTACGGATGACTAGTTTATTATTTTTAGCTATAGCAATGCATATTATTTCACACGTTCGATAGATATTCAAATCATATATAGAAAACTGTCATATAGATCAAAACTGTATATCTATTAAAATACCAAAAACAAAAAAATACGAAAAACTATATTTATAATCAGTCTTGTTCTATAGCAATGTAATTTAGTTCGAAGAGTCGATGAGTAATCAGATTAAATTTCAAACTGTTATACAGGCTAGAGCTGTGCTTAAATAACAAAGAAAACACTTACGAATAACTAATTATTTTTAGCTATAGAAGTGCACATATGTATTTCAGTCGGAATCATTTGATGAGGTAATCATACCAAATTGGGAACTGTTATACAACTTTCTACCCTGCTAAAATAACAAAAACCGATTTTAACTTTGATCTGTGTTAAAATGAAAAGAAATCATACGGCAGATTAGTATCCACATACCTTTAACTAGCAAAAGTCTTATCATTTCAAACAACCTCTCGGCTCCTATATGCATAATAAAGCAGACTAACCTTAATTCATAGACAAACTCATTCTTCCTTACGAACGAAATTTAACTCACTTTTGTTTATATTTATATGTACATATATCTTGCTATTTATAAACACTAATTGTAAGTCTGCATCAGCAACTACCATTTACTTTGTATACCATTTTATGTAAACTCCATTCAGCAACGTATATTTCCCAGCTGTGTACTTATCCGTTGAGGCATTCGTTGCTATACGAACCCAGTATTGAAATCTAAAATGCTGAGATGTATATTTTCGTCACAATAACTCTTGTGTAACGTGTTGTCCGAGTTCTGTCATAACAGTATACACACGGGGGGATATAAAGTGTACAAAATTTCTGTCTTTCTCTCTTATATTAACTAGGTATGTCAGCTTTGAATGATTTTGGGATTATACTTGTCTGTACCTTCTCGATTCGTTGTGAGTTAGTTTGATATGAAAGTCAATCCCGTAATCGGCACAATTCTCTACAAGTTGCATATTACAGTGTGTCCATCTCATGTGGGTTCAGTATATGTATGTACATATAATATATACCCACCCGGGTAAAGTATGCTTCACTGAACGAAGGAAGATATTTGCTTCCAGGTGAGCCGAACACAAATCATCAGTGGTCCTTATTTGCACATTTGACTCCAAATATGGGAATCGTGCATATACACAGGAAAATCCTAGAAATAGATTTCGATCTCTGGGTTATACTATTTGTACACAAGCATTTGTCTACATAGATGTGTAGGGGCTTGTACTGCCACATCACTAACTGTCGTCCGTCGGTGGTGGCGGCGGCGGCGGCGGTGGGGGTTTGTGAACGTCACTCGTTGACATTGTGTTAATTTTATTAACATTAACACCTGAAATTATCACCAACCCCAAATGTCAAATCAATTTACAACCAACCAACCCATCCTGGTTTTCAGTTTCAGATGGCGAGAGAGAAATGGAGATTGTCCTTAATTAAGGCGTAAAAGGCATTGTTTATCGGGACAGGATAAAGTAAAATACTGTAATTGGGGAATAAATCCCACAAAATTGCTGTAGTTAAAAACCAGCCTTAAGTCTAGGAGAACAAGTGATTTTTGTGTGGTTAGAAAATATTGCCTCCAAAGGATGAATCCTTTAAGTTAATCACTCTGTTTACATGGTGTAAATAAAATTTAATCTCATTATCGCTCGTGTAATGTGTATATCTGGCGGCGGCGATGGTAAACATACAGAATAATGTGCTTAGAGGAGTTGTTGTGAGCTCTGTTCGCTTGCAGCGTTGATTGCTAACCACCCTTTGAACGAGATTCTTTAGATCCTAAGAGAATTCAGATATACATGCTCGAGCCAGCAATTGTTTTTTGTTAGTTTCATTAACTTTAAAATTCAGCCCCGCACTTTTTACCTTGCTTCAATTAATGACTTTTGAGGTTGTTGTTATAGTGGTTGTGATGTTGTAGGTATACTGTACCTCATTTAGAAGCTTTTAATTATATTTCACCTAAGCTTACCACTAATTCCATCCACCACCGCAATATATGAATATATGTATGTACATACAAGATTATATCCATACCAGGCTTAAGCTTAACTTAAACATCGTTATCCTGCCACCAAAAGCCTCCATATAACATGAGATACAAAGAAGGATAACGCACAAAAACTTTTCTCAGCGATGAATGAGGGCGCCAAACTGTCGTTTAGTTTCCACTAATTTACGGTGTGCTTCACTTGGTATCATGCCGCCTCGCACCGTTATATCTGTGTATATCGTGTCGTAAACCGTTGCACACAGAGGATCCTTGTGTGACTTTTTGGAAGATTGGGCCGAACGAATTAAAATGAGGTTATGAATGTCGTCAACAAGAGAAGCTGATGTGGTTTCAATTACAAAACCCGAGAAATAGTTACGGGATTTACGGCAAGGCCATGAGAACAAGGAAAAGGGCAATCGACACCGTTTTAATGATTCACTTACCCCATAGCAACAGAAGCAGTAGGAGTTAAAATTTTCATAAGGCTGCCGTTATCTATGGTGGCAATGGTGGGATGTAATTTACTTTTATCGCAGCCGACTGTGTGTCCTTTTGTTTGCGATTCCTTTGTTTAATTTAATTAACATCAGCGCGCGTATAATTAAATAGGATTCAAGCTGTTTTCTGTTTATGGTGATTTAAGTTCTGTAAATTCGAGTTTTGTAGCTGAATTATCGTTGTTTTCATGTTGATGTAGGATGACTGCAATTTAAAGTGACAGAAGATTGATTTTTAGTTAAGAAAAAAAAAATTCTTGGATTTTGTGTTATACATAAATATATATACATTCTTTTATTTACTCTTGGATGCTATACACATTTATGAATATTTCTGCATTAAGTGAGGCTCAAATTGACGGATTTAAGTAGTTTGTTTGTCATATTAAGTAAATAAATTCTAATACCCCTTGTGCAAGCTTCCAGATATTGATAGGGAAATTAAATATGGGGCAACCTTGTGAAGTGTTCTACTTAAGTTAATGCAGATGTTGTTACCTAATACACTGCCATTGGCCGAAGATAGATTTGCGACCCAATTAATTAGTTCAGTTTCCGTGGGATATCATTGTTAACAAAAGGCTTGCAGTGGATGCCCTAATGCCCAATGGAAAGCCCTGATAAGCTTATTTTCCAAGCTTCCCAGTTCTTTGAAAGCTTCATGTCGATGTGGAATATTTCCCAGTTCTCCAAAAAAATATGTCATAGAATAAGCACTTCGCAAATATAATCTCGAAAAACAAAATGCCGGAAAATAATAATTTCGTTGATTTTTTTTTAAACCCGAATATTAAAAAAACGTAAATATAGTCCTAGCAAATAATTAATTTCTTTGATAATTTAAAAAAAAAGATCAACGAACTACATTTTCCCGGAGATTTTCTGTTCAGGAATTTTTGTTTTTTAGGAGGATTTTATGCTCCGAAATTTCGAGGGACAGAATTTTGACATGCATATGCGAAAAAAACGACACGAATTTTGTCATGATTCCACTATTTATGGAATCTTGCGATTTGATATTTCTAATTTTCCGAAATTTTGTAGAACTCCGGAATTTTAAGAACTGCAATTTTGACTACATAATCTTGTCAAAAGTTTGGAGTACAAAGCCCGCAAGTCCCAAAATTAAAAATTTCGATCTACAAAATCTTCAATCTATTTATGTATTCATACAAAATTTCAGAAAATACTGGAATACTGAAAAAAAAAATGTTTTTGCTTTTTTTATATTTATCAAAAAAATGAAAGAATTTCAATTATTTCATATTCCGAGGTTTTGTGTTTCGGAAATTTATCGAAATTTTTTGCCGACATTATGTTTCCAGCATTTTGAAAGCCGAAATTTTGCACTCAAGTCAAATATTTCTTGTTTTTATGGTGAGCTAAGAAAGATATCCCGTTTTTAATATGCAATTATCAAAAACCAGTTTCCTAAAGTTCCGTTTATTTATTTCCAAAGTTCTGTTTCTTTAAAAAAATTTACCAAAATTTTAACGGGATTTGTTAATTAGAATAGTATTAATTATTTTGTGTGTGCGGGTTTACTTGATCCATCGTCGTAGTTGTCAACAACTCTTGAGAGTTGTACTTTTCCTACAGTTTTTCTAAAATTATAATCTTCAGCGAAGAAACCCCCTTTTTATTAAATTCGGACTTGTCAAAAACAAAAATTTTGGAAACTGGTTCAACAAAAATTCTCAAGTAATCCGTAATCCACCAGCGTGTGTCTTATTTCAATTATAGAATATTTTGTGTTTTTTTGAAAGTGGAAAGTAAAACGATTTCTATGATAAAATATCAAAAAACTCTCAGGATTAGATTTTTTCCTTATCTGTGTTCACTCGCGGTGACTGCGAAGAATGCATTAGATTCTTTCGGACTTCCATCTGCCTTGTTTATCAGCTACTTTCCTGGGTTTGCCCCTCGACATATATTTTTCCGCTTTCTCTCAAGTTTTTTTCTTTTTGCCTTTTATTTGGCATCTTAACCTTTCCCTCTTAATTTCTTTTACATCTTTCTTCACACGTCAAACTTTAAACTCGAGTTACAAAAAAAAACTCTCCTGTCACTGATTTCCAGTATCTCTGATTCTTCTTCTGCTTCCGTTCCTTTTCGGCCGAAACCTTGACGTGTAGATGTCAGGGAGGTTACTTAGGTATTATATCCAATGAGCTGGAATCCCTCATTTCTAGGACACAGGTGACCATAATGCTTATGCCAGACATGGGGTATCGAAATCTTGATATTTAAGGATCCCTGACAGACATAAAAGGGTGAATTGATGTAACAAACCGTACTTTACCATTTCAATTCGGTTGACAGATTTTTAAGCGTAAACAATTTGGAAATGGAAGTGACAAATATATTAGCATTAACGACAACATATTCGACGAATTGAAGATTTGGAGCGAAAAAAGAAAACATTGTTTGAGTCTTCTTTTATGCTTTGTTGGGAAAACCACAGACATATTTTTGCTTAATTTTGACATTATATTATTATTATTCACAAGTAGATGTCGCTGCGCAACGTAAGAAATGGAGATGGTAAGGCTATACATAGTAATTTTTGAGGATATTGATATCTAGATATCTAGTCTGTACCCACTAGTTTTTTGAATATATTGGGAATATTTAATGACACACATGGTGTATAAATGGCATATTTCGAATATCTAGATATCGATACTCCATGTCTGTCATAAGCATAACAAACTAATTAACTTTTCTTGAGAAGACAGTTCCGGGTTCACTAAAAACAAATCAGTTGCTTACTGTAAACAACGAAGTCATGCTACCAAATGTCAAAAGTTGCGATGTAGTATAATCTAGAGTAGGCATTGTGCATAAGATGTGTGTACAAGAGCGTAACCAAAATGCTGCTATATGTGTATGTGAGGTTCGGCCATTTCTACATTTATCTTGTTCACATGAAGCGGACTGGCTGGATTATCGAGCTCCGGATTGAGTTAATCGGGGTGTTAAACTTGCGTTTATGTTTAGTTAAAAAGGACAAAAGAGTTTTGAATATTTAGCCAATTTATATAAAGTAATTGCTACTTGGATTTCAATCAACAACAGTTTTTAACAGAGAAAATAATTGTCTTTTGGTCTCAATTCATCTTGCGCTAAAACTACTAACTAAAAAACTAAAATTTTGTCCGTTATTTCTTTTCAAAAACCTATAAAAAAAAACCATAAACTGATAATACTTCCGAAATAAATAACTTTTGGCAACTGAAGTCATCAGATATCACTTCTATCTATCTTTTATTTTTAAATAACTTTTATCAACTCACTAACCCTTGACTAAATAACTTTATAACTTTGTGCATCGCCCTTCGTGATGAAAATGTGGAATTTTAGGAATAGTGTTTGGGTAGTAAACGCGTGGATATAAAAAGTAATTTTTCCAATATATTTTTTATATCTTAATTAATTATTAATTAACTATATATTTTTATATTTTATAAATTAGAAAATGCGAAAAGTTCGTACGACAAACGACAAACAAATTGCTATTCTAAATAAATGGGTTGAAAAGCACCCCCATATGACGGAAGAATTATGGAAACAACTTATTGAGGATTTGGAGAAAGCTGGCCCTCCACACAGAAGAAAGCAAGATTGGAAAGCGGTAGGAAATAGTTTTTTTATCAGACAATATTTAAAACTAAACTCCACTTTCCTTCCCCGACGTTTAGATCTATACCAAGCATAAATATTATCCTGCCCCCATGGTCCCTGCGACCGCCCCTGCGGCGGTAAATGATTCGGCTATTAGAGAATTTAAAATGGAGTTGCAAGTAAGTACAACATGCTTTTAAAAAAAAAAATAATTTCACTTTTAAAAATCGGTACGATATTAACTCGGCTCCAAGCCCGTAGGAAAGATAATCTGAACTAATAAATACTTTTTTTTTGCGATGTCGCTATCATAAACTCGTTAAATATAAACCTCTTCGTATTATCGTCGGAACTGAGAAGAATGGGTAGATTCTTAATATCAGTTCGACCAACCTATTTCGAAATGTCCTCATAGCGAACATAGAAGTAATGGAGACATTCTCTCTATATCTCTTCCTCTTTTCTTCATTGATTTTGTTTCACACTTGTTGTATTTCGCTTTAAACGTCAACTTCTTAGTTGCTACCTCTGCAGCCCGGAAGTTCTCTTTCATGTTCTCCACCACTGACCCAGGAGCTCTGAAGTTCTCTTTCAAACCCCTTGCTTCTGTACCATTACTCTTGCAGTTCTGAAGTTCCCTTTCAAACTTCAGCCTCTCTACCATTAAGCGGCCCACACACGATACAACTATCGGTCCAACTATTGTACCAAAACCCTCGAGAATATTTCCCAAGCCATGAAACAGAAATCAATATTTGTGCGTGCGAGACCGTTCTCCAAAATGTTCAATATTGATACTTTTAGAAAAATGACAACACTGATTTATATAAGCAATAGAGCCTAAGCTACTATCAATACAGGAAAATTGTCTTCTAGTAATTTAAAGTTTGGTTTGGTTCCTTACATTCCCAAAGGCCACACTTACTTTATCCTTAGTTAACAAAATATTAAAATAGTTTTGATTTGAAAGTAACCTTACCATTCTGAAAAGGTTTAAAAAATATTTCAGCCCATCGAATCTAGCGCTCCTCTACAAGTCCTAGCGACGGTGGCGCCATCTGTGGTGAAATCCTGGAAGCTAAAACAGTGTCGCAGAACCGGCATAGAACAACTACTGACCTAGGGCCGGATTCTGTAACTCGGAGAGTTTGGGAGATGAGAATTTTCGTTTTCCCTTATTAAAACTCCCTAACTCTCCTTTCGCGATTCTCTAAAATACTTGAAGAGTTAGGGAAAACATAAGAAGTATCGCAATATTGAAGGACGGCCAACTCTGTGTGGGAGGGTCGTAGAGCATTGGGGTTTTTTCATTCGGACTTAGGGTCTAGAGTAGAAATATATAGATAAAAAATATTTGGAGTAGGGGCCTTTGGGGTTGGGGGGTCTTAATACCCCTCATTGGGGGTTGCGAAAATAGGTCATATTTGGTATCAAATTAAAGAGGGAGAAGCGGGTAATCGAGTAGTGTAGTTCTTTTTTTGATCATTTTAACTTCATAACTGACTTTTTACCGCCGAAAGATGGATTTTTTTTTTCACTTTGGTCATATACACCCCAGTTCCTATATTTTGCATATATTTCTTCCGTTCTTTGTTTCACATTCATTAGTATTCTGTTGCGAAAATTTTTCTCCTGAAAAGTGAATTTCCACGACTTATCAGTTCTTCATAATGATGAGTTGAAAATATATCCATTTTTGTACGAAAAAAACGGCCATTTTTTCATCTTAAGAAGGACTGATTCACTTCTTTTACAGTTATCTCCAAAACTATTTACGGGACTCAAAAACTAATACATATCTAATTAGGGGACAAAATGTAGATGCGATTTCATCCTACGTACAAGCTTTAACGTGCATATTTAAAAATTTTATAGCATCTCTTCTGTACTGGAAGACGACCAAATTGAACATTTTCGTGTGAATTACAGTTTTTAGCGGGTACCTTGAGACACCAAAATCCTTATTTCTCTGTAAGTATTGCAAGGTTTTCCATAATTTGTTTGTGCAAACATAGCCAGGATATGCAGTGAATCCACAATTCAATTTGAAAATCCCAGGTACATTGGTACATTCACAAAAGGACAATAAAAGCAGACAATACTGTCAGTTGAGAAATATTTTTCTTACTTCTCCACAACTAACAGAGCCGAGAGTTTTGCCGAGTGGAATAGAGAGTTTGGCAAATCTCAATTCCACGAGTTACAGAATTCCGAGTGGAGAGTTAAGTGGAAAAAGAACTCTCATCTTCACAACTCTCACAGTTAGTGAATCCGGACCCTAGAATGAAATACAATTCTCATACTGGGCCGGGGCTGGTCGCACAGCCTTAGTTTTATTAAATATTGTCCAAAAGAGAGCCTTTAAGCTCATTGCCGATGTGGCAATAAATCGTCATATCGACTCACTCTAGCACCGCTCTAATGTCGGATACCTTTCGCTCCTCTATCGCTACATGCATGGTCAATGTTCCGATGAAATATCTAGTTTGATCCCTTGTCGAATGATTCCTGCACGCAATACTCGCGCTGCAAGCCGCGCACATCCTTTTACCCTTAAAATTACTTTCGGTCGGCCGTACAGTAAAATTCCGTGATTCTTTCTTATCCCGAACTGTGCGAATGTGGAACAACCTATCATCTTCTGTTTTTCCTCGGGCATACAATCTGCGAAAATTGGAGTGACATACATACATCAGCACCTCCGCCACTTTCATCATATCCCTTCATCCTTTCTCTATCTCTTAACTGCCATGCTGTGCTTTGCATCATAGGGTATCCTCTGAGGTTGGGTTTATAATATATAAAAAACAAAAAAAATAGTGTGTGTGTGTGTGCGGCCGGAGTCCGAATCTGTAGGCAGACTGATTCGATTTCATCACACCACGGCAAACCGACATTTATAATTATTACTCAGCTGAGAGTTTTTGTTCTGGGAATCGTAGTCATTTGGTTAAGATAATTTTTTTCAAATAATTTCGTTAGGAAAAGTATAACAATTTTAATTCGATTCGGAAGAACACCATTTTTCTGTATGAATAGTAGATTTCGGCGGAGAGAGGAGCTATTCACATCAAAAGTCGCGTCGCGAGGAAGTGCTTTTCATAATGGCAACTCACAATAGGAATCAGAAGCCGTTTGTCAAGTTTTAATTCCTTTCGTCAACTTTTGTCTGTACGATCATGACCGTACCTTGCATAAGTAAATTTGACAGTTTGTGTAAATTCGATACAAATGTTAGTGACGCATAAGTTAGAATTCGTGATATTTTCTGGGCTTGCATATGCAAGCAAATGCACATTGTGGTTAGGCCTTAAGAAACCGTTCGTCAAGTTTTAATTCCTTTTGTCAACTTGTGTCTGTACGCTCATGATCGTACTTTGTATAAGCAAACTTGACATTTTGTTTAAATATTTACTATACAAATGTTAGTCATGCATAAGGAAGCATTCGTAAAATTTCCAGGTCCAGACAGAACAACAAGCTCAAGCAGCTTTGAGTGTTGAGGCTACAAATGAAGATGACCAATATGATTGTTTCGGCAAATATATAGTCCGAAAAATGAAAACAATTGAATCAGAAGAACAACGACTTTTTGCAGAGGGACTAATCACGCAGATAATGCAAAAAGCAGCTTTAAATAAATTAAGCGAATCATCAATAATTGTAGAAAATGCTGCCAACAATTTAATTTATGTAAAACCGTCACCTTCAACACCCTAAGATTTCTTTTAACTATCTTTTAACTTGAAATTAAATATCCATTTATAAATTTATGTAATAAATCACAAAATTTAATTAAAAATTTTTAAAATACTTTTATTTGAATGTTTGAAAAATCCATTACGCTTTACCAGTTCTTATCATGTCATTTACAAAATAATTCACATACAATTTCATGATTAAAACTCCTACTTATTTGTAAGGATTATCTTTTCTCCACGCTCCATTTTCACGAATTTCCCGAGTTCTTGGTTCCTCAGAATCAAAAGTGTGCTGTGTAACAAAGTTTGCATTATTTTGTTTTTAAAAAATTATGCAGTATACATATAGCTTCAACTGCGTACTTGTTTTTAACGGAAATGTTCATAGCAGTATGTGAAATTCTGAACTTCGTTGATATTATGCCAAAATGGCTTTCAGTCACATTACAGTCTTGATGCTCTCCGTATTGACCCAAGCGATCTAGATGAACGATTTTTCTTTTGCATCTTGTACCGCGCTGATTCTTGTATGGCATGTTATTAATTTTAGTTTTAACTGCATATGGTCCCTCCCAGTGTTGTGATAACTTTAGAGAATGTCTCGTGGCCTCGTGCACATCAGCTAATCGTTGTCTGAGCTTTGTTACGTAGTCTTCTGGTAAATTTTGTTCGCCTTTGAGGTCGCTAGGTAAGCGCATTTCCTTTCCGAATATGACCTTAGATGGGCTTTGCCTGGTCATATTGTAAACAGCTGATATATAAGCCATTAGAAATATAGGAATATATCGAACCCAATCGCGCTGATTATAGTTGAAGACCTTCCTGAGATGTTCGATTAATGTTCCGTTGAAACACTCTTCCATGCTTTGATTTTTCTTTCGTCTCTTATCTTTGATTCCTTTGTCCTCAAATTTCTTGCCCTTTTGATTGCCGTTGCCATCCTTTTCATTGCCGCCTTTGCGCTTCTTATTATCATCATCGTCAAAACCTTTGTCCTTACCTTTTCCGACCTTCATTATACCCTTATCATCGTCATTATCAGCATCTTTAGACCCTTTACTTTTCGTTTTTTTCTTTCTTTCATTGTCCTCGCTCTTGGATTTCTTTCCTTTCTTCTTTTTACTTTTATCACCGTAATCATCATCGTCTTTGGATTTCTTTTCTTTCTTCTTTCGACTTTCGTTATCATCACCGTAGTCATCGTCATCTTTTTCTCCCATCCGTCCGCAATGTTTCCATTCAGGATTGCATGGACGTTGTGAAAAAGCTTCTGCATTTCCGTGGATACGTCCTTTGCGGTATGGGATTTGAAAGTCATGAGGTTGCAGTCTAGTCTCTCCACGGAAAGCTGGCTCTCTAGGTCGCCATCTTCTCCCTTCTTCTTCTGTTGTTTGCATTCGTCCTCGTTTCCTACAGTCGTTTTGCAGGTGTCCCAGTCTACTACATTTCCAGCATCGAATGACACCACGCGAAGGAGTGGTCTCTGATGACGGTATTCTGCTGCCCAGCTCGATATCTTTGCCCTTCTAGCCTTCTAGCCTTCTAGCGCTTCCATTCGTCGGCGTTTTCTGCAGTCCCTTTGGTGGTGTCCCAATTCCAGCAACGAAGAATACTGCGTGAAGGAGTGCTCTGTGATGACTGCATTCTGTTACAAGTACATTCATCCACCGAAATTTCTCTCACTCGTACTGCACTTCGAGAAGCTTGCCTGGCAGATTCATACGCTAGTGCTTCTGCTGTTGATTTCTTTCCTGCTAGCCTTAACGCTTGTAAATTTTGATCTGCAATAGCGTTCACAAATGCTTCTGTTGCCACTTCATTAAGGAAATCCGCATTTACGCTAGAGTACGAAAGATAAGCTAATCTTTCCACATCAGCCTGCAGTTGTTGTAGTGACTCGCCATGCTTTTGGGTCCTGTTGCGTAACTGCATCTCATCTTCTCTCATCATCTCTGCATCTTCATCTCCATAACGTAATTCTATCGCCTGTACTAGTGAAATGTAATCACGTTGCTTTTCAATCTGTATAGTTTGTAATAACTCTGACGCAGGACCTCGAAGTGCTAATACCAGATCTGTAGCTTTGTTTGCATCGCTCCATCCATTTACTTCGGAAGCTGCCTCGAATTGTCTCTTGAATATATGCCACGAAATTTGGCCATCAAATATTGGAGGTTTCATTCTGCCTGTACCGGATATCTCAATTCCTTCGTGTCGAGGTTGTCGATGCCTTATCCTCTCCAAATCTGCTTTAAATTTATCAAGCTGCTCCGTGACGTTTTGTTGTACGTCCGACACTTGTTGTTTAACTTCCAACACTTCCTGCTGGATTTCTTCAATTTTCACATTTTGTGTGTCTAATGAATTTTTCAGAAAATTCTTCTGTTCCTCCAAACAAGTTTCTAGACAATTCTGTAAAGAAATCTTTTGTTCATCCCAACGGGATTCCAGAGAATTCTTTTGTTCGTCCAAACGGGTTTCCAGATAATTCTTTTGTTCCTCCAGAGATTTCTTCTGCTCATCTAAACGGGATTCGAGAGAATTCTTTTGTTCCTCAAAAGCATTCTTTTGTTCCTCCAGAGATTTCTTCTGCTTATCCAAACGGGCTTCTATAGAATTATTTTGTTCCTCAAGAGCATTCTTCACTTGCAGGGTTGAAAGCTCCATTTTGGTCATTAAAGTACCCAAAAGCTGTTCTATGTTCATCGCAGGCTCTTCTTCAGTTTCTGGTTCTTCCTCGAAAACGTATGTCTCAGGATTCTTTTCTTCCTCTATCAAAGCTTGTCTAAGTCGCTCGACTAGAACATTCTTTAGACCTGTCGTTTGCAATGACCGCTTCCCCAACTCCACTTTCAATTCCTGTAAGCGAAGCTCCTCTACATAGTTTGCTTCCCACTCTTGCGTCTTGTGTAATTCACTCACAGTTTAATATAAAATTATCTTTCGGAATTTTTACTCACGATTTCACAAAATCACTCTTTGAATTTCAAAGTCAAATGCCACCACTTTATTTCGTGATTTTATTTTACTTCTGACACCAGTTGTTACGAGCGTGGCCTTAGTTCGTTATTTAAAACACAATATTTCAGATATAATTCAAAAGTTCTTTCTTTATTTAACTTTACTGTTTACTCTCACAAATTCACAAATAATTATCAAATCAACTCTTTATAGTTATCGCTAGTACTGTACTTTTAATTATCACAATCCTAATAGTTTACTTCGTTCACTTCACTGCCTGAAATAATACTCGCCTCCTGATGTCAAAAGCGCCGTATTTATACTGTACGAATTAGCCTGGAACTTTCTTGAATATTCCGTTCTCCGAACCCATAGTTTACTAGGATGTTACTAACCTAAAGTTGTTTCCATTTCCAACAGATGTCGCTTGTGTCACTTTGTGGCACGTAACAATATTCTCCTTTCATAATTCAAGGTGGCTTGTGCAAATGGCTTCATTATATTTTTCTGCAAAGGTAATGCTTCGTCTCCTATTAAGATGAAGTTCAGGTTTTCAATTGTTTCAAGATTTTCCTGGAAGTTTACTGTGCCATCCTCAATTTTATAGTTCAATGAGGAATATTGAAATATACCACCATCTGAATTTCTCTAATTTTTACCAACGTCTATGCAAATAAACTCGAAGTTAGCATTTACAAGGGAAAGAAGAACAATATTAAAAAAAAAAATTATAGTTATAATATGAGGCTCTACTATTAACCAGTGCTGTAATTCCATTGATCCTGAAATCTTTGAGCTACAATCTACCACTCTACAACTGATTTCGGTAACTGAAAATAACATGAACGTTCTTGTATAAAATAAACGAAAATTAAAAAAATAAAAACCATTAGATATTCTTCTTTGAGAGCTTCGAAAATCGCACGATATATTTCTGGAACAATCTTTCCCAACGCCTCCTGTGGAGAAATTGCTGTAGAGAATTTGAGACACTCATAAGCTCTGTCTGTTGCCAATAATCACAGTGTTGCTAAAAGTCTCTCTTATGCTGGAATACTTTGCCTTATTTAATATGCGATCGTGCTCTAGAGGACCAAACCGGGGGCTCGTAAAACATTGCAGCTTGAAAGATAACCTTGAAAATGATGAGTTTATTTTCCAGATTCAGGGTTGACCTACGGTTTATAAAGGGCTACAGTGTTTTGATTAATATCTTTACTCTATTTAAAATTGCTGTTATGTGTTTGGCGTAAGTAAGTTTCGTGTCAAGGGTAACACCTAGATACTTGACGTGGTCAGCGCATAGAACATCAATGTCGTTTACTGTAAGGTTGGCGCTTTGAAGGTATGCAATTTTTCTTTTTCGCGTGAAAAAATGGACTTCGTCTTTTCTGAGTTTATTTTTATTTTCCATTTGTGGAAATAATTTGCAACTGAATGAAGTCCCTGTTGCAGATTAGATTGAATTTTTGTTGGGTCCTCATCGGAATTAAAAATAACTGTATCGTCCGCAAATACCGAAGAATAACAATTTGGGATAGTGGAAAAAATCTGCTGTGAATATGTTATACAATATTGGTCCCAGGACAGATCTCTGAGGAACACCAGCAATGACCTGTTTATCACTAGAGGATACTGCGCCAATTTATACTTTGAGCTTTCGTTCGCGCAAGTAATCACGGACAAGTGCCACCAGATGAACGGGGAAACCAAGGTTTGACATCTTATAAATTAGTGCATCGTGCCATACCGAGTCAAATGCTGCCTGTACATCAAGCAATACAAGCCCTGTTGATTTTTTTTTAAATTTCATCTCTATATAGCCGAAACATTTAAAACATTTCCGTCACTACTTTTTCCATATCTTTCAATGTCGATATATAAAAATTTGAAAAAAAAAATAATTTGAGTCAGAATAAGTCGAGCTAGTACACATACACATAATTGTGGCATGTCTGTCCACCATTGATACTAGCCAAAATAATAGGGAAACCCTATTTTGTCTCACCTTCAGATTTTTTCCAAATATCTTTATTTGGTTTAGGCATATTCTTGTAAATATCGCGTTGGTGTGAAAGGAATTGTATCGCTATTTTATCACTGTCGTTATCACTATCGGCGGTGTGAATTGGCCTTTAATGTGTCACGGCCTTAAGTAAAGTTTAAACTTCAGTTTCTGTTACACAACACGCATATCTTTTAATCTTGCCTTGTTCGGGCCAGGTCGACTAGGCTATATTTTATGCTAAAAACAAGTCCTGAGAAAACTTTTATTTACATTTAAGGTACACTACCCAACAAAACTATGTGTTTGTCATCTAACATGCAACACATTACACAAATTCAACCAGATCGAGCAAATCAATTTGAAATAAATATTAAAATTATCATTATCGAACGGGAATGTTTTTTTTGATAAAGGGAAACTTTATAGCAAACAGCAGCTTCATGTGTTGCCGTAAATTTATTGTTTTGACTGACTTAAAGCATTTTATCTCGGGTCTTCACTGAGATAAATGTTACTAACAATTAACACTTTATTTATGGTCTTGACGGGAATAAAGAATTTTTCTATCCAATGGAAAATTACGAGATTATTTTTATTGTTGAAAATATAAAACAAATATAATATATAAAAGCGTAAATGAGAGTATCCTTTTTGTAGAAAAATAAATATTCTAATGAACTCTTTCAGGATAACCTTCATATTTCAACAGAATTCTTTTTGTTCTTTTGCTAAAAAAAGAGAGAGTGACATTCTTTTTAATATCATACCTATTCATATGCGGATAAAGATATGAGAATATATTTTGCGGGATGTACCTCGTATGTAAATCAGGCAATTCGGTTTATGAAAAAGTATATCTTGGCTTCGTGCAATCTCCATTACCTCCTGAATCCAGATATATCGTATTGAGAAAAACACACAGAGACCTCCTGAAATAATAGTTTCAGCAGTCATCTAAAGATCCCCTATTCAAGGTGGTACTCATAATATCTCAAATTTTTTGCATTGCAAATTTTCAGATTATTACGGGAGATGAGCAATTCACCTGAGGTTTTGAACGTAATTCCTTGCAACACTCCATCCCTTCCCATCCTTACTTGTAGTATAAGATAACGCGGTATTTTTACCTCTTAAAAACATTCTTTTTCCGTAGTAGTTTTATATATACCTACATACATATATTTTGTGAATTTTAGTAACGTACTACTTCTACCTAGGATTTTGACAAAATCAAAGATATAAAACCAAAAGCACAAAGAGGAAAATTACGAATCATATCGTAAAACCTTTTCCTTGTAAGTGGAATTATGAAGTACAAAGAGATGCGCTTTTGTCTATGTGTGTAGACAAATTACGGTTTGTACGAGGGCATGCTTAAATTTAGTTATCTATATTCTTGGACGGATCAGTGAAATTAACCTGTAACATATACATGTGTAGTTTTTCAGATTTAAACATGAATACATTTGTGTAAGTGCCTGCCAATACTTAAAAGTATAAAGTAGAGTGGGGGTTTTTAGAGATACATAGTGATAGTTTTATTACAAAACCTTGTAACCTCGACAGTAGATAATCTACGATTTACTTTGATACGTAACCCAGGATTAAAAATCACCTTCTTTGACCTTCATCTGTCCTATCTTGTTTGTCTGGATGAGTATCTAGTATCATTTATATCTTGTTGACTATCCATTATAGTACCTACCTACCATATTCTAATTATTTTTTTTTCTCATTATTTGACAGAGTTTGAAAAAACGATTCGCATGCAAATTTTCTATTTCATTCTTTGATTGATGCACCTGACCTCCAGGAATTATTTCATCAAAATCAGAATCTATATTTTCATTTACATACATTCACATGAAGTACCAGTAAGATCTGAGTGTTACTGTATATCTTACTACTTGACACCAAAGATGACAACATCTTTTAAGTCAACAGTTTGATACTTTTTTCGTTATACTCTCCTTATCATCCATTGAGAACTCATTTAATTTTGACGAAATTACATCAGCAACAGCAGTAGTAGTCTCATGATTGAGGGTATATTTCATTGGCCTTTTTGTTTTTTCTATTAGCTACAATACTATATTTTATTCGATTTGTCTTAAATAACATTTAAAGAATAACAAAAATATATAAAACAAGGAAATTTTTTACATTTTCCCGCAGGCGCAGCCAGCCAATTGGGGAAAATGTAAAAAAATAAAACAAATAAAACAAGTAAGAAACGAGTTTTCAAACAAAACTGAGGCCAAGCCGCATGAAAAAGTAAAAAATAAACTTTTCTTCACACACAGAGGTGGACTCAGATTTTTTGATTGGGACATTTCTCTTGAATATTCTTTCTCCTCATGAATCAAATCACTTATTACCTCTGATTGATCATACTGAAATATATCGGTGATTGTCAGCGAATAAAATCTGACTCCACCTCTGTGTGTGAAGAAACGTTTATTTTCTACTTTTTCATGCCATGCGGCTTGGCCTCAGTGTTGTATGAAAAAAAGTTTTATACTTATTTTATTTTCTGCCTTTTTCACGTTAACGAAATTGTTATTACGTGCTGCATGGAGATATTTTAAAACAATTTTTAAGTCATGTTTGGTGCCGATCCGAAAACAAAAATTGTTCGAGTATCAAATCGTTGAAGTACTGCAACGGTTTTCTGAATATCAAATTGTGTTTTAAACAGCGCCTTTTAGCTCTATTCCAACTTGATCCCATATAACATGAATTTTCCCGATTTTCCATGTTTTCCACAGACTTTTCCTATTACTATGATTTTTTTTTAAAAATTTACATCAATTTTCCTCGATTTTCATGCAAGTTTTCATGATTGTTGAAGAGAAAGTATTGATGCCAGTAGGACGAAAAAAAAATGATTCCGCATAGCTTATAAAACTTTTTTGTCGGAAAATTTTCCGGAAAAGTCAGAAAATTCCGGACATTTTCGGAAAATTTTCCAGAAAAAGTGGAAAATTCTGCATTTTTCCTGAAACAGATTTATCACTAATCATATCGATGAAAATTTTTCCGATGATTTTCCCGCTTTTCCGGGTTTTCCATGTAGTTTTTCACAAAAGCAACTTTATGCAACTCATTTCGCTCTACAACTTTGTCTTGGTTGCAAAACGCTCAAACGCTTCCTTGATCGGAAAACTCCGGAAAAGCGTTTTACATGAATTTTCCTCGATTTTTTCTGCAAGTTTTCACCATTGCCAGGAGAGAAAGTAATGATGCCATTGAATAGGCCCTTCCGGAAAAGTCGGAAAATTCCGAAAATTTTTTTCGGAAAAATCGGAAAACTCTGCATTTTTCCTGAAACGGATTTATCACTAATCAAATTTGTACCAAATTTTCAAATGATTTTTCCCGATTTTCCGGGTTTTTCATGGAAATTTCCGGTTCAAATTTTGATAGATTCAATTGTCACACGACATGAACCTGTGTGCCAAATTTCAGCTCGCTGTGTTGACAAAAAGTGGGTCTACGAGAGTGTCGAAAATAGTAAAAAAGAAATATATAAATAAATAGACAGACAAATTCGTTTAGGAGTTAAAGGGACGGGCTGGCTGAAAAATGTAATATCTTGCTGGTCACACTGGCCAATCTTTACTCTACATACTAACTTCGGACGAACTGTAATAATTTTCTTTTTATAAAGTATTCGTTCTGAACATTATCAAACTATTAATGTTGGTGTTCCGCAGGGCTCTTATATTTATCCGTTGTTTTTTTTCTTAATTTACGAAAATTATCAGTTTTTTGTTATTTTCAAACTCACTTACTATTGCTTGATTATCTGGCTTCGTTTCTACTTTATTGATAATCTTGTCAAATTTTAATACCCCTTCAAGTCCTATATTAGAACCAAAATGAAATGAAGCTGTTCTAATTGGGCGGGAGGAGAGTGCTAAATTTATAGGAGCTAAACAAAACTCTTTCAATTTTACTGGTATTCTTTTTTTTTATTGACAAAAATGATTGGGTTTCACAATTTGGAGGTGTCGGATTGAAGTTATTATTGATATAAATTTATACCCTAATAAATTTGTTCGTCTTGTCTTAAAGTTCACAGAGATTTCAACTTTTAACATATCGCTGGCATCTCAAAATTTGTACAATAGTTCGAAATATTAGCAAGCTCTCATATATGATTACAAAAAAAAAAAAATTTCTTTAAATTCCATTCCCACTAATCAAATTATCAGACAATCCAAAAGGTCTGATGAAAAGTGAAATAAATGGCGTAGCCAATTTTCCTGGCGTTTGTTTTTTTTTTCGTGTGCCTCTCTGTGAAAAGCCAAATGAAATTCTCAATTAAAACGAAAGAATGATTTTCATTTGACCAGCAAATATATAGTGGACTGTGCTGTCTACAACCGCGCGTATTCCTGTGCTTTTTTTTGTCTACTGCAAAGACCCTTTAGGTCTTCTTTTCTGGCTGGGTAGACTAGCAAACAGTTGGCAGCAGCATTGATCGTCGTCGTCATCGTCGTCGGGACGAAATCCAAACATTGCGGACATGGTTCGCTGGCTAAATATCATCATGAATATATCACTCTAGAAATTGATTTTGACTCCTTTATTAACCTGATGATTGGTCAAATATATGAACAATAGCTGTCCAGACAACGGTGACATGGAATCACTACTACTAGGTATAAGTAAAACTTTAATATTTGACCGTTTGTCAAGCTCAATCTCGATATGTATTGATGATGCTGGGGATGAGGACCGAAAACTCATCATCAGGGATAACATCAATGGAATACACAATGTACCTCATATCTTATCCCTATATAGCATAGTGACACTATCAGAAACGAGGCGGAACCACATGGATTTACAGGTAAAGCATACATATTTATGTATGTATACATATACATTTGTGTACACTATACGCACACACGTACCTATACACAAAACTGGCTATTGAAAGCATACAGGATATCGGATATTGAACTCTTCAAAAATTTATGAAAAAATAATCCTTGCTCCTGCTGGTGTAGTATGTCCCGGAAGGCTCATAATAGCGATAAGCTTTTCAGATATCAATTTCGCATTTTGTTTTTTCTCTTCCTCAATGATGATGTGAAATTTATTGGGAAAATAGACGACAGCACCAGCAGCAGCAACAGCAGCAGTAGCAGCACAAAAAATAAACTGTGCTCCCCTCTGCGTTGCTTGAAATCCAGTTTCAAATCTAATTGACGTAATGAAAACAATCGGAGGAGCTTAATTAGACCAAGAGTGTCACTTAAGTCTATTACATTTTTAAGCCTTTTGTTGAGTGACAGATTACGTTTATTGGAGAGAAAACACAAGTATTTCATCTGATTATATAAAAGAGCGTTAACTGGATTTGGGTTTGGAATTGTCTGGCTCTCTAAGGACATCCAGGATCAAATAAACAATTTACGGTGGAGGTTCATTTGGAGAACAAGATTTATGTATGGGCGACTTGATCCGCCCACCTCCTTTAAACTAATTTGAATTTGAAATTTTGGATTGTGTCCACCAACTAGGCAGGGAATTTAGACTGGACAGTTTCAGATTTATTTGTATAGAATGAACATGTTTGCAAGTCTAAACTGAAATTAGGAAGTAAATTAATTTCGATTTTATAGATAGAGGGTAAGTCTAGCTAGATATGGAAGATATTGATTGGATTTTGTTATTGTGTTATATATAGGGGAGGTTGGTGTGTGTTAAGTAAGGGTCTTGAATTTCATAGATGCAATTCTTTGAATATGATGAGAAATTTCTTTAGTGTATAAAGGAAAAATATAGAATTTCGTCTGAATGCAGGCACTTGGGAAATGCTGTGGTGGATTAGGCCAGTAAGATTTCACACACAATATATAGTTATGGATTTATAAAGGAATCACACTGACCCTATAAAGGTAATCCGAATCGGAAAAAAAATTAAACTATGAACGAATAGGAGAATCAGTTTTTGTGTGGTTGCTAAAGGGGAAATGCCCATTTTAGGCCCTACATGAACATTCATGAGATGCATTATGATACTCCTATCATATTTTATTAACAATATTTATTTGAATTAAGCGGGAGAAAGCTTGGGGTGGGGTGGGTCAAAGTTTGATCTAGTACATTTTGTAAATTTAGTACAGAATCGAATGCCTTAGGTCCTGAAAAGAAGTTTGAGTACCCACACTCCTATAGTCGGAGGCTTAAATAGCAATCCCCATACTCATTTTTCTAGTATTCTCTCATTTTTTATTCGAACTGAGGTACTAGATTTTTCGTACCTTAGATTGGCTTTAACTCGTTAGGGCTATATTCGATCAGAAAACTGGTTTTATTGTTCGTCTCAGCTTATTACCAGCCACAATTCGTAGAAGAAAATTTCTCTCTGGATACTTTAAGGGTGAGGGGTAGGCGTGAGGTGCGTATCCAGACCTGCAGCCTAGGGGGGGGCGGGTGTCACAACTGAAATTTTCGAGGGGGAGAAAAAAGTCGGAAGTAGTCGCTTTTCAATTTTTTTTTATCATATTTAAGTTAGATATCACAAAACCCAATTTTCAGTTTGATTTGGAAAACCTGTCGATAATATTATCCACATCAATGTCGATCTGAGAGTGGACAGACATGTGGACAGACATTAAGGACTCATATACTCTTTCTCATGCAAATATTGTAGAAATAAATGTGACGCAACCGATTCTGTCACGGGTGAAGTAAATGACTTGATTCACATTTAAAGGAATGGGAGTAAGGGTGCATGATTTGTTACTAACTATTTCTTCTGATGGGAACTTAACTGATCTTGCTTTCTTCTGAAAAAAGTTGTCAATGGTCTTAGTAGTCTTCCGCTTTACACTTTCACTACTATTTCTACCTCCATCGCTAACTAATATAGCAAGTTTGTCCTACTGCTGCAAATTAAAAGTAGTCGTGAAGTTAAAAAAATGACATGGTTTGGATAGATATTTCGAGGCGCTTAAATACAAATGGTAAAGTTGTGATATTTTTGGCATTTAGTTTGATTTTAATCTAGTTAATTTCTGTAATTTAAATTCTTCCTTTCCACACTTTGGTCCATTGCACTTCTTTCAAAACTCTCAAAACTAATAATAAATGAAATTCCAGTATCTTCTTCTTTAAAATTCACCGCCTGGCGTTGTAATTGTTCTCCCAATTTTTCGACTACCTGTTTTGTCCGCGAATTTCCCGCTGCCGTCTACCGTAGGAAAATCTATCTTGGTCACCCATATTTCATGCAATGACTCTCTGTCTCACTAAAACTAGAATCTTAAAATTATGGTCTTACGGCAAGCTTTGGGTAAACTAGAATCATTTTTAGTAGGTGAAAAGAAATTTTTCGAAACTGGGTTTCTTGAAGAAAAATTTTTTTTTTCCGTAATCAAAGAAATATTGTAGCAAGTGTTATACCATTTTAGAATCCTTATTAAATGGGTCAACTTTTAAAGTTACTTGCCAAACTGGCGTAGTACATTTTTTTTTCATTACAGTCAGTTAAGTTGGGTGAAATATTAATTTTCTATTCTTGGTTCGGCAAAATGTGACATTTGCTTCCAAGCTGGAGCAGTTGGCTTAGAATTTAAAGCAACAGGTTACATAAAAATAAAATTGAAAAAAAAGTAAAGATTTGTAGCAACAGGAGCTAAAAAGAAAAGCCATCACAGGGTATACATTTTCTCGAAAACAAAAGAAATGTCTATAATTTAAAAAATACATGACTTAGATTTTTTTCTATATTTTTCTGGTAACTGTTATGATTTGGTCTATCACCCGATTCCGGCTTGACGTCGACTTACGGGACACTTTGTATATGAGTAATCGGCGCAACAAAAATATAAAAGCATCTTCATAACTGGGCTGCTAAGCATTACGTGCCATTTTCTAAACAATCAAATACTAAAATAAATATGTATTCCAAAATTACGTACTATCCTGTGATAGGTATGATAGATGAATTTTCGACATTTATATAAAAACGCCAGAAAATATTCTAAAAAATTTGTATACGCTTAAAAGACGAAGAGCTACGAGCGAATGACTATTATACCCAATCCACAATTATTTACTAATCATGAAAAGACAAACAAACCATACAAACCAAATCGTACTATACTAAAATCATCCTGTTAAACTTTTACAGCTCGCTCTGCAGTCCAGCGCCACATTCAATTCACCGCGAAGGTGAGTTAGCGCTTTGGGTCATGACCCCCCCCCCCCCCCCCCCCCTGTGACCCCTTCTGTATACGCGCCTGGTAGACGTAGGAATAAAATAGAAGATCTTGCCGGGTACAATCGGGTGGGGTACTTTTTCTCAATTCAGAAAACGTTTTTGCTGCCGGAAGACCCATTTTCATGCTTTTTATCACATATACTCCAATTACTACATTTCGCAATATATTTTTGCAGTTCCTTCTTTCACGACTAGAATATTATAATCATGGTTTAAGATATCTCTTATGTTTGTTCATGTCGGGCCTAAGTTGTATGAAAAGTGGGCATTCTCCTTTCTTCGTCTTGAGTATTTTATGACGTGTTTAATGTTTTCAGTCACATAAAAATGCTCTTTATTCTATGGTAATTGTCTTTAGAGAATCTCATTATGGACAGATGCTTATTTAATCTACAATGTCCTATTAGAAGCTTGAGTTTGATGCCGTTCAGTTGTAGATGTTCATCAGTATTTTAGATACTTATGTTTTCCACATCCCCTCCTTTGCTTCTCTCACGTATTAAGGAAAATAAATCAGAATCCTCAAGTTCCATACACAAAACTGATATTATAGTGATGTGCTGCCTAATGTCCAGTACCAGTCCCAGGACCCATACTTCAAATCTTTTAAATACAAGTACAAGTTCCGGTACTGGTACTTAAAAATTTTCAAGTACAAATTCAGATACTGGTACTTATAAGTTTCTAGAGCTTTCGAAAACTCAAATCAGAAATTTTCGAAAATCTATAGCCAGTTAAATAACTGGATGAGGTTTCCCATTTACGAAATATCATAAAATATCGTATAAGCTTTTGTTGTTTTAATTTTTACATAATTTTGTTTGTACATAGTACATTGAATTTGCCTTTAGCAAAACAAATGTCACATCCAGATAATGATTGCGTTTGTGTAGCATTTACAAGACATGCATGGGGGAAGAGAGCGGATTGTGGCACTTGACTGCCGTCGTTTTCAATAAAGGATATCGATTCAGCATGTAAATTTCTGCCATACAGTTCCTCATATATTGCGCTAATTTTCTTTCTTTTTTCCTGAAGGCTGTAAGAATTCTTGAGGCACTGTCGAGATGCAGATAGCAGTTATTAGAAGGCATATTAAAATAATTTACAAGAGCTGAAGTACTTCGCGTTATGGCGGTATTTGTAGTAAGTGCGTTAAGTACCAGTATCGGGACTTGTATTTGAGAATTTTTTGAGTACCAGTACCGGGACTTGTAGTTGTACTTAAAAAACATTTAAGTCCAGATCCTGGTACTGGTACTACAGGTCTGAAGTTAGATACACATTTTAGATCAATTATTTACGTTTTTTTTTAAAGAACTAATAAAGAGATAGTTAAAGTCGGTATGCCCTTTAGATTACAGATTTTTTTCTGCAAACTAATTTATCACCTGTTGCGCTGTTAATTTGTTTTTAATTATCTCATTTTCAATGTTCATGAGTTCCATGTTCGAAAACCTTTCCTGAAGCAGTTGCTCTTAACCAAGTTTTAACTCGATGGAAAGCTCCGTTTACAGCCGGCCGAGTTGACAGGAAGATCCAGAACTGCTTGCAGCTATTGGGCAGAAGTCTTTATTTATTTCTGTTTTCAGTATTTCCAAATTTACTACAATGCTCTTGTTTTGGAACATATTATTTATTATTTTTGTTTCAGCCTGTAAGGTGGAAATGTCTACATTGAATTTTTTTTATAATTTTCTACAAATGTCCATCCATGTTTCAGGTACAACTTTTTAAATGATTCAACCGACTGTGCCAAAGATTTTCAAATCTATTTTTGAAATTAGTGACAAAGTATCTGACCTTGGAACTGATGGAAAGTCTACTTAATTACTTTTACCTAGAGTGGACTTTATCAGAATGTTTTTGCTCTCTTCGGTTGCCTTCTCCTTTTCGAGACTCGAGTAGGTTCTAGACAAATTTAATGTTTTTCTGTGAATTTCTCGAAATATTTATTATTTAGATTGCTAATATAGTTTTATTCCATAATGTAACGTAATAAGAATATTATTGAAGTTTTTAATTGCGCAGTAAATATTTCTTCCTTATAAAGATAATCAGCCTTATTACTGAATCCGTTGGGATTAGAATTGAAAAACATTAAAAAAACTTTTTTTCCGGAAAATTAAAAAAAATTTTACGAAATTTTCAGAATTTTATTGATATCAAAAGTTATCAATTAAAATTTCTGCACAAACTGTCAAAATAGTTCTGCATGATTTCTTCTACGGATCACGCCTTCGTGCAAATTCAGTGGAATCAGAGCAGCTTCCAAAAAGATTTTAATAGGTTTTCTTGAAGAAATGAACGTGTTAAAGCCTTTTCGATTCCGATCAGAACGGATTCAGTTTAATTACGCCTGAGATTGTACGAATTAAAGCATGTTTTTGGGAATTTTCATAACTTCAGGAGGGGGGGGGGGGCTGTTCGCATTCTGGGGGGCAAAGCCCACTCTGGCTCCTACCTAGTTACGCCAATGGGAGTAGTTACAAAAAGTTTATCCAGAAAAAAACGCTATTCTTAGCACTCTTAAGTTGTTACCACGCGGTACCGCCGTACATCCTTAATCCTATTACAAATTGATCAAATTTATCAGGCGATATAATTCTCATTATTTTGTTGAAACAATTAGTTCAAAAAGTTTTGCTTTTTGCTTGTCATCGCCTATCATCTATAATTGATATCTTTACCACTTTTGAAGGTCTTATTCTCTCATTATGTTTCTCATTTTTCCCTTCATTCCTTAACAGTGGGGTGGTTATCCGCAAAAAAAAAGCAAAACGGCATCATGGTCGTGTCATTGGAGATGATCTAATTCACCTAAGGCAAACCCACGTTTTTGTATTTTTTTGTGTGTTTTGTTTTTTTAAACTGATTGTCTACGTTGTCCTTTTGGTGTTGTTGATAGAGGAGGTCATCTTTTATCTCTTCTATTTTATTTTTCCTTGTTTTTTTTTTATCGTAGATTGTTTTTACCCTCGTGAATCTGATTTGGCTTTTATCACCCATCAAAATTTAACTAAGATGTCTTTGCCGAGCGGGGCGCTAGACAATAGGATAATTCGGTCTGTGTGAAATAACAAAAGACCGAATATTGCACGTAAAGGACGGCACGATTTAATTGGATTGCTAAATTGCCCTTTAAAATCCTCCCCTTTTCACTTTTGCACCTTTTATATCTTTTGCCTAATTTTGAGATGAGATTAATTATGCAAAAACCTGTTGTACAAGCGCCCAATAGAATCAGTTGTGGTGGGTTAATGAGGCGAATAAAAGAAGTTTATTGTGTAATTGTGTGGCCAATAAAGGCATAGTCCATATGACATTGTTTTGCGTTCGTATTTCCTCATCTATTTCAACCGATGACAAATAGTCTCAAATCGCATATCATGTAATCCTTTTAGTTGTCTGACCTCGAAGAGTGGGATGAATGCGTGTGCTATAAAATCGGGCATAGGATCAAATTCTAATAAAGTCGAAAGTAGTCCTTCTATTGTAGGTAGGTATATAGAAAAGTGCTTTGAAAAATGCCCTCGTTCACCCATTCAAGTCCCATTGAATCCCTAGATCCAATTTCATGTCCTCGTAAATATGCCTTTGACAAAACTCGGCACTGCCATTGCGAAATTCTATCAGCAGTAAAATTTTTGGTTTTCGTATATTTATATATATATTTTTTTTTTGTCAAGAAATGCTGACATACACACAATGTATCTAAATTTATCCCTGTTTGTTCCCTTTTATTCAGGTGTGCCAAGAACGTTGGGCTTGGATTTGTTATTCTGGTATTTTTGGTATCCAGTATAGTTATAATATGATTTTTTTTGTATGTCCTGTTTGGGTGTATATGTGTGTGTGTTTTGACTCGGTTTTGTTCGACAGGATATTGAATTTTTCTGTGAGAATTTCAACATCGTTCCATTGTATGGAAATTGGCAGTTGCTTGTGAGTTAAGAATTTTGGCAATCAGACCTTTTTCCAGACTGATGCTTGCTCATCCAAAAAAAAATGTTACATTACGATTTGCTTATGTTTCATGACAATAGGGATTTTTTTCATATTTATTGACGAACAAAAAAAAAATATAAAGAAAGATGTTTTTAAGGAGGTGAGATAGATTACATGTCTCACCAATGATGATGGAATGAATAGAGAAATTTGGAAGTGAAGACCGTTTTATGATTTTAAATTGTAGCCCGGGTATTCTGGAAACATTTTCATTAAGATCTAAAAAAAAAAAACAACAACCAAATCGTGATGTTTCTTCGTCTGGTCATTATTATTTCTAACTCGAATCGAACTTTCTGTTTAAAAACTCCTGATGAGCACATGAGTATCAAGGTTCGAAACTCGATTGACGCGGTGATCACATATTTTTTACAATTCCCATAATATTTGGGTCCAACTCGATTGGAAAAGCACTTTCAAGGCTTCGCCATGAAAAGTCAAATTAAGAAAAAGTTGTTTGTATGCTCGATCGTCAGTTTTTCTAAGTACCTAAGCCTAAAAATTTTGGATAAATTGTTGTTTTTTTTGTTTATGATGCCAAAATTCAGGGGATACCCTATGATGCCGTAGTAGTACAGCCTTGGCAGGAAAGGAAGAAGGGGTAGGGAATTGGGAATTATTGGGGCAATAGCAATAGCTTTAGAAATAGCGACAAAAAAGAGATAAACATCCGACGCCGATACTCTATAAGAGAATTAATCGTTGCTATTGATATGTCATCGCCAATAAGCCGGTATTTCTTCAATTTTGGACTTTGTCTAGCGCGACCCATGCAGTACGTCCAGCCTCTGTGCCCATATATGGGAATTATATTCTAATCTAAGCCCGATATAAGACATGTAGATTTGCGCCAAGTATTATGGAGTAAAATGTTTCTTGCAACTTTTATCGCGTTTTGGCAATACCAAAAATATGATCGGACCAACTAAGATTGTTGGATATTTCAATGCCTAAGATGTGAAGAGACAGCGAGTTCGAGATATCTTCTTCATCAACGGAAATGGGTTGAGAGGGTGTTGGAATACGTTTGAGTAATAACAGATAACAATATCTTTTGTTATACCCTAGATGAAGTCTAGAAGAATTCTATGTATAGGCCTATAGGGTACAACTAAGTTTGTTATTTCGTTTGTAAGGCATAGAAATAATGCTACCAGCAATAATAGAATAATATTAAAATTTATTTTGATTTTTCTTGTTCGTCCATCCGCCCCGTATCGATAACTTGAGAACGAATTGAATTTTTGCACACGACCTTTTTAAAAAAAATTGTAGATTTAAGTTCGAAAATGGGATAAATCGGGTACTCGTTCGTAGGGTTGCCATACAAAAATTTTGTATCAAATAAGTTTAACCCAAGAGCAAATAAGTTTAACCCAGGAACAAATAAGTTTAACCGAAGTACACATAAGTTTAACCCAAGAGGAAATAAATTTAAACCAAGCACAAATAAGTTTAACCCAAGCGCAAGCAAGTTTAACCCAGGAACAAATAAGTTTAACCGAAGTACAAATAACTTTAACCAAAGAGCAAATAAGTTTAACCCAGGAACAAATAAGTTTAACCGAAGTACAAATAAGTTTAACCAAAGAGCAAATAAATTTAAACCAAGCACAAACAAGTTTAATCTAAGCACAAATAAGTTTAACCCAAGCGCAAATAAGTTTAAACCAAGCACAAATAAGTTTAACTCAAGTACAAATAAGATTAACCAAAGTACAAATAAGTTTAACCCAAGAGCAAATAAATTTAAACCAAGCACAAATAAGTTTAACCCAAGCACAAATAAGTTTAACTCAAGTACAAATAAGATTAACCAAAGTACAAATAAGTTTAACCCAAGCTCTTGGGTTAAACTTATTTGCTCTTGGGTTAAACTTATTTGCTCTTGGTTTAAATAAATCTGCGAATGCTATACATGGACACTGTCTGAGAACGCGGTAACGTAAATTGCTGAAATTATGTACATGGCGTTTTTATAAAAGTAATAAATACAAGCTCAAAAAGGAACTAAATCGGGTAACTCCTTCTTGGTGTTGCCATACATAAATTTAGGCTTTTATGATAAGTCCTAGACGTTTATATTGTAATAAAACGTTTTTCCGAATATAAAATCCAATTATATTAGTAATAATTGGCGAACCGTTCTAGAAATATATGCGGAAAAACCACTTTTACAATCAAACTTACACAGATGGGATGGCATTCATCTAGCTAGGGTTATCTCGTTTTTTTCTTGTTTTTGTTTTGTTATGAGGTAGATATTAAGTTTTTTGTTTTTCAAATTTTCTATTTCAAGAAATTAAGAAAGATCGATGAAGTCATGACATCAAAGAAAGTCACATCCAAATTCAATTCACTCCATCGAGAGATTTAAACAGAGAGGACATCTTGATTGATAGATTTTCTGGTTGATCTATTTCTTAGGCTGTCGTATCCGATTTATTTATAAATCAAGCAAAAGCTTACTTACATAAGACCGGATATAAATTTTAGAAGTCCAAGATGAAGTTGAAAAAAAAGACACATCTTGATTATCTGATTATTTTGTTGTACAACTGAAATGAAAATGCAAGACAAAAAAAAAAGTTTAACGAACCAAAACCACCTCATCCATAAAATTCACTACACATAATTTAACTGAAGAAATGAATTTCTTGAAATGCGATAACTACGTGAAATTTAAACGAACCATGAAATTATGGGTGGGTATCCATCACCTGTGGCAGAAGGATATTCTTCTGCTTTGGCTGGAAAACGGAAATGAAATTATGAAAGGAACCTGTCAACTAATCAACTTCTCATAGCGAACATCTTAAGAGGTTTTTCTTAAAACTTATTTAGAAAACTGCAAATTATATTAAGGAAAGAAGGAAGGAAGGATAGTAGGTAGATATACCAACCCAGAATAACCTACATCCTTCTTAAGGAAAGAATCACACCGTTGCTGCTGTTGAACTGAAGAAAAACAAATACAAAAAAATAAAAAAAATTATCATACTTCTGCTATTATCTACGTACATCCTATCATACATATGTATAACTATACATAGAACATATAATATAGTCCTTGCTATAGAACAAGAAAATCGCAATCAAAGCCTTATTTGTGCACGTTATCACATTCCTTTGCCCAACACGGTAGAGTCCTTCCGTCGCATTTCATTTTGTTGTCCCTTTATCACACTTATATCCTCAATTCCTCAAGGGATATTCCCGCATAGTGGAGCAAACAAAATATATATGTATGAAAAATCTGTGCTTTGTATATGTATACATATAAAACACAACAAAAGACACCATCCTAGCATAAGGAAGAAGAAAACTATGATCCTTATTACTGATTGTGACATTTCGTATTTTTCTTATTCCTCCTTCCTGTACGGAACCTACATATATTTTTTCCTTTCTAAATTAGTTGGGATTTTCTTAAATACACACACACATATATATGTATATATATACACACAACCATGCACACATTTAGTAATACTGACAGAGGACGGAGAAGGGGTAATAATAATGGCAATGGTGGTCCGCACATTGTGTAGCTTTTGTTTATGGTTTGCGCCCTTGCCTGAATATAGTACCAAAAAGGACACATATAAAATGGATACGTCACTTCAATGCAAACAAATCGATGAGTGTGTATAGAGCGCATGTCTGAATCATGTAAATTGCTGGTGAAAAGGAGAAATGTGGGATTTTTCTTTTTATAGGTACTTTTAGGTATAGGGGGAAATTTTTGTGGTAAAGCGGGGAGCATAAAGATTTTGGCGCGAAGCTTTGAAATTGTAATTCAAAAACTTAAATTTATAGTTATTTTACTAATAATATTTATATATTTGCGTATAAAAATACTTTGATGATTGGAAGTTTTACATGCAGATAGAGTCCTGGAATAGGATTGAGCCACCACTATGATGTCCCTATAGCGCGGACATACGAATTTTTTGAATTTAGAGTGTTACAGCTGTGCGAATGAACGATAAAATGGGCGTTGCTCTATTAGAAATCACACGGTTCTGGAATTTAGTGAAACTGTTACGATATCTGGGATGGTAGTCAGCGAGCTTATCAATTCGAGTCCACATATTGATGGTTATCGTGACTATTGTTTTGCTTCCTGGCCGACCTTTCGAAACAACCAGGACCTAAACTCAATAATGAAAATCTTGGAATCGAAAATAGTGCAGCTGTTATCTCAGTAACGTAATTATTGAAACTGTTTGAATAGAACAAAATGTCGATTCCTGTCTTAATCAATTGATATGTGTCCTTCTTTAGCTAATTTCTATATATAACGCCAGAGGGATCTCAATCTATGCCAATCTATGCCATTGTTGAAATGGTAATCTTACTATACGATAGTTAAACGTATACAATCCATAATCCACCGTTTGCAGACTTTTGTAAATAGATATCTACGAGTATGTCGAAAAATTTTCTGGACAGATTTAGTATCAAACAAAAAACTGTAGAAAGGATAGATGAAGAAATTAAAACAATAAAATGGAATTGGACTGATCAAATTCTCAAACTCTACGAAATGAAGCAAATAACGCGAAATCAATTCCTCGATTGGAATTCTCAAGCAAGCCGATTTATTGGGGACAAACTAAGAATCAGATGAAGATAAATAATGTCCTTTATTAACAGTTATACGAGGGTCGTTTGAAAAGCCCGTGCAAAGTCAGAGAGATGGCACTACTGGCGCGTATCGAGGTTATGTTTAGTTAGTAGCATCTCTTGGAAGAACACACACCAAGTTTCAGCCAGATCGGTCTATTTCTTTGTGTTTGGCATTCGTTTGAATCGAGGAAGTCGAGTGATTTTCAAAAAATGGACGAAAAAGAATTTCGTGTGTTGATTAAACCAGGGGCGGATTTGATCACTTGGCCGCCCTAGGCCTATGGAAGATTGCCGCCCCCCTACTCCCTGTAAAACACGAAAAATTGAATGATCTATATTCAGTGAAGGGACCCCAGGCTAGAATTAGCGGAGTAGGCTGCCTCATAAATCGGAGTAGATTTGAAAAAAATGGAGTAGAATTAAAAATAACACTTTCCAACGAATTATTTTATTTAAAAAAACGAAAAAGTATAAAAATGTAATGAAACACCCACAACTACAAGAAAAAATCAAAAATCTACTAAAAAAAAAATATTCCCACCAAGTTTTGCCGCCCCCTAAATCTGCCGCCCTAGGCCCGGGCCTACTCGGCCTATAGGGAAATCCGCCCCTGGATTAAACACTACTTTATGAAAGGCAAAACGCCTCAGGAGACTAAAGAGAAGCTTGATAAACATTATGGTGACTTTGCACCTTCGATTAGAACAGTTTATAAGTGGTTTCAAAATTTTCGGAGTGGCCATATGGACACAAGTGACGTTGAACGTTCTGAACGCCCTGTTGAGGTTACTACTCCAGAAATCATTGATAAAATCCATGATATGCTGATGGATGACAGAAGAGTGAAGGTGCGTGAGATTGCTAGTGCTGTGGGTATCGGTATCGGGTACATAATATTTTGCATGAACATTTGGACATGACAAAGCTATCCGCAAGATGGGTGCCGCGATTGCTCACGCTTGACCAAAAACGAAATCGTGTGAAGTGTTGCAAGGACGGTTTGCAGCTGTTCCAGAAGAATCCGCAGGACTTTAAGCATCGTTTCGTCACTGTGAAACATGGATACATCACTACACTCCTGAGACCAAAGAACAATCTAAACAACAATGGGTTACCAAGGGGGAATCTGCGCCAAAAAAGGCGAAGACCGTTCCTTCGGCCGGAAAGATTATGGCGACTGTCTTTTGGGATTCGCAAGGAATAATCCTCATCGACTATCTGGAAAAGGATAAAACTATTACAGGTGCATATTATTCATCTTATTGGACCGTTTGAAAACCCAGCTGCAAGAAAAACGCCCACGATTGGCCCACAAAAAAGTCCTTTTCCATCACGACAACGCACCAGCTCACACCTCAGCAGTTGTGGTGGCAAAATTAATGGAAATAGGGTTCCAACTCGTTTCACATCCCCCCTATTCTCCAGACTTGGCTCCCTCGGACTACTATTTGTTCACCAATATGAAGAAATGGCTGGCGGGAAAAAGATTTTATTCAAACGAGGAGGTGATTGCAGAAACAATTGGCTATTTTTCAGACTTGGACAAATTCTATTATTCGGAAGGGATCAACAAACTAGAGCAGCGTTGGACGAAGTATATAATCCTAAAAGGAGACTATGTTGAAAAATAAAAAAGGTTTACCCCAAAAAATTAAGTAGTTTTTATTTTTGCACGGACTTTTCAAACGACCCTCGTACTCCAAACAAAATTAAAATAAATCATAAAAAATTATTTCCCCTATATACATAGATAGGGTGACAACACAAAAATACCCAACAAATTTAGTGATGGGGGGAGGGAAATTTTCAATTGGAGAATCTGCACAAAATTTCCCCAATACAGCAGCAGCAGCAGCACAACTTACAGAGACACTGGATACGTCAAGGACTCTTATGATATTCAGAATTTTTAGTCGCAGTTGAACCCCTTTCCGAGTTGGATGCCAAATATCCAATGGCTTCAGTCTTAATACGGTGATTTAAAAGTCAAGGGGATATATATAAGAAAGATACAACATTCAACCAGAAGTATAAAGGTCAATCTTTCGAGATTTCTCATAAATACATACAACGTAGAGAATTGTAGCATTTCTAAGTTTGGTGTATGAACATCAGGACGTGTCCTGAGTTTTGTTCAGTGCGGATAAATAATCGGTTTTACGTACAAAACATGCCGGTTTAAGACCGTTAAATAGGTGATAATCATCAGTCAAAACCTTTGTGAAAATCGTGTGCGATTAGTGAGTGATTTTTATTTCGCGAGTTATTAACAAATATCTCTATTTTGGTCAATTCTATTTGACTTTTGACCAATAAATTTGTGTTTAATAACAGTAGTACCCACTAATACTAGGGGTTCGAAATTGGAAGGATAATCAAGTCTCTAAGGAGAACACATTCCTGCAGTATGTATAAATAATTTTATATTCAGAATTAATTAATTTACATTTTTTTATTGTTTATTACCGCAAAAATACACAAAAAAACGATAAACGAAACTGTTGTCCGAATCAAGGTTTTCTGTTCTAGAAAACACAAAAAATTATGCAATCAGCTGTTTATTGAATTTCCTTTGCGCCAAGGTCCTTGCCTCATTCTCCTGTCAGAATTTCATGATATTGTGCTGTAGTTTACCTGAGTAACAACGGGGTGGTGGATGAACTGAAACTTTAATTTAATAAAATTTTAACTATTTTTATGGTAATTAATAATTATACTATGTATAGTATATCGTGTCTGTATGTGTGTGTGTGTGAGTGTGATTGATAGATTTGTTAATCCATTGACTACTTAATGGTAAAATAAATTAGAATAATACCCTTAGGCCGGTGACACCAGATTAACTATCTCCGATATATATCGAGGGAGCTCTTCCGATCGATTTCGTTTCATAAGACCAAATCAAATCCTATATAACGTTGTTGTTTCGTCGACCCTCTCACCCTCACATGAAAACTGCTGAACTGTTCTATGCTGTGATGGGTGGTTATGCAATTTGACATGAAAAGAGGTCGCCGGAAGAGTGAATTTGTCACCAATTTAAATGCCGGGACCTTGTCCTGAAAACTGTTAAGAGATTTTGAGTTTTGTGACAAAAAAACACGGGGTTTAAAATTTGAATAATGTTTCTGCAGTGTGTTTTGAGTTTTTTTTAATTATATGAGCTTTTGTGTGTGTGTATGTGTGTGTGTGTGTGTGCTCTTTAATAGGGAGGGGGGAGGGGGTTCTATTTTGTTTATGACTAGTTTCAAATTATTTGTTGTGTTGTTGAAAAATCAGGCATAACCATCGATGAACATGTTAAATTTTACTGGTTTCGTATAGGATTAATATTGGGATTTATATAGAGGTGTTGATTGTGTTTCGTGCTAATCGATACCTACTTCATATACACTCGATTGCAAGCTTTTATTTTTGATGAAAAAAATAATTACTTTTTTTTTCAATAATTTAAAAAGTTACGTACTTAGGCAGGTAGAATAAGATTAATTAACATCTTTTAATATGTACTAAAATTATGAAAAATAATAATTAAAATTTACGCTATGAAAAGAAAATCATGAAAAAGAAAGAAAAAATAGTAAAAACATTGAAATCAAACTAAAATTAAATACATGAAAACGGAAGACAAAAAATAGGAAGAATGTAAAAATTTTTATAAAGTGAACTATAAAATCAGATTAAACAGTTGTGTGTGTGTGTGTGTATGTTTCGTAACCACTGTGATATGAATGGTTTTTGAGGCCATTCCCTATAACTTGTACACGAATTTGTCTGTCTGTATATTTCTTTTTTACTATTTTCGACACTCTCGTAGACCCACTTTTCGTCATCACAGCGAGCTGAAATTTGGCACACAGGTCGCGTGACAATCTATCAAATTTTGAACAGGAAATTCAATGGAAAACCCGGAAAATCGGGAAAAATCATTTGAAAATTTGGTACAAATTTGATTAGTGATAAATCCGTTTCAGGAAAAATTCAGAGTTTTCCCATTTTTCCGAAAAATTTTCCGGAATTTTCCGACTTTTCTGGAAAATTTTCCGGTAAAAAAGTTTTCTAAATTATGCAGGATCAAGTTTCCTATCAACTGGCATCATTACTTTCTCTCCGACAATGGTGAAAACTTGCAGAAAAAATCGAGGAAAATTCATGTAAAACGCTTTTCCGGAGTTTTTCCGATCAAGGAAGCGTTAGAGCGTTTTGTAACCTAAGACAAAGCTGTAGAGCAAAATGAGTTGCATAAAGTTGCTTTTGTGGAAAACTTCATGGAAAACCCGGAAAAGCGGGAAAATCATCGGACAAATTTTCATCGATATGATTCTGATTAAGGAAAAGTGCATAATTTTCCAATTTTTTCCGGAAAATTTTCCGACAAAAAAGTTTTATAAGCTATGCGGAATAATTTTTTTCCGTCCTACTGGCATCAATACTTTCTCTTCAACAATCATGAAAACTTGCATGAAAAATCGAGGAAAATTCGTGTAAATTTAAAAAAAAAATTTATAGTAATAGGAAAAGTCTGTGGAAAGCATGGAAAAACGGGAAAATTCATGTTATATGGGATCAAGTTGGAATACAGCTAAAAAGCGCTGTTTAAAACATAATTTGAATTTCAGAAAACCGATGCAGGACTTCACCGATTTGATACTCGAAAAATTTTTGTTTTCGGATCGGCACCAAACATGACTTAAAATGTCGGTAATGATAAGCTGAACAAAAACTTCCAGGCAACCACGGTGCTGACTTCCAATCATCTCATCGTAACTGCCTTCAAAATTAGTCCGAGTTATCGAAACTGTTCGGATTGTGTTTGAAGTACGGTCAGTCGATTGGAAACTCTCAAGTCGTATGGACGCAAAAAAATTTCACTGCGAATATTCAAAAATTGACTCCAAATATAAGGATAAATTAAGAAAAATTAAAGGAAAACGGAAAATTAAAAGGAAAACGGAAAATTAAAAAGAAAGTAAGAGACTAAAATTAAATTAGAATTAAGTAAAAATATAAATACGTTCAGTTATATTGATATTTGAACAATTTGGTTAACGTGAAAAAGGCAGAAAATAAAATAAGTAAAAAAACGAGTTTTCAAACAAAACTGAGGCCAAACCGCATGAAAAAGTAGAAAATAAACTTTTCTTCACACACAGAGGTGGACTCAGATTTTATTCGCTGACAATCACCGATATATTTCAGTTTGCTCAATCAGAGCTAATAAGTGATTTGATTCATGAAGAGAAAGAATATTCAAGAGAAATGTCCCAATCAAAAATCTGAGTCCACCTCTGTGTGTGAAGAAAAGTTTATTTTCTACTTTTTCATGCGGCTTGGCCTCAGTTTTGTTTGAAAACTCGTTTTTTTACTTATTTTATTACTTTTATACTTGTACGTAAGTTACTCAAGGTTTTCTATTATGAACCACAATTTAATGTGAAAAAAAATAATGTCATTTTATTTATGTCAATGTCATCTTTTGAGATGAAAATCATATGTTAATTTCATGGTTGGAAAACTTCTGTTATTAGTCAATGCCTGCACACGATTGACAGTAAAAGTGTGACATTTTGTAATTATAAAACTAATAGCAAACTTGTACGGCAATGTGAAACTATTCGCAGTCTTAGTTTTCGTTTGGCACGTGTTTTTCATTGCAATCCCTCCTTGGGCTCTTTTCAAACATGGTTTTATGAAATGATACGACTAATTTGTTTGAGTTGAGTTTACCAAATATTGCAAATCTCCTATTGTATATTCACTGATTTTCAGAAAAGTTTTCAACATAATTAATTACATATAAAACGATGTCGAATTATTTAGTTATTTTTTTCTTGGTAATTTATTAGAAAATTTTTCTTCGGAATATTTTTATGCTTTTTTAGAGTAGAGGTCGACAACCGGTCTGAAACAGTTTGATTTGATTACTTAAGTGTACTATGTCACTGATGAGTATACCCAGCGTTTCTAGATTGTGGGAAGTTTTTTATTTTTAAATAGAAAAAATAAGTAAAAAACGAGTTTTCAAACAAAACTGAGGCCAAGCCGCATGAAAAGTTGGAAATAAACTTTTCTTCACACACAGAGGTGGACTCAGATTTTTTGATTGGGACATTTCCCTTGAATATTTTTTCTCTTCATGAATCAAATCACTTATTACCTCTGATTGATCATACTGAAATATGTCGGTGATTGTCAGCGAATAAAATCTGAGTCCACCTCTGTGTGTAAAGAAAAGTTTATTTTCTACTTTTTCATGCGGCTTGGCCTCACTTTTCTTTGAAAACTCGTTTTTTACTTATTTTATTTTCTGCCTTTTTCACGTTAACTAAATTGTTATTACGTGCTGCATGGAGATATTTTAAAACAATTTTATCACGGCTGAAAAAACACTGATTTACTGAATTTTCCCGATTTTCCATGTTTTCCACAGACTTTACATGAATTTTCCTCGATTTTTCATGCAAGTTTTCATGATTGTTGAAGAGAAAGTATTGATGCCAGTAGGACGGAAAAAAATGATTCCGCATAGTTTATAAAACTTTTTTGTCGGAAAAATTTCCGGAAAAGTCGGAAAATTCCGGAAATTCCAAAAAAATTGGAAAATTATGCACTTTTCCTTAATCAGAATCGTATCGATGAAAATTTTTCCGATGATTTTCCAGTTTTTCCGGGTTTTCCATGGAATTTTCTACAAAAGCAACCTTATGTAACTGATTTCGCTCTATTACTTTGTCTTAGGTTGCAAAACGCTCAAACGCTTCCTTGGTCTGAAAAACTCCGGAAAAGCGTTTTACATGAATTTTCCTCGATTTTTTCTACAAGTTTTCACCATTGTCGGAGAGAAAGTAATGATGCCAGTTGATAGGGAACTTGATCCTGGATAATTTAGAAAACTTTTTTACCGGAAAATTTTCCGGAAAAGTCGGAAATTTCCGGATTTTTTTTTTGTTTTTTTGAAAAATCGGAAAACTGCATTTTTCCTGAAACGGACTTATCACTAATCAAATTTGTACCAAATTTTCAAATAATTTTTCCCGATTTTCCGGGTTTTCCATAGAAATTTCCGGTTCAAATTTTGATAGATTCAATTGTCACGCGACATGAACCTGTGTGCCAGATTTCAGCTCGCTGTGGTGACGAAAAGTGGGTCTACGAGAGTGTCGAAAATAGTAAAAAAGAAATATATAAATAAATAAATAGACAGACAAATTCGTGTACGAGTTAAAGCTGGTCTCAAAAAGGGAAAATTTTGGACTGGTAAAAACAAAAAAATGCATCGACTCCAGCTAGTCACCTAAATAAATTCAATATTATTTTGAACTGTTGTCATCCTTCAATAGTGCGTAAAAGAAAAATTTACAATTTTTTTCAGTTTCTCCAAAAGTCTGTTTACAAAGAAAATAAAATACGTTTTCGTTGGGTACTAAAGATTTTGTAATAATGTGCATGTAACTAGGTCTGCATTATTCTAGGAAGCCATTGACAAAAACTCGGAAAGCGCCTAAGTACGACCTACTCTTGTAATATACGAGGAGACACATTTTACACTAGACCAGAGACCCCATACTAAAAACATCTTGGCAATATTTAGAACAGAAGAAATGGTGAAGGTAAAATCGGTAGGTGAAATTGAGTATAAAACTGGCTATTTACGAAATTAAGCTGTTTCTATTCTATGTCTAGTCTCAAGTGTGTCTATTCGCCTAGGAGCGGATTTAGTCAGGAATTGGGCGCCATACTGTTTCATTTTATCTTAAGCTGGCTTCCTGAGATTTCACGTGCTGTGCCGCACGAGCACAAACAACGTGCCTGTAATGGCGTGTCCGATCTATTTTGAGTCGGTAACTTCAGAGGAGCGGCACGAGCGTGTGCGAGGTAGGTAGGTAGGCTACAGAAACAGCGATAATTTCTTCATGCGGCATTTTGGAATGGATATTTTATAAAAAGTAGGCAACGTGCCGCGGGTCGCGACCCGGCGCGAGCTCGTCCGCACTAAATGGTTTGGCTCGTGAAATCACGCGTCATGCGTGAAGCAAGCTTTATTTGTTAGTTGAAGTTGCCCTGCCATCATTGTGGATCATCAAAGTTTTCTAGCTTGCACCACCTGGTGACTGCCAATCTCTGCGAGCTAATTCTTTCAAAAAATGATACTGAACTGCTTAATGGATTCCATGGCCGAGGTCATTAACTTTGAGTAGGTCTTCTTCGGAATCGTTATATTCTCGCAAATGTTTATTGTGTGTGTGTTTGTTTTTTTTTTTATTTATTTCTAGACTATGCAAATTATACATCTGAGATTGCCACTAGAAAATCATGACACGTGTCAAAACTCCTGTCCCCAATTAAATTTCATACTCAGTCATCAATCCCCTCCGGCTACAATGTTGACGCATTCTCTTTGATCCTTCACACCAATTTTTAATCCACTTTCTCCTGTTCAGTGTTTTTCACAAAAAAAAATATTATGAGTCACTTGCGTGAAGGTCATTGACATAGGATTATATAGAAGTCGTCATCATATCTCCCCGACTATTTTGGGAATGGCGGAGTGAAAGGCGACTATTGATATTCATTTCTTCCCTACCGACAAACTTCAATTTACATAAACTTTACGGCAGCAGCAGTCAGAAATGATTACGACCAACGGTGATTTGAAAGGGCTGGCCGACTGGCACATAGCCTGAAAGGATATTTCGGTGCAATCTTCCTAGTCTTTTTCAAAGTTTCAATCAGAAATGATAGAGGAAGGAAAGTTCTGATGAAGAAGACTCTTTATTACATTATTATCCGACATGCAAGACCCATCGAATGAATCTTTCATTGGTTCCCAGTATAAAAAAAACAGATAGAGAAGTACACAAGAAACCATCAGGAACCAAAGTCTGTAGTTTGTAGGCATTAATGGGAGTCAACAAAATTTTCCTTTTTATCATTTCTACATGGATAAATTGAAGTTAGTTGATATGAAACGATTGGCTGGAAGATAAGGGGGGGGGGGTTGTTTTTATCAGCCAGCGCTGAAGGGAGGGGGGGGGGGAGAAGTTGTTGGTTTATCAGTCAGTGCTGACATAAATAAGTTTTTTCTACTCAGGAGAAAATCAGCGTTGAATTTTTTAATGAATTTCTACAGACGAAAAGAGTCCTTCGCCTCCAAAGAATTTTTTGAAATTACGTGAAATTCCTACCTTCAACTCTGAGAGTGTTAGATTTTTTCAACATTATTTTTTCTGAAATTGCGTATGGAAAAGCGCTGAAGTATTCTGCTTGTCTTTTCACAGACGAGTACTATACGTCTTAAGGACCATTATTTTCTGGAAGCGATTCTTCCCTAAGCAGCAGTAAACATTTTTCTTTTTATGTAAGTTCTTTGGAGATTTATTGAAGTTTCGTTTCTGTCTGATGATTGCCTGAATATATATGTATGTATGTATGTATGTATGTACGTATGTATGTAAAAGGAGAATACTAAGAAAAGGTTCAGAAGTATACCCCCGATTTAATATACCCTCTCCAGACTTATCCAGACAGACAGACAGACAGACAGACAGACGTGCATATTTCGACAGTGTATATTTATTTTTCAACAATTTTCAACTCTACTAAGGCCTTTATGTGAAAAGGTATATTTGTATGTGTATATCTTTTTCGGTCCATGTTCAAACCTTGAAAATTAGATGGGGTTGTCTGGGCTTAAAATAAATTTTAAATTGATTAAATGCAAATATTACATAGAGAGAGCACTGAATTGAAATAAATTTATAAAATTTGACGAGAGCGTAGGTAGATAAGTATATGTGGAATTTTGGAATATCTCTTGAGTATTGATTATGTAAATAACAGACATATTAACTTTAAACTATTTTATGGGTAGAAAGAATTAATCAAGATATGAAGACGTTTTTTACCTTATATCATGAGCTTTTATCTCATTTGCAAATTCATTTCAGAGAAGACAGTAGTACAAATTGAATATTCGTCGTATTAGATCATCACTTACCTCTACATCCTTCGCACCACCTTGTTTTACATCATTATTATTGCGCCACCTCTTTTATCCTATTTTTGGTAACATATTTCGTCTTTTTCATGGAACAGTTCAGTACTTCTCGACGATCATCTACTGCGGATATGCTAGTTGTTCATACTAAAAACGTAATTATACTATTTACCTCTAATCTATCACTATCTACCTGATTTAATGAATTTACCGTAAAACGATTGTACATCACTGGATGCCGCCCTCTGCCTACCAAAGAAGGACTATTAGATTAGATTCATCCGCCATGAGTAAATAATGTCAGTAATTGTCACCCTAGCTTACGTTAAAGTAGGTTAGGGCAGCGGTCATTGAATTATCTTAACCCTTATGTGACCATGAAATTTTTAACCTTAACCAGTACCCTCACATAACTTGAACGTAAATTACTGCATGGACAAGAAAATGTGATGTTCAAACTCATCAATTATGACCTCTACTACACCTAATGTAAAATCCATAAACCCTAAGGGAAAGGCAGTTATTGCCGCAGTAAGTTTTTGTCTTTCACCCAGTACGTACCGAAGAAAAACAAAGCAGTACTGCAAGGTATATAGAATACAAGGTATTCCCATTAAAATGTTGACACATGTTCTATGACGTAATTTCGTGCCTAATGTATAGGAAAGACAGAGAGAGTGCAGAGAGTAATGTGTTCTCTGTACCGTGCTTTCCTATACGTTTTCATGATATTTCGACACTAATGGCGGAACGTGGTTCGTAATGGGAATACTTTGCTAAGAAAATACACCACCAAACGTGGAACCAATATATGGACGTTAACATGTGACATCGTTCAAATATCCGCCGCGTGGCTTCTCACGGTGGCATGGATCCGCGAGGTCCAATTTTCAATGATTCTGCCGCACAGATCCGCCTGAATTTGAGCGATGACTGGGGTTATATTAACTTTGAGGGAATCGGTCGATAGCGGCTTTATTGGAAGAGACCTGCGACTTAAGAAAACTCCACAAGAAAAAGTCTATAGCGGGGTCAAATCGCACGATCTTGCTGGCAAATTCACGTCACCTATACGAGAGAGATAACCATACCTTCAAATCGTTCATGCAGAATGTCCATCGTGGTATTCGCTGTGTAACACGTAGCGTCGTTCTCGTCCATATCTTTCAATTCGGGCCAAAAGAAATTAGTTATCATCGATCTGTTAGAGATCGCCGTTGACGGTGATGGCCTCACCAACGTCGTTTTCGAAAAGTATACGGACCAATGACGCCGCCGCTCCAAAATCCGCACCAAACAGTAACTTTTTGTGGATACATTGCCACCTGGTGAGTCTCGTAAGGGTTGGTGCTGTCCCATATATGACAATTTTGCTCCTTAACATAGCTATCCATTCAAAAATGCACCCCGTCGCTAAAGATGATTTTTCGACCAAAATTGGGATCCTCTTCCAAACGCTTCGAAGCCCAGTCAGCGAACAAACGGCGTTGTCTATGGTCATTAACTTTGAGCTCCTGGGTCAGTTAGATCTTGTGCGGATGCAGGCCCAAGTCTCGACGCAAAATTCGCCTAGTTGCAGTCTGCGACAAGCCGAGTTCTTTTGCACGGCAAGGAATTGACGGCCTCGGGTTCTCCTACACACCTTCATGGACAGCGGTGATATTCTCTGCCGATCTGGCGTTTCTTTGACTTACGGGAAATGGCCGATTGTTTACTGAATCGGTCGTCTTGAATTTGGTTACCAAAAGTTTGGAGAGTCGACTTTGAATGGCCACCGTGTCTGCCATAAAATGGGCGCAACGCGTGGAACGTTTGCACTAACGAACAATCATTTTGATATTAAAGTTTTTTCATTTAGATGTGCTGCTCAATCGTATAACTTGCCATGGTGATTTGGCATCAATGACTGAATAATAAACAATAGATTTAACTGACGCCGCCAAAACAACATGGCCGGTAAAGCCTGTCAACATCGTCCCGATTGGTAAACCTTTTATTGGGAAAATTTTTACACCTTGATGCAACGAACAGAATACCGCCGCTTATTCCTTAAGGACTTGGAAAAGTATTTGTGCCGGCCGTCAGTTTTGAACAGGTCAAGGTTAAGTTAGGTTGCGATCAGCCTTATTTAGACCATTTGTGGTCCATTGTGATACCACCTTATTGCGATCAGGTCAAAAATTCAAAAAGTACTCTCACATTATTATGTACGAACTGCGATGGAAATAGCCGTGGGAAATAGGATTACAAGAATTCTGGCACAGGGTCCCTCAGGTGGACTAAGTATAGAGGTGTATGTCATTGTTGCCTTCCAGACGACAATAGGCGCCACAAGACTAGAAAATGCTGCACTTTATGTAAAAAACCAATAAACATTCAGCATGACAAAACCACGTCAATTAGCTGCGTTGACTGCGGCGATACTGCCACATTAGTTAGTCCAATCAATTAAATTTTGTATTATTAGACATTATTTAAATAAATAATTAGTTATTAATAATTTATTGTGTGTCATTTCATACGATACCGGGTACTGGGTACCTCACTTGGGTGATAGCATAGATGGCACAAGAACTAGATGTCGCATGCAGTACCAAAAAAGTATACAAAATTTATATGGCTGGGTGGTCCATTCCGGAATGGACCCCAACAATTGAAATGATGTATTCGTCGAATGAATCATATTTTTCGTATCTGAACTGTTGAGGAAGTTAATCAAATGTATATAAAACTGCTATTATAAAAACATTTGCTTTCAGCACGCTCTAAAACATGTTATGGTCTATTCTAGATTTCACTATCCATTTCACAATCTGTATACTCCGCTCTAATATGCCATGCGACATCTAGTTCTTGTGCCATCTATGGTGATAGGTAGTATAGTTTTCAGAAATGGAAAAAATATTATATTTCTAAGACTCGATTTGTATCGAAAATATTCGAAGATTCCCTAGAAGTTTTTTAAGAGTTCTCAGGGATACGCAGGCCTCTAGGAACGATGTGATAAGAAATATATCATCTTAAATCCGAAAAAAGTACCGGGTACGTGTGGTCACATAAGAGTTAACGAATCAATTAGACCTAGACCATTGCATAGTTCGTTGTAATACCACTACGTCAGGGCACTACCTGGTGTTGATTGAGTTACTTGGTTTTCATTCATTTATTCTTGACTGGATTTCCTCATATCTAAGGAAACAACATGTCAAAATTGTCCACCTTTTATCAAGAATAATCAATGTCAACTCAGGTGTTCCTCAGGGTAGCCATTTAGGCCCTTTACTATTTCTCAACAATACCAATTTTAGAAATACGGGTGTCCTTTTCTTAGCCTCAAATGATTTATGCACCTGCGAAATTGCTTGCCTCCTGCGCACATCCTCTTTAATGAAATACCCAATCCTTGACATGATAAACGGTAGACTGTAGGCATAGAAAAGGAATGCTAAAAGTTTTAGAATCATTAGAGATACTGTCTAACGATGATGATACTTACAAGGTTTCCTTACTTTTTTTTTATGATGTTGCCAAAGCTCAGGGGATAGCCTATGATGCTGTAGCATAGCTTTATCAGAAAATGAAGAAGGAGTAGGGTATTGAGGATTATTGGGGCCAGGGAGGTAACGGTGTACATTATGCTTGAATGTTTGCGGCTCATAGCTGAGGGAGAAAACAGAGGATGGTAAACTGTTCCACATTTGTACTGTTCTGATTATGAAGGATTCGCGGAATTTCATACAGTCGAATTTGACTTCAAGGGTGTGCGGGTACATTCACGTTTTTCGTCATTATTACGTACATAGGTACTTGCTGACCCAATTTAAAGCTCATTTAAGGTCCATTGCGATGGCCAGGAAATTCCAGATGTCCTTAGATTCTGCATTAATATTTGGTCATTGGAAAGATGAGACGGTAGTAGACTAATAATAATCATCATCCATGGCCTCGAGTTATAAACCCTATCAAAGACGGCTCCAAGAAGTGCGAACTTCGAATGGGTGGTTTGAATTTGGAAAAACGAATCTTCTGGGCATTTATTTTTTCCTCTTTCTAGTAGTAAATAAAATAAGTAAAAAACGAGTTTTCAAACAAAACTGAGGCCAAGACGCATGAAAAAAAAAATAAACTTTTCTTCACACACAGAGGTGGACTCAGATTTTTTTATTGGGACATTTCTATTGAATATTCTTTCTCTTCATGAATCAAATCACTTATTACCTCTGATTGATCATACGGAAATATATTGGCGATTGTCAGCGAATAAAAACTGAGTCCACCTCTGTGTGTGAAGAAAAGTTTATTTTTCATGCGGCTTTGGCCTCAGTTTTGTTTGAAAACTCGTTTTTTACTTATTTTATTTTCTGCCTTATTCACGTTAACTAAATTGTTATTACGTGCTGCATGGAGAAATTTTAAAACAATATTATGACGGCTGAAAAGACACTGATTTACTGAATTTTCCCGATTTTCCATGTTTTCCTTAGACTTTTCCTATTACTATGATTTTTTTTTAAAAATTCACATGAATTTTCCTCGATTTTTCATGCAAGTTTTCATGATTGTTGAAGAGAAAGTATTGATGCCATTAGGACCGAAAAAAAATGATTCCGCATAGCTTATAAAACTTTTTTGTCGGAAAATTTTCCGGAAAAGTCGGAAAATTCCGGAAATTCCAGAAAAATTGGAAAATTATGCACTTTTCCTTAATCAGAATCATATCGATGAAAATTTTTCCGATGATTTTCCAGCTTTTCCGGGTTTTCCACGGATTTTTCCACAAAAGCAACTTTATGCAACTCATTTCGCTCTACAACTTTGTCCTAGGTTGCAAAACGCTCAAACGCTTCCATGGTCTGAAAAACTCCGGAAAAGCGTTTTACATGAATTTCCCTCGATTTTTTCTGCATGTTTTCACCATTGTTAGAGAGAACGTAATGATGCCAGTTGATAGGGAACTTGATCCTGCATAATTCAGAATACTTTTTTACCGGAAAAGTCGGAAAATTCCGGAATTTTTTTTCGGAAAAATCGGAAAACTCTGCATTTTTCCTGAAACGGATTTATCACTAATCAAATTTGTACCAAATTTTCAAATGATTTTTCCCAATTTTCCGGGTTTTCCATAGAAATTTCCGGTTCAAATTTTGATAGATTCAATTGTCCCGCGACATGAACCTGTGTGCCAAATTTCAGCTCGCTGTGATGACGAAAAGTGGGTCTACGAGAGTGGCGAATGTAGTAAAAAAGAAATATATAAATAAATAGACAGACAAATTCGTGCACGAGTTAAAGGGCCTCAAAAAATGGGTTGGTATTCAGCGAAAAAACTTGCCTGAGTGTAGTGCTAATAACATGACCCCGAAAGTCTGCAGTCAGTTTCATTTATGCACTTAATTTTCCTCTCCTAACAAAATGGATGTGCATTTTTGTTCGTATTTTTACTCCATCCACCAACTACTTGTCATGACTTTAGTTTCTAAGCTGTTAAATGCCAAAACTATTCGCCTTTAATCCGAGGACATTAAAAGTTTTTAAATCCAAGCCACCATAGCTGCTGTCTTTAACTGATTTCTTTAATTCTGCAATTTTCTAGAATTTCCTATGAAAGCACTCGCACCATTTTCCCCAGAGGGAAGTTAATGGCGACACGGCGGCAATTCCCACCCTGCAAATGTATTTTTTTTCCATACCTGAATCGATTTTGTTTATTATTTTTCGTTTATGGTTTGTTTCGCATATGTATTCCTACCACAAAATATGGAGATGGCAGAATTACAAACAGGGAATATTACAAGAAAAAAAAACAGGTGCTTGCGTGTGTTATCATCCTTAGTCATCACTGAAGCTGAAGCTGTTTCCTCCTGAAAGGCTCATGGTGTAGGAAACCCGCCCACCTTAATATCCGTAAATAAGCCCCGTTTTCAGACGAACCGACAGTTCTTGAAAGGTTTCAAATGATTTTATCAAGCGAAACCAACACCGGCAAATATTATGACCTTTGGGGATGCTCATGTTAAAGGATGTCATTATACTACCAGCCAGCGTTGTGGTATAGTGAAAAATGAATGGTGAGGGAATTGTGGAGGAGTTAGATTATATCTTGCTGTCAAAGTATTTGATTGGCTGAGCAGTCCGGACATTATAGGTATATATGTATAAAAAGATTTACATCTGTTTTAAAATATCTGTTCGGAAGATTTCTGTACATGTACACCAAGTGTCTACAGGAGTAGTTGGGGGTAGGCAATATTGTATTTGTTGAAAGGTGGTTGAAACCTGTCAGTTGGCTTTAAATTAGGCATTTTTAGATTTAAAATTTAGAGCTTTAACATAGAATTAATTTTCTTTAATGCTATTAAACTTTGTGAAACGTTCTGTGGTTACTTTGGTTTTCACATCTCCCTTTTCCTGTCATAATCTCTCGTCTGCGAAAATGTTTAAATTGCTACGGCGAAATGGGCCAAGAGAGTAGAAAATGTTCCAAAATAAAAGTGAATTTTTTGAAAATCTTAGCTTTGTTTGCATAGGCGTATATTATGTCTTTACGAATACCATAATATTGAGGATCTAGAATGATTATTAGAAATATACATATAAAAGCGCCCCTACCTTCTCACACTTAAAATTCACTCTCCAAGATCTGTCACAAAAATATATAAAACAACTTTCTTCGTCGTTCGGAGGCAGCCACATCAAGTTTTTATACTTGTATGTTGAATTTTCGAAAACTTGGCGATATATGATCCTACAATCAAGATCTTTTGGGATAAGACAAGTTTTGGACTACTTCTACTACTACTAACTTTTGAGAACTCCCTAAAATTCTATTTAAAAAACATACGTGTTACTTCGGTTAGCTTTAAAATTTCGAACTATTAAATGTTCCAGATTTTGAGATGATATCTGACTTGACAACTTTGTTTCTGTATAGCTGGTACTGGTATTTATGCATGATATCTGTAGTCCTAAAACATATAAAACATTGCTAGTTCTGCAAATGGCTTTTTTGGAATCGTCATGGGCTTTATGATAAAGTCGATCATTCTTGGCTTGAGTCTCCGTAAGTCCTTTTCAAAGAGGTGTTGACCAACTATAATCATAGATCTCATTTAGAATGAGTTCGTAATATTATGTATATGAACATATACGTCTCTTTGCACGACATACTTAGTTTTGATTCTGCCCTCCAAGAATATAGCCCCCTCTCATCCCATCGATACCTATACTTTTTGATTATGAAAAATCTTTCAACTTGAATAAGAAAAGCACAAAAGGAGATAGATTTTTTGTCTTGTCTCAAGTAATTGACAATAGTTTGTCATTAATTATTGTCTGACTGTGAAAATAGTACTTAAAATTGATGTAGAAATAGAAACGTTTTTAAACGATTTGACAATTTAAGTCTTTCTGGTAAATAGCTCGTTCGTTCCATCCTCATTCAAGCAAAAAATTAAAAAATTTGGACAAAACGATTACAGCGTCATCTAGCTGTCACAGAACATTTAAAAGAAATGAAAAGAACAAAATGTTCTTTTTAATGTATGATTTTTCTAGAACAAGATACGCAGTATCAAGTTAAGAAGTCATCTCATTTATATATCGGATTTGGACGATTTTTCAAAATCTAATATGAAAACGGTTCTGGTCTGATTTAAGTTTGCGACATGTGAAAGATTACTCCAATCCTAAATATATGTACATCGAATGAAGACTTTTTGAGGCCATTCCCTTTAACTCATACACAAATTTGTCTGTCTATTTATTTATATATTTCTTTTTTACTATTTTCAACACTCGTAGACGCACTTTTCGTCATCACAGCGAGCTGAAATTCGGCACACAGGTTCATGTCGCGTGACAATTGAATCTATCAAAATTTGAACCGGAAATTTCCATGGAAATCGGGAAAACTCATTTGAAAACTTGGTACAAATTTGATTAGTGATAAATCCGTTTCAGGAAAAATGCAGTTTCCCGATTTTTCCGACTTTTCCGGAAAATTTTCCGGTAAAAAAGCTTTCTAAATTATGCAGGATCAAGTTCCCTATCAACTGGCATCATTACTTTCTCTCCGACAATGGTGAAAACTTGCAGAAAAAATCGAGGAAAATTCATGTAAAACACTCTTCCGGAATTTTTCCGACCAAGGAAGCGTTTGAGTGTTTTGTAACCTAAGACAAAGTTGTAGAGCGAATTGAGTTGCAGAAATTTACTTTTGTGGAAAACTCCGTGGAAAACCCGGAAAAGCGGAAAACCATCGGAACAATTTTCATCGATTAGTGATAAATCTGTTTCAGGAAAAATTCTGAATTTTCCAATTTTTCTGGAAAATTTTCCGAAAATTTCCGGAATTTTCCGACTTTTCCGGAAAATTTTCCGACAAAAAAGTTTTATAAGCTATGCGGAATAATTTTTTTTCCGTCCTACTGGCATCAATACTTTCTCTTCAACAATCATAAAAACTTGCATGAAAAATCGAGGAAAATTCATATAAATTTTTAAAAAAAATTTATAGTAATAAGAAAAGTCTGTGGAAAACATGGAAAATCGGGAAAATTCATGTTATATGGGATCAAGTTGGAATACAGCTAAAAAGCGCTGTTTAAAACATAATTTGAATTTCAGAAAACCGTTGCAGTACTTCAACGATTCGATACTCGAAAAATTTTTGTTTTCGGATCGGCACCAAACATGACTTAAAAATTGTTTTAAAATATCTCCATGCAGCACGTAATAACAATTTAGTTAACGTGGAAAAGGCAGAAAATAAAATAAGTAAAAAGAGAGTTTTCAAACAAAACTGAGGCCAATCCGCATGAAAAAGTAGAAAATAAACTTTTCTTCACACACAGAGGTGGACTCAGATTTTATTCCTTGACAATCACTGATATATTTCAGTATGATCAATCAGAGGTAATAGGTGATTTGATTCATGAAGAGAAAGAATATTCAAGAGAAATGTCCCAACCAAAAAATCTGAGTCCACCTCTGTGTGTGAAGAAAAGTTTATTTTCTACTTTTTCATGCGGCTTGGCTCCAGTTTTGTTTGAAAACTCGTTTTTTACTTATTTTATTTTAAATTTGCTGGTGTGATCGAGACGTATCATTCAAGAATTTTGGAGCCATTGGGGCAGAAAAAAAAGCGGGGCAAGGGGACCATAATTTTTACGGTGACCAAGAATCAAAACATTTCATTCATCCACAAAACTTCTGCACTAGCCTATGTCTTCCAACTAGATTAATTAGTTGGAGTATCAAACAGTAACTCATTTATTAGCTACCTACCGAAAATTTGCCATTTATTCTTTAAATTTAATTTGAACTTGTCTATAAAAATTAAGGTACAGCGCCTATACGTCGCCGGTAGATCTACCCAAATAATCAATCTATAAAAAAGGGTAGGGGGGGGCAAAGAAAAAACAACAACAAACTTTTCTCAATTAATTTTCTATCCAATACCTTAGAACTGGACATCATATACCTAAATCCAAACCATGTTAAGCACTTGTTGTATAGCCACTAGGCAAATATCTCGTCTCCATATTAGAATACTGGCGCCAAGTCTTCCAGCTAAATATACGTATAAATGCATGCACATATACATAAATTCGCCAACTTCTCAACCAACAACAATACAGAATGCCCTCAATCGAGGAAAAATAATGTTTATTTCACGCGACTTGTTCTTCCCTCTGGGTCCACATATTCTGTACACCGTCACCCCCGCATATAGTGATATAAAATTTATTGATTAATTAATTACAAAGAACAGCAACAATCCGAGTATATACGAAAAAAATGTAGTACAAACACGAACTTTCGTCCCGATTTACATTACTGAGCGCGAGTCCTTCACGTGAGTTTCTCTGAAAGTTCTTGATGTGGGGAGTTCTCTGAAAGCCGGGCGTTACAAGCCATTTCACCCTTAATTTTTTGTTTTGAATCCCTTACTGAGTTGGACAACGGATGTGCATTGGACTCAAATCGACTACATACATATCTACATATATGGGGCTGGCTATATGGGTTACATGCACTTTAAAGCTTATGAAAATTTAATTTACGTAATTATCCCGAATATATGTTTGGATGTGTTTGCGACCATCGAGATCATTCATGTTTAATAGTCCTGGCGGCGAGGTATAATGGCGCAAGTGTTTTAGGATATTCATAATTCAGAGCGCGATAGTGAAACGACTAGTCGCGCGACTATAGCTGTTTGTGCTGGTGCTGCAAGTCTGGAACAATAGCGTGTCGTATCGTGACGTACTTTATACTCGAAATGGGGACACTTATGCTGCAGTCATATGAAAATTGTATTGGCAGGATGAAAAGAACGCTCTCCATAGAGGTTCGATGAACTCTTCCAGGATGTTTTTACTTAAAAAAAAAATCTGTGCTGATTATTGGAATTTGATTTGCGGTGACAGAAATAAGGTTAGGTAGTTCCTATCCTATAAATACTATACCTGTTCAAATTGGCAATTTTAGTGCCATCCGTTATGAATCATAATCACATTTCTGAATCCTCCTGAGTAAACAATGGTCAGGTTTGGGCTTTTGCAATATTCTCATGGAGCTTGTCCAAAGTAAATAAGGATTCTAGCTGTGTCACCATAATTTTCTGCTCACACTCAAATTAACTTCTTTCACAATGCTTTTACCTTGCTGATTAAATAATAATGGCAGTCTGTAAGCAGTGACGGCGGTGCGGGGGGGGGATAGTAATTCAATGCATATCCTGAGCTAAAAGAGGAGAAATATATGTTTTGTAGAATGAGGTGATAAATACATGCTTTTATTTCCTTAAGTTTGAACATAAATGTGGGGCAGGGTTGGAAAGGGCGGGGGGGGGGGGGGTAAGAACAAAGAAATGGATTTGAATCGATGAATATTGAATTATACTGGCTTCATTTTGTTTTATATCAGGAGGTGGGAGGATGGGATCTAGTGAAACCAGATGGTACTTACGTTGCAGGAGAGCACAGAATGAATTTCCTTCCTCAGGTGTGAAAAAGCTTTTTATAAACCGGTAGAAATCAAATATTGAACAATTGAACAACATTCGAATGGTATCAGAGTATTGTTCGGCTTTCGTTTCCAATTGTAGAAGCAATGGAACATACTAAGGACGAGCTCTATAATATGTGAATCACATATTTGTATTTCACTATATTCATTTTCATGGTTGATAAAAATATTCGCATCCTTCTCGAATCCTTTCACCAGCACCCCGATCTTGGAAAATGTTATCAAAAAAATTGTGTCAGTTATCTTCTTATGGAAGTTTGATGGTCTCGATGTAGGTAGGTACATAAATTATTGCAAAGCTATAGATACACTCATAATCATATCTGGCTATTGATAAATCGACGACATCGAACTCAAATAGACAATCGACTCTCAGGTATAACCACCTGCACGCACCACTTGCCCGAGTTACAGAACTCCTCCATCTCTTTCACCCTTCGGTTATTTACATCAATTTAGAGAAAGTGTAAATGTTGAAGGTTCTCTGTGGATGTGATAAGCCAATCAACAGTTAGCATTAGTAGATATATTTGAAATCAGTGATATGATCATGCCACATTTATTCAAAATTGCTATTGCATAAAAAAATACATGTTTTAGGTTTTATTCCCATCCTTACAATTGATAAAAAAAAACAAAAAAATCAATAATTTATCCAAAGCCACAAATTAAATTGTCCCCGGTCGAAATCATTATTGTTTCATGTTCTGTTAAAATAGAAATAAATCCGGAAATGTATTATTCAATGAAAAAACAGTCACCTCCCCGCCTATTGTAAAACATCCTCAAATGTGCGATGATATCATTACTTATAGCTCCCTTGAGGTACGAAACAGGTACGAACACCGTTTTCCTTAACATGTCACTGTCAAAGATTCTGCGTGGAGGTGACTTTAAATTTATTGCACGGAACATATTTCTCATGTCTCATCTCTAGCCGCACGACTTTATTGAGCTGAATTTGCTGTGATGAATACATAACGCGTTGGGATTTTCTCGTCCACAAAGGCAAAAAAAAAAAGAATGTCATGTCATAAAGGACATTATGAAAGGAGAATTTGTGAAATGTCCTTAAGATTGTGTCACTATTCGAAATATTTTGTAAAAAGTTATGTTGTGCAACGCCGCGCCGTATTACATGTAGTGGTCAATAGATGAATCAATATCGAACTCTCTCTCTCTCTCTCTCTCAGCCTTTGTTCCTTTGTTCTTCAATTCAATTCCGTCAACTGCCCCATCTTTGGGCATACATATGTATGTACTTTTTCAGACGCGTTAATTTTCACAAAAATCGCTTTTCAATAGTTTGTCGTGAGTTCTAGTTGGTTCCACAAAAACTTTTTCTTTGTACAAAAAGACTGAAAATGCATGCATACACATATGTTCACATGTATACATATATGCGGGTCAGGACACTTGTGTAACTTAGCTGTTAAGAAGACACGGTTCATTTACTGTTGCGAAAAGCTTTCAACGGAATTTAAAGTTTTCCGGTGCTTCGATGCTGTGCCACGGAGACGGACGTGCCCTATGAGAGTAGCTACGTGATACGAACTCATTCGAGAAATGTCTTGACAATGGAAACAGGATGTATAGTTGGTCATTCTCCAATGAAATTAAAGGGAATGAGGATTTGTTAATTAGTCACAGTGTACTGAGTATAGTAGGTGAACCAAGAAACGTTGTCGTCGTCGCCCAGAATAAGAAGGATGGAAGGGGAGGTATACCTTCATTGTGCTAAATTATGGGAATCAGGGCACGTAAAGATGTGCAACATATTTACGCAAGTAAAAAATTATATTTGTGAGTAGGGAAGGGATAGGGCTTAGGGTTAGTACTCTAAATGGTCTAAAGACATTTTTTATTAGGTCGATTAAATTAGACATTATGTAGGGACTTTGTAAACAATTTGTTAGGGAGGGGTGGGTGAAGGGAATGGAAGTACACCCCGTCGAAAAACGTAAAGAGTTATTCTCATACAGCCACAATTTATCAAGTGTTCGAGATGCTTTCTTGTAGCGACCCTAGCTAACTAAATCTTGCAGTTGTATACTAAAGAAAAATATATATTGTAGTATCTTGTTCTGCTTGGTGGAGGGGGGGGGGGGGGTTTCTTTAGTAAAAAACAACCATTAAACAGTTCGTCAGAACCGGATTTACTCTGATATTAACGAATTTTGTTTTCCAACAAAAACCGGATTTACACAATAGAACTTTACAAAAAGTTAAGCAATTCACTGAATTTGTTAGAGAAGCTGTTTTTTAGCGAAACCAGATGTGATATGATGTAAGTAAAACAAATTTGTCCAGATGGTGAAACTTTTCACTGATCAACATATGAATCGGTGTTGGTATAATCCTCATCAACGAATATAGGTTCAATTTTATTAACTGATCACCGGTTCTGCACAGGTTCATTATACCGTGCTTAACGTATACCAGATTAAGAAACATGGCAATAGTACAATGCTATATCGTCCAATTAAAGAAGTAGAAGAAGAAGGCAGTGATAACGAGTTCTACACACTACAGGAAGATGTACTTATCTCACTTGAGTGTGATCTATTATCAAAGTAACTGTCTTATGAAAAAACGTGCGTATATTTTCGCCATTTCTATTTCTTTAATATCATTCAACAAAACCCAGTAGGTATAACTTACAATGAGGAATGATCAATCGTCCAGTAGATTTCGTTTTTTTTTGCAACACTAGTTAGGATAGGATCTTAAAAAATGATTGAAAATCCTCAGGATCTTAAAAAATGATTGAAAATCCTCAGGATCTTAAAAAAGCATAGAAAATCTTGGGATAGGTACGTAAAAAACCAAAGAATGGAGGAATAGGAGAAAGTCTGTTTTTTTCTTAGAAGCGAAGGGGAATGACCATTCTAGGTACAACACCTCCAGATATGAGAGATGTTTTAAACGGAGGGGGGGGGGGGGGGGGGGTTCAAAGTATTATCTAGTACATTTTGGAATATTTAGTACAGATTCGAATTCCTCAGGTCCTGAGAAGAAGTTTGACTACTCACACTCCTATACTCGGAGCCTTAAATAGCTATTTATTGCCATTCCCATACACATTTTTTTGTGTTTCCCTCGTTTTAGGGTTCCGTACCCAAAGGGTAACAACGGGAACCCTATTACTAAGACTTCGCTGTCTGTCCGTCACCAGGTTGTATTTCATGAACCGTAATATGTAGACAGTTGAAATTTTCTCAGACTGTGCATTTCTATTGCCGATATAATAACAAATAATAAAAATAAAATTAAATTAAAAATTAAAGGGGGGCCACCATACAAGACACGCGATTTTTTCGGCGTTATTTTCCTCGATAAGTACGCATATTTTTTTTTCAAATCACAGCATTATTTTTAAATTTTGTACAATGGTACGGAACCCTTCGTGCGCGAGTCCGACTCGCATTTATTATTCGAACTGAGGTACTAGATTTTTCGCTTTTTAGATCGGCTCTAACTCAGTTGGGTTATGTCTGATCTGAAAACGGGTTTCACTGTTCGCCTAATTACCAGCTACAATTCGTAGAAGAATGTTTTCTCTGCAAACGTTTAGGGTGTGGATATGAACCTTCAGCGGGGGAGGTGGGTGGCTCCAATACAGCATGTTTTATATCAAATTGAAGGCCTCGGCGAGTACTATCGTGGGTGGTGTACTCTTTTTTCGATTCAGAAAACTTTTTCGGGACGGTTTTGTCTCCGGAAAACCCATTTTCATGCATTTATATATATACCCCAGTTAATACATTTCGCATATATATTTGCAGTTTCTTCTTCCATAGCCATTAATGCTCCCTTATGAACATTTTTCTCATAGGAAGTCATTTTCCACGACTCGCCAATTCTGCGTAATCACGAGAAGTAGAAAAGTCCACTTTTTCACCCAAGAAAGTCGCCAAAGCTTTCCCTTACTGAATTGAATTAAACATTGTAAAAAAAAATATGTTCAGAGTATCATAGGGCATCGTTTAAGATATCTCTCCTGTGTGGAGGTGTCGGGCCGAAAGTTATATGAAAAGTGGACATTCCTCTTTGACGGAGTCTGGCGTTATACAGAAAAATACAACTGCCCATGTTTGAGCGAGTCAAAAATTTAAGAGAAAATAAAATTGTCATTTTTCAATTCCAAAATGCTCCTGCTCTACTCTATATATGGTTGGAAGATATGGAAGGGCACCTTTGATATCTAGGAGAACAAAAAGCAGTTTTAATTGAAAAATCGTGGATTAAGCTAAAAGCTGTCGCTAGATTAGATTGGATTAGATTTGTGAAGGGGTGTATAGGCGTTAGCCTCGCAAATACTGCGACCTGAAAGATCTATTGTGAGTCCCCGTTGAATTTGCTTCATTTATAGGTTTAGACTGTTAATAAAGTCTAGAACCATTCTGAGCGTGAGGTTCCATACGTAACTTCGTAAAGCTGTCGCTATGTTCCTTGAAAGGTTAAAAGAGCAGTAATTAAGAAATTCTACGAATATGTTGCTTCTACTTAATAGATAATCTTGAATATCTTGAATTCACAAATTTTACCATCCTATATTATGAACGCAGGATAAGATGTGTAAATGTACAGCAGGTTATTTCTGGATACTGCACAATGATATGACATCTGCTGTCAAATTATTTTCATAAAATATTAAAAATTTCTGCAAGAAATAGAGGAAAAATAACACCGGTAAAATAAAATTCCAATGATTGGTGTCAAAGTTCTCAATGCTTCATCATCGACAAATGAATGCCCAACGACGCGACGTCGTTCGTACATTCTCATTTCTCATCGAAAAGGAGCTTTAAATAAATCTCCCCCCCCCTTCTTCCTACCAACAAACGATAAGAGTTGTACCCCTATATAGAAGAGTGCTTTAAAAATCTTAGGATAGGTGGAGCTAGAGTGAGGGGATTATCTGAATATCTTAAATTCATTGTTTTTTTTGCTTTCTCTCTAATGTTTTAAGGACGAACTCAAAGGCGAAATAATCGGGGTTGAAGTTGAAGTTGGAAGCTATAGTAGTACTATCTGGAAAACAACAAACAAAAGCGCACAACGTACATATGCTCGCTCGTATAGTATACAAAGTACTTTCGCAATAAAATTCTAAAGTGGAGGCCTGACTGCTCCACAACAACCACCTTTCTCCATCTAAGTTTACGGCAGTTTCTTTAAAAGCTGTTAAGGAGCCGTCGCTGCTTCCCGTGCTGATTCCGTTGATTTGGATGCTCAATGGAGTGTCAGTAATATACAAGGCTGCCTTGCCGTACATAAATTTAAATGTGCTGAAAACAAATGAAAAAGAACGAGAAATAGAAGGAGAAGGAGAAAGAGACGAAGAAGAAGAAGAAGAAGGATAATAAAACTTTCAGTTCTTTCAGGCCATCAGTTTAGTAGAAGCAGAGCTCTTCCTTTTCGAACTGTTACGCTCCTGTACGAAAGATAGATCCACAAAAGGACGACTTGGCAGTGTGTGCGTGTTTGAGACTATATATAAGTCGATTTCTTTCTTATAAAGGCGCTGATGAGGTGGTGGCGGCGCCTATAAACAGTGCCAAGAAATAGAGAACTTGGGAAGAATTTGTTGTTTTTTTGTTTTTTTTTTTTTACTGCGAACCGACTGAAAGGTTTAAAGCGCAAAGGAAAGGATTTTCCCAGATTTTCTCAACGCACAATAAATACAAAGCTTTTGACTGGTACGTATAGCTATACCAAAGGCTTGAGGGGGATTCCCAGATTACGAGATGGTTTGCTAGGGTTAAAGCAGCCGGCACATGATGACATTTTGCACAGATTTGCTAAGAATTTTCTATAAGACGTCGTCGTCGTCGTCGTCTAGGCCTTATTTACAAGACAACAAGTATAGAAGAAGTGGAAAATAACGGGATAAATGCTGCTTTATTGGTTTCGAAATTGGGCAATTTTAAAAACAATTCGTTTTATTAGTGCCTTACCAAACCAGATGATGTTCAAACCCCTTTCTGCTGCTCTGAAAGGGAAAATTCGAAATTTTTAATCTTTAGCCTTCGTAGAATGTGTTTAGCTGCTGTAAGGCCTACTGAATTCTCTGTATGTGTGTGCTTGGGTATGCTTTGCTCTCTTATTTAATTTGGCGATTTAATGCGATGTTTTTTGTTAGATACACGTACATGTTGTCATTGTCATGTTCGTCTATTGTACTCCTCCTCCTCTCTCCCACCCCTACCAATTTCCCTTTTATCCTGTCTTTTGATTGCTTCTGGTTACGTCAAAAATCATGGGGGAGCGAATTTCAAATGTTGAGCAGCATTAAGCTCTTGTAAATGGATTTCTGAGGAAATATGAAATCTTTTATCAAGTCTTCCAGAGGGGTAGGAGTCTAGGGGTGGGGGGGGGCTTAGAGCGAGTGGTTAAAAGGTTTTTTTCTTCTTTCGTTTTTTTTTTTGTTTAAATTACGAAGTCTATAGCCTAAAAGAGCATCTGTTGAGCGGTTGATTCACGTTTCATAAGACTTAGACTTTAAGCACACTTGAGACTTGTCAACAGTGGAAGAATTGTTGAAAATATGGAGGATGTGGTACTTTATTTCTTTTGTTATCGGTATGGTTTAGAATCTGTTGTCTAAATAAAATATTACTAATCAAAAAAGGATTGAGAATTTCAGATATGGCTAGAAAAAGTTCTAGGTAAATCTATATTGCTATTGGTGGATTATATCGACTTGGAATTGTCGATGCAATTAAGGAAAACTTAAATGTGTTGAGTTTGGTCGAACGCCAATATTGCCGGTCGATAAAAAAATGTCTCTGAGATATATCACTGCTGGGTTGGGTAGCTCATCAGCTGTTTGATATCAAGTTGTTGTGTTTTTGCTTAATTCGCTACTATAAATGTAGAATACATAATCATGAAAAAGCCTAGGATTAAAATAGGGGATAGCTTTTACATGTCCCGACTACAAGATTTTGTACCGTATAGCGGGAAATGGAACTAGAAATCATAGATCATTTTTTGATCCTTCGAGCCGGATAACAATTATATTTACGGTGGGGCATATCTATATATCTCAACTCACTCATGGGTGTAATTGTCTAATTCTTATGTTCTGATCTTTTCTGTCATCCGAGACAACACACTTTTAGTATTAAGAGGAGTCAGTACCAAGATTTGCATTCATACTCTTGCGAGCGTGGCCTTTGGTTCGTTATTTTAAAACACAATATTAAATAATTAATATATAAGTTCTTTATTTCACTCTAATCATATAAAATTCACAATTCCTCAATTAATCAACTCAACTCTAATTATCGCTAACACTGTACTTTCAATTATTGCAATCTAATTACACACTTTCGCTTCTTTATTACTTTCACTAGTTAACACTGCAACGTCTAAGACAAGACTCTTTTTCTGGCGATGACAACTGTTATATTTATACCCTAGAAACTCTCCGGATTATTCTGGAGTATTCTATTTCCAAAAGCTTCTTGACTGTTCTATTCATTCTATTCATTCTATTCCTGAACCGTCCCGAACATTTAATCATCGATTCTCTGAACCTGAAGCTGTTTACTCTCCATTACCAGTAGATGTCACCAGTTGTCTCTTTCTATTGCACGTAACAATACATTTTTCAATGCGAATTTCGGGCAAACTATTTGTAGCAGAATAATGATTTATATCTTAAATTAAAGGTAATGACGAAGTCTAGTAAATAACGTCGGCAAAAATTAAAAAAAATGTATTAGAATGGAGATATTAGCTCGGAAACTTGTAAAAAATGGTAAAAATTGAAGTCTTTTAAATCAAATTCCTGTGGGTAGGTATTCTCATTTCTTTAGATTGTGATTATTTTAGAAAGATAAAATCTAGATCAAGCAAATAACGTCGAGTTTTTTCAATTTTTAGTGGCGCTTTGTATAATTATCTGATTTTAATAGTACTTGTTTTTTCTCCCGATATTTCACCGACGAGAAATTGCAATATTTCGTTGAAAATTGTTGCAATACAAAGCAAAATAGCATATTTAACAATTATGGGCAAAAAAAATTTAGGAAAGTAAATTCTCATTAAAATTTTTTCAATTTATGTGATCTGCGAATTTTTCGTCTTAAATTGTATGGTTTTATCGGATGTTGGGTTTCTGTCTTTTCCGGTAGATGTCTCTAATGCACTCCGTGGTCTAGGTCTAGGCTAACTTTATATGAATTCTCTCACTTTCAGGACACAAACCTACCTATAGTAAATTTTATTACCTACAGGTTCGCTGGTATCTAAATTGAAACTTTTGTTGAATACTGACTCCTCTTTAAGACTTAACGTGAACTGTACGAAACCACTTCAAAGGTTTAAATCGACTTGTAAAAATTTAATGGGGAAAAATAAAAGTTGGCACTATCATAAAGATACTAGAAAGGGAACAATTTCTCTACATCTCTTTCCCTCTTTCGCTCACCCCTCTTTCTATCTTCCTACCCCTCTCTCGCCCAGTTTCTCTTACCCTCTCTCCCACTTCTCTCACCCTCCATCGCTCCCTCTCACTCACCCCTCTTTCTCTCTTCCTGCCCCCTCTGGCCCCCTTTCTCTCATTCTATTACCCTCTCTCTCATCCCGTCACCCTCTATCTCTCTTCTATTCTCACTCTCTTTCACTCTCTTTCTCTTACTCTCGCTCACGTTTTCTCTAACTTTCTCTTTAGTATGGAGCCAAATGAGAATCTTGTTGATTCAATTCTTACACTTCCTTTCATTGGGCTTAGGATATTTTCTGGACTCATCGTTCTTTAAGTCTAATGAATTGCACCCTTAAGCCTAGTACTAAGGTCGGCGCTAAGCTAAATTTTGTATGAAAATTTAGCAAGCTAAATGATATTGGCGAAATTTTATCCTGATTTTTAGCAAGAGCGGTACTAAGGTCAACGCGCTAAATTTGCCTTTGGGTTTTGATTAGAGATGGCACCACCAGTAAGTCTCCAAAAAATTTAGCTTGAATTTATCCGCCCATCCCGTTCTTTAGCGCGCTAAAAATATTTCTTGTCAGAGTTCTGAGATTTGATAAATTTAATGACCGGATTTTTGTAGTTAACGTAGTTTTGTACGTCTTTGCTGTAAGTTCGGATGAATTGGATTTCTTCTCGCGGCCGTATTTTCAATATCATTGTTAATTTTTTTTCTTATTGTATATACATTATGCATATTATTTTCATATCTTTAATATTTCTAAACTATGTTAACTATCTGTTTTTAGAAATATTATGACCGGGCGTTATATTTCCGTAAAAAAAAATCAAAATTCTTCTTCTTCTTGTTTTTAATATATCTTTTCTCTGAGTCTCCGCTGTCATATTTTAGCTGCTAAAGAACGGCCCGATATTGGAGACCCGCTAAAATTTAGCTTAGCGTAGACCTTAGTACTAGGCTTTAGGGTAGATTTCAATGAATATGGCGCTTGTTATACTTCCCTTATTTTAATGTTGTTGTTTTTTCTTTAAACCACGCAGATATTAATCTTGGGAAAAAATCAATCCACCATATTGGCTGCTTATTGGAAGTTCTTCATAAATCCCCACTTCAAATTAATTTCAATGTTTTAAGAATTTCCACAGCATCCCGTTATTTATTATTAAATTCAAAAGGCATGCAAAAGCATAGGGTGATTAATTGAGTTTCACTGTATACTTAAAGTTGGCATCATTCCAGAACCATAATAGCTGCTCCTCTCCTACCATTCCCTTTCCCCATGCTAAAACGTAATGTTATAATTCAACCCTTTTACCCCCCCCCCCCGGCTCTACTCCACATATTCTTCTTATATGTATTTACGACCAGCCATCAACTATTCAATTTGTTGTAATGCACACGACTATAGAATGTAAAAGAGCACACATCTGTTTAGGGAATTTCAGAGATTTAATTAAACATGAACAGGAGCTTAGTCAACAACACTCAACACTGACCACATCCTGTAGGGCAGTTACTACCGCAATATTAAACGCCACCTGGAGGACGAGTACGTACCTACTGAGGATAATATCATCTGAAGCTGAACCCGTCCGTTGCGTCTATGTGTAGGTATAGAGTAAGTTATTTAGCTCGGTCATATCCCAACGACCTCAAAGAGATATCCGACGAAATTATTCAAATCCTAAAATCTTTGAAATTCAATAAAACTTTGAGAAATGCTTAACTTTGGTGAAGGAAAAGTTCCATACCAAATTCCTCTCGTCTTTCCCCCGTGCTGGGAAGTTTGGAATTTCTACCTGCAACACATAACGATTAAGGATGAGAAGGACATCATCGCATTTTCCATGACTTTGAAATTGAGTAAGTTGTTCATCAAGTGCGTGTTTGGGGGAGGAGGGGAGTAGATATAGATAGATGCAGGTGATATTGTAGCCTCCTCCGATCAAGTATAGTATATACATATAGCAGCACAGATTATACTCCTCCGCCTCTCTCCATAAACCTATATTTGAGTACCCATATAGAAATTATTTTCACAGGCAGACATTGTCGCAGAGTATCCGGATAACATAAATCATCTGTAAACTTTCTGAACAGTACCTTGGTAGTATGTTGGTATACAATGTTAATGGACGGCGCGACACTCCTATTGCAGAGAATGCATATGGGGCCGCTATCTACCGCTAGATAATGGAATTCATTTCATTTACACAGCGACTGCAGTGCCTGCTGGTGGAGTGTTTGTCATTATGGAGGAAAATGAAATCTGCCCCATTGAAATCTGGAGTACCGCGTCGCCGGCTACATTATTATCCTCTCTCTAACTCGTGTATAGGTCGTGTAATGAACCAAGTCTATAGCTGTTGTTTGGGAAGGAGCACGATCCGCCATGGCTCGTAATTGCCGAGATAAAACACTTTTAATTAGCTTGTGGAGGTGTACATGTGAAACGAATTTAGGCTTGCGTTTAAAGCGATTATTTTGGTTTAATATCGGAAGTGTCTAGAGTGAATTATACTGCTGTAAAGGAGCTCACTAAGATTTTTGTATTATCAATGCTATACCAGTTGTGGACCATTCGGGTGGACAGTGGACATTGTAATAGAGTTGGCTTGAATCTTGAAACCAGAGAAGAGTGAAATGGTTTTGCTGCTGAACAAAGAGGTAAATTCCTTTCGGACTTTTATATCTATTTTACTCGTAGTGTAAATAAATTGTTAGAAATATTAGATGCCATGTAGAGATTTATAATTTATAATAGATGGCAGCACTGGTAGTCATTCTTATGTTACTATAAATTATTATAGCTCTGTTTTTCTCTATATATTTCGTCACATAGGCTTTTATTCACTTAATGTAATCAATTATTTCTGAGCTACTGCTGAACTAATTGAAAGTAGGGTATACATACAAAAATCTGAAACTGCTTTTATCCAATTTCCCAGAAAAAAGGATCGAAATTTAAAATATTTTTTCGTTTAACACCAACAAAACACAGCTTGAATTTGGGTACCTACTCAACTCTACTCTTCCTTCGTTGGCTGGTATATGAATGAACAAAACTTACCTATATTCAGCCACATTGAGATTTCTTGTGACTTTTATTAGATGGGCATTCGTGCAATCCTGTGAAACATAAAAATGCTTTTAACTGGATAATCATATATTGTCGACGAAACTAAAATCTTTTCCTTTTTTTTTGCCTTTTCAGGAACTTGAACCTTGAACGGACGGACATATTGAGGAAGCTCAAGAGGTAAGTGCTTTCAAAAGATGATTTATGTTAGACCCTTATGTATGTCAGCATCTGATATAATCCCTCTTAAGTCACTAGAGATCTCTAGCAACTTTTTCAATTTAGTTATTTCATGATCATAATGTTGAATTTAGGATTCTGTGAAGCATTTCTATACTTTACGTAATGAGAAAATATATGTGGGAACAGGTGAGGTTTTATGTATTGAATATCGAAAATGAGTAATGAGAATAGGACGATGGCGTTTTATATATAATTGAAATGTAGTAGAATTTTTTTTTTTTAGATAAAACAAAATTGATATTAATTTGTTTTTTTCAATTTTGTTGATTCAATTTGGTATATAGACTGTCACCAATTTTGGAAATATTCAAAATACTGCGAACATTTGAAATGGATTCTAGAAGTTCCGATCCCATTCAACAAATGGTCAGGCAGATTTAAATATTTGTCATGAAGTTCAAAACCCTCATTATGATGATTATCAAAAACTAGAAAGGCTGTTGAGGCGACTGACAAGTGATCCATTGAATAAGCTCGCTACGTTGATTAAATGTAATTGGTATTCTCTCCATAATGGAAATTTCCAAGTTAGAAAAGGGTCTTCGAAGGTTAATAGCGAATGTCAATAGGATTTGGCATAAGAGTTCTTTAGTTGAGTGTGCGTGCGTTCGGGAATGCGGTGATTTAATGTTGTTGTTATTGTTGATGTAGCATTCTACACCGCACAAAGTTAGTTGAATTATTATATAGTAGATTCGACGACGACGACTTATAAATATGTTTGATGTCTGGTGAAAAGCTAAATGAAAACGGCAACGTAACTTTTAATAAGATATTTTTCCACTTATTCTATAAGTCATCTGAATCGGTGTACATTGCATTCAGAGCTGGGCAATACTTAAGCAAAAAAAAAAAAGTACAACTTTAAGTACATTGTCGTTACTTAAGACTTAATACTCAATACTTTTGAAATGCCCCTACTTAGTACTTGAACATAAGTACTTGCTTCTATTTACTTGTACTTAAAACTTAGTTTTGTTTTTAAGTACCAAGATTTTTACGTAAGTACTTCTCAGTCTATTAAGTATTTACAAGTATCTACATAACTCTTCGTAGAAAAGCAAACATAACCTCTAGCGCACCTCAATTTTTGTTGAGTTTTAAAGCACGCAAAGAACTGTTAAATCATGTGCCGCACTCACGCGTCAAGGCAGAATCTTAGACTAACTTATAACATAAAAAAAATATAAAATCGGCATTGCCTCGACTTGATGACATAACCACTGACATGTATAATATGGACTAACTACGTTCATAGAAGTACACTGCAGAAAGTGGGCCAACGTCTATATTGCTGACTCTTTCGATATAAGCACCAAGTACCAACTCAGAGAGAACTGTAAACAACAAATAAATAAGTGGGTTCGTCGAAATAAATGTTTTTAAGTTAATCATTTAGGGTTATTACTGATAAAAACTATTTTACCAAAGATAATATGTTCATTAGATACGCAGAAGAAATTCTAAATGTTTTATTAAAATAACTTTCCGAGCTGCGTGCTCACTTTTTCAACTTCCCGTCAATGATTTTTTCAATGTTGGCACCGACATGTAAGAATTCTTTTTGACACAAGCAATTGTGCCCACGGGAAATATATAAGAAAGCAGTCCATATTATATATGTCAGTGGACATAACCAAGGGTAAGCAAGCAACGCCTCGCTTCAATATAAAATCAACGATGCCTCGACCTGATGTAGGAAAGGCCTCAGTTATCTCTTTGAAATTTACTGGAAATTATTTCCTTAGAATTGTTATGCATTATTGGAGACGATAATGGGTCCTTGGACGGACTTCTAATATGAGAGGTGAAAGTTTTACTCTACCTGCAGCGCCGAAAACTATAAAAACTATGAATAGTAGCCACTAGTTACTATACATATTATAGTTGTACTTAAGTACTTTTTCTTTGGTATTTGCCCAGCTCTGATTGCATTGATCATCCATAGAACTTTTGCTTCGTTTTTAAAGCTTGCAGATCTTTGTTAAACTTATTAATATGTAAATTGGTAGCAAGCCGTCCCACGAGTTTATGGTTTCTAATTCGACCTCGACACTGTCCTGCGGTTATTCTCCTACTTAGTCTCCCTCCTACTTGTATAGCTTCTTCTCTCTTATTACAATTTCCATATTACCTAATACTATATTTCTTCTTAAAAGTATTTCATTTGTTTGATACAAAACTAACCAATTTTCATTTCAATTGGCAACACTGTAAATTGTTTCTCACTGAATATATAGCTGCGGTGAAGACAAATGATTGCTTTGCTACACTCGACAAAACAACAAAATACATTGATCCGAATATTAATTAAGGGCAACCCACTCTTCATACAACTTTGGCCCAACATAAACAGACATGAGAGATGTCTTTTAAACGATGCATTATGACACTCTGAACATATTTTATTAATAACGTTTATTTCAATTAAGCGGGGGAAAGCTTTGGTGATCGGTATCTTGAGCGTATCTTTTTTGGGTGAAAAAGACTTTTACCTCAAGTGATTGTGCGGAATTAGTGTGTCGTTGAAAATGACTTCCTTTCACAACAGGACACTAATGGCCGTGAAAGAAAGAACTGCAAATATATATGTGAAATGTAGTAACTGGGGTGTATGTGACCCATGTGCATGAAAATGGGTTTTTCGGCAGCAAAAACGTTCCGGGAAAGTTCTCTGAATACGCAGAAAGTACACCACCCGATAGTACTCTCCGAGGCCTTTAGTTTGATATGCAACATACCGTATTGGAACCACTCCACCTCCGCCGGTAGTCCTACCCCCAACTGGGGTGTATGTGACCCAAGCGCATAAAAATGGTTTTTCGGCAGCAAAAACGTCCCGGGAAAATTGTCTGAATACGCAAAAAGTACACTACCCGATAGCACTCTCCGAGACCTTTAATTTGATGTGCACCATACCGTATGGGAACTACCCCTCCGCCGGTGGTCCTACCCCCCCCCCCCCCCCCATCTTCTTTCACGAGTTGTAGCTGGTAATGAGCAGGAGGTGAACAGTGAAACCCGTTTTCTGATTCAACATAACCCTAAAGAGTTAGATCCGATTTAAGGTACTAAAAATCTAGTACCTCAGTTCAAATAAAAAAGAGGGAAATACTAATAAAGTGAGAATGGAGATCACTATTTAAGGCTCCGAGTATAGGAGTGTGGGTACTCAAACTTCTTCTCAGGATCTAAGGAACTTTACTAAAATGTACTAGAAAAAAACTGGGACCCCGACCCCTTAAAATTTCGCAAAAAGCAGGCTACGATAAGCTATTTATGGTCAAATAGGTTTCTACGATATATTCTAAAAAATTTAACACAACAACAGTAAAAATATTATAATATTAAATTTGTATTACCTACAAGTTTGAAATTCGAAAATGAAGCTAAGTAGGGATCAGGATAATTTTACTATAATGCTTAAAAACATTTTACATTTTTAATGAATGACATTCACAAACTTCTCAAAAATTTTAGTATCAAAATGATACAGAATTATGCCATTGCGCGATTTATTTCGGATTTCAAATTTGACAGTACGGGCATTTACGTTATTGGGAACAATAAATAAAAAGATTACTCTTTTGAACTTTTTACCGGGTTAAACTTAATTTTGTTCAAGAAAGAATTTTTTGGGATTTCTTGAACAAAGTTATTGGGAACATGAATTAATTCTAACCTTAATGTTCAGCTGAACACTTTTTGTGTGAGTGTTCGGCCTTCGCTTGGAGCAGACTGGATACTCTAAGGTCTCCCCTTCTATCTGTGGATGAGCTGAAAAAGCTTTCTTACCAAGACCTGATGCGCGTCATTGAATGGGATTCAGGATAGTAGGTACAATGGGCCGCTATGGCCTCCGTGCTTGGGATGGGTATCTCCTGTTCCCACAGTTTTCAAAGAAAACCTTAATGTCAGAGAACATTATGCTATAAGCTTACACATGTTCTTATGAATTCATGCAGAAATATAGGGGGACCATGATTTTTCTTGTACAAGTATTCAACAATATCAAAAACAAAACCAAAATCGCGAATACATAATAAAAGAGTCCGCTGTAAACCGGAAGTCTTTCTCTCTCTATACACATACAAGAAAAAACGAGCAAATTTACAAAGCAATTTTTAATGTTCCTCCAAGTGAGATTTTTGCACGACTGAACGCGCTGTAAATTAATTGAAGAACACGAGCAAGAGCAAGAGTTTCACTTCTACTATATAAGCTCCACTACAACATAATACGGGTGGTACCGTGTTGAAGGTAGTTAAACTGCAGTTTGGTGATGATAGCTCATGCATTTCACCTTTTATACCAAAAAGTGTATTAATTCTCGAGAAAAATCAACTTTTCACACCAAATTCACATTCCACGAGGAGCTCTAATAATGTTGGCACGAGGACGGAACCAGAGATTTCCTTTATTCGTTGGGCAACTATACCATCAAGGTGGAGCTCCATAGGTACTACGTTTCCGTTGGTAACGTCTTCAGTTCACCTCAGAATTGTAGGTAGGTACATACCTACTAATAATAAAATATCTCACGAACAGACTACAATGGTTGAACATCAGTCTCTTGAATATTTTCTGTGCTTTTTTTTTTTAGTTTTTTTTTTGTTTTGTTTTTTTTTGGATCAGTGCAGATATGGTATGCAGAGAAATTGCATGCATTAAGCTCTCTTCTAACCAGATTCCTCTGCAAGCTGCTCTATAGATGATGGGCGAACATAAGCGGAAAAATGTGAACTGAAATTCCTTAAATACTTTGATGCTGTGGATAATAGAAACGGGAAGTGGATGAGGGTTTTCTCAGTTTTTCCTGCTCTTTTACGCCCCATCATAAAAGCTTCCATTCATTTCTTAATCTTCCAACAGATTACACCCATAAAGCTATTATACACCTCTCAAGTATAGTGATGGTGTTCGTTTCTTTGTCTGCCCAACAAAGTTCATTCGAAGTCGAATTGTCTACGTATATAAATATCTCTGGCTGGTGTTGTACAAAATTGCTTACTTCCTTCCTTCCTTCCTTTCCTTTCCCCTCAATAACTAAACTAATTTTTTTTTGGGTATATTTTTTACTGTTTCTGCTCCTGTGGCACCAAGGAACTTTTAACTCGTTCCAAGTTTTGACCAAATCTATTTTTGCCGCTTCGAATACCTATGCTGGTTATGGTCTGCTGGCTATTTCTGCTATTGCTGCTGTTTATTATTTGTGCTACTTGACCCGATTGAACTCCCCCAGAGTGGCGACTCTGTTGTTGTTGCTGCTGCTGCTGCTATTGATGGTCAAACGAGTTAACATGGATAAATAAAATACTTCCCAATTCTCAAGCTCTATAATGCTACACAGAATATAGAATATACCGAAGTCGAGGGTTAGCCACTAAAAAGCCTTCTGGGGGCATAGAAGAAATGTTTTGCTGATAAAAAAAAAAAAAACTTTTTCAGAGATGAATACAAGAAGAGTACTCTTAACGCGAGGAATAAGAAATTGATGCTATCAGAGCCAGATTTTATGAGCACACATTGCCCATTGATGGTTTTTCAGAGAATTCTGTTCATTTTGAAATTCAGCTCAGAGAAAAACCACGATACCTTTAGTTATGTATATGTATAGGAGGTTTGTGTAAGTATAGATCTCTTGGGTCATAAAGTTGAACTTTTTATTAGGCTATTACTCCAGCTACATCGATTTTAAGGGTGTCATCTCATCTGGAGGCTGATAACTGCCTTGAAATTGTGTTTCTTTTGAATTGACATCAATCTGTAATGATAGTATAGAGATGGGATTACATTTCCACACATACACATAAACACACACACAGAACCATTGATAGGACCTTTTCAAGTGCTATTCAATTTTTTATGCGATTACTTTCGATGAAGTTTTAATGAGACACTTAAATACTTACTACAGCACACATTGACTACTTTTTATTTTGATGATAAATTTAAGTAGAGGTATAGAAACTTTGAGTTTAAGTAAAATTATATGTGATATGCGGAAGTTTAGATGTATTTCAAAAAAGCCATTGGGGTGAATAATTGGTGGGAGCAAATTTTTGAGTGGAATCTATATTGCGAAAGAAGTTTAGAGTTCGATTCTCGTTTGAGAGATGACTTGAACGTTAACAATTATATTTTGAAGCCTCTCAGTTCAATGAGTTCTTTCAAGTAGGAATATATTTGTAATCCGTCGACCTGGCGACGACTATTCCATGGTATGATACACGCGGGTGATAACTATAAAAGAAAGAAACAGGATTTATTTTTCTTGGAGTAGGAACTTACAAAATGTACTTATATACCTACTTATTATCATAAGCTGAACGCACTCGAGCTTTATAACCATTGAGCATAAGTATTTTCTAAAAGGTATAATCTCTCATCCGGAATACACTCAAAATAATAGAGGCTCAAGTATGGAGCCTTGAGGGTACTCCTAAGTAAAGGTAATTAATTCTCTAATAATTGTATGCGTACATATCATATGACTATCATGCAGTGCAAGGGAAGAATTGCTTACCTTAGGTTTTCCGATTTAATTTAATTAAAACAAATAAAAACAAGTAAAAAAAATAGAATTGGTATAAAACTAATTCTTATGATACCCCCTAGCTAGATGAATATTCATATGTCATTTCGAATGGTCAATCATCTGTACAAGTTTGATTTTTGAAGTGGTTTTTCGCATATATATATATATATTTCTATAACGGTTCGTCGGACAGAAAAAATGATTATAACTAATTTTATAGGATTTCATATTCTGAAGAATTTGTCAGTACATTAAAACCGTATAGGACTGATCGTTTTCACAGTATACGTAAAAAACATAAATTTTTATATGGCAACACCAAGAAGGGATTGTCCGATTTAGTCCATTTTTGAAATTTTATTTACATTTTTTTATGAAAACACTATGTACAAAATTTCAGCTCTACGTTGAAGCGTTCTAAAGCAGTGTCCAAATATGTAGTGAAAACAAAATTTTTGTATGGAAACCCTACGAAGAAGGGAGGATTTGTCCCATTTTCAAACATAATTTTACTTCCCATGTGCAAAATTTCAGCTCTCTAAATGCACGCGTTCTCGAGTTATCGTAGGGACAGACGGACGGACGGACATGCAAAAATCATAATAACTTTTAATTTTATGCATAGGAGTCTAATCCATATTGTTCTACCATCAAATGGAATGACAAACTTAGTACCTATATCCTATAGATTACATCTAGGATATAAAAATGAAAGAAATTAAAAAATTACGACAACAAATTTCTTCAAAATATTTTCCCCAAAGTCTTTTTATTTGTCCTTCGCTGTAAACTATCAAAGAGAAGCCACAATAAAACCACCTCCATCTGAAAAAAAACCAGAAATAAATTTATCGAACAACATGCAACGAAAAGTATGACATTCGAACATGTCTGGGATCTATATATGACGTCACACATCTCTGTTGCTCGTTCGCCAGTTATAGTCTAGCTACACTAAATAAGAAATTGTTTTAAGCCTAAGGGATGCAATTGAAAAAACACTTTTATGGGACCTACAAACACTGCTATACCGGTAACATGTATTAGGTTGATTTTATTAATTTTTTCTTATGATAGATCAATGCTGGATTTGTTTCAACTGGAGGTGGATTTATTTGTGCTTTCATCAATTTCATGTACGTACATAGGTCGGTTAGGAAGCACTTTGTTTGTTGGCAGGCAAATAGGTTGAAGGGGAATTTCAAGTTGGATAGGAGAATATTATTTTAGAGAAGGGATGGCTTGAAATATGATATTGATGACAAAAATGGATAGTCGGAGGCAAATAAGCAAATGAAGAATTATTGATATTTTTATTTAGCTTTATTTGTCGCCTTTATGCCATAATCGCGAATCTGCTTTTTCGGTTATTTTGATCTGCCATACTCATATGTAACTAGGGAAAATTAAATCTGTATTTTGTTATTCTGTAAAAATCTTACCTATATTACTTTACCAATGAATAACATATTCCCCGTTTTCATTTTCAAAAATTAGCTCAAATACTGGAAAAAACGTTTACTCCTAACATTGCTACATCTCAAAAGATTAATTTCTTAGTTTCATGAAGGCGACGAATAATACTTTCTGTTTCATAAAACACGAATTTGAAATTTTCCATTTTCGTATTTTGCAATTTAATAGACAACTTACTCAGTAGGTACGCTAGAATATTCTTGAGTATCTCTCCACATTCTGAAAACTGTTTATCATTGCTTTTGTTTTCGAAAAATAAAAACGGAAAATTTTAGATTTGTTTACAGCTTTGATTCAAACAGAGTGTAATAATATTTAAGTAAGTACATTGCGACCTTACTATGATTATTTCTTTAATTCCTTTTATTTTAATTTGAAAGCAATAAACTAAAAACTGCAATTCATGCCTACATACTCTAACGTTCTCAATCGTGGGTGCTTGCTTAAGATTAAGAGCAGGGGAGACTAGTTCACTAAGACCCTGTGGACACCGGCGACTAGAGTTGATCTATTGTGTCCTCCCCTAGAGTGATTAAGTTAAATACTATCACTTTTACGAGTTCGATTATTGCCCTTGGGGGAGGGGTAAGCTTGGAAACCTTATTTGGAGACATGATGATTTTCAACCTTAAAGTTGCAAGCGCAGGATATGATATGTTTCGTGACTTCATCCTCCTCTTCACACAGTCGATGCAATTTACTGTTGCAGTTGCTAATTTTCTTCAAAAATTAACTCTTGGAGCTATCGAGAGGAGTATAGATAATTTATTAGAACCGCTACAATAACATTTGAACGATTGGCTTCCCCTTAAATCTTAATAGTTTGGGCATCAGTTGCAGTTAGACAATTGTGATTATAGTTATGGATGCCAAAACTTTTAAGATTTAATCATTTAGTGCATTTTATTTATAAAACTTAGTTATTTTAAAAGTTTTTTTAATATATATTATTTTCTACTTTTTAGCCATACTCTCGAAACTCAACTCTCGAAACTCGACTCTCGAAGTTCGACTCTCGAAGTTCGACTCTAGAAAATCACTCTCGAAACTCAACTCGAATTTTGACTCTAGAAACTCGATTTTACAAACTCGACTATCGAATTTCGACTATCGAATTTCGACTATCGAATTTCGACTATCGAATTTCGGCTATCGAATTTCGACTATCGGATCTCGAAAGGTGCACCAACCCAAAACCCCCAACACGTAAGAAAATTTTACCCCATCGGAAAGCTCCCCATTCACTCATTCTAAATCAAAAAACCCCATGTAAATCCAGGGTTACTATCCTAAAACTGTTTCGTCACGAACGGCACTCTCAGGCGCTCAGACACAAACTTTCTGAGTCAGGAGTCTGTAAGTTGATAGAAAGTTATTAAAAAGCAGAAGAATTTTCATTCTTGAGTAGTCAGTTGAAGTGTCTGGCTTTGTTTGATTAATAAATTTTTGGCAATGTTGTTTTTCGCAACAGGCTTACAATAAAACGGTGTCCCATTCAGAATACAAAAAAAAAAAAAACCATAAAAACTGAAATGTTGAATAAAGCTTTCTTCTGAATCCCTCTACATTCCCTATAAGCACTCTAAGACTGCTTCCCTAGAATCTTCAACGCTCCTTCCGCGCACAAGCACACGATAAAAAGATATGAACGAGGATACGGTGGAAAAGCGCTCAGATCTTCCAAAAAATTGCTTTGTATTCGTCTTTGAACGCTCCTATTTACCGCTGGTTTCGTGTAGCATTTTATACTTAACCAGCGGGAAATGAAATCATACACTATCATTCAAACTGGATGCCTTCTTTGGAGGATATGATGTTTGAAAGATATGATGCATGTGTCTAAATTGGACACTTTATAGGACATTCGTACAGGCATGTCCTAGGGAGAAAACAATTCAAGTTCCTTCGTACAAGTACCGCATGTATGAAAAGTACTTGTAACTAAAGTAGTTTCTTAGTACTTTCTTAGAATCTTTGTACGTTGGCAGTAATATAATGAAGTTTATCGAGTTCAATTTATAGATATTAATAAATAAATACCTTTTGATAACTATAATATGTATAGTAACCAGTGGGTACCATTTATAGTTTTTTATAGTTTTCGGAGCTGTAGGTAGAGTAAAATTTTCACCTCTCATTGCCATACTTATAAAAACTATTAGAGGTTCGCCCAAGCGCCCATTATCGCCTACAATAGTGCATAACAATTCTAAGAAAAAATTCAGGCCTTCCCTACATCAGGTCGAGGCATAGTTGATTTTATATTGGAGCGAGGCATTGCTTGCTCACCCTTGGATATGTCCACTGACGTATATACTAATATGAACTGCTTACTTTTCTATTTCACGTGAGCACAATTGGTTGTGTCAAAAAGAGTTCTTACGTCGGTGCCAACATTGAAAAATCTTTGGCGGGAAGTTGAAAAAGTGAGCACGCAGCTCGGAAAGTGATTTTAATAAAACATTTAGAGTTTCTTCTGTGTATTCGATGAATATATTGTCTTTGGTAAAATAGTTTTAATCAGTAATAACCCTAAATGATTTTAATTTAATATTATGTATTTCGACGAATCTACTAATTTATTTGTTGTTTTCAGTTCTATCTCAGTTGGTACTTGGTGTTTATACCGAAAGAGTCAGCAATATAGCAGTGTGCCCACTTTCTGCAGTGTATTTCTATGAACGTAGTCAGTCCATATTATACATGTTAGTGGTTATGTCATCAAGTCGAGGCATCGTCGATTTTATATTCGAACGAGACGTTACTGGTTTTTGTTTTATCGTTGCCCAATCTTGTTTGTATGTTATTAGTTTGTCTAAGGCTCTGCCTTGACGCGTGAGTGCAGCACATGCTTTGACAGTTCTTTGCGTGCTTTGAAACTCAACAAAAAAGGAGTTCCACTAGAGATTGTGTTTTCTTTTCTACGAAGAGTTAGATATATGTAGGTACTTAATAAACTCAGAAATACTTTAGTAAAAATCGTGGTACTTAAGTACAAAACTAAGTCTTAAGTACAAGTGAATAGAAGCAAGTACTTATGTTCAAGTACTAAGTAGGGGCATTTCAAAAGTATTGAGTAATAAGTCTTAAGTAATGAAAATGTACTTTAAGTAGTACTTAAGTCTTTTTTACTTAAGTATTGCCCAGCTCTGGTATAGGCATGTCCTTGGGAAGAAGCAATTCAAGATTTTTAGTGTGCTTCCTCCTAGCCCTTGTTTTGACGGAAAATGCAAACAAAATGCATTAGACACTCACGCATATTAAAAAGAAGTTCCATTTTTTCATATATGAATTATTTAAAAAGTTCTTCTTTCATTTTATTTTTTGTGTAGTTACACTTTAGTAAAAATCACAACAATTTCACAAATAAATTAATTTACTGCTGCGTGCACTTAGTTTCACAAATGAAAATAAAAATGAGCTTGGAAACATACGTTGCACCTTCCAAAAAGTTTCTTCCGACATCTATCTGGAATGGATCAAAAATTGTTCAGTTTTTCCATCTTCTTGCACTAAGTTTTACTATTTCCAAAAGCACTGACGTGGATGGCCTGACATGACAAATGTCATAATTTGAGGGCTGCCAATCTTACAAAAAAAAAAAAAAAAAAAACAGCCAAACTTAACATTAAAGTAATTTTAATTACCGAACTAACTATGCCTCTGCCAATTATTTAATGAAATAAAAATTTATTCATCCATAGATTTTCCGATTTTTTTTTTATATAAATAAATAAAAAAAAAATCGAAACTGCAAAATAAATTGTGAATAGACGACGCACGTTATCTCTCTGCCCGTTCGCCGGGTTGCTGGCTGAAATATTTTCGCTTTTCATACTTGTGCGGCGGCATTCAGCTTGAAGGCTTTCGAAAAGAACTTTTGTACAAAAACGAAACTATAGACTTTTCTACTTGAGGCATTTCATAAGCCCATTATTGGCCTACAGCTTCTCTTTTAGAAATTTTCAATATTCACGCTTCTCCCATATGTTAACCTGTCTACAAAATTCCCTACCATGCCGGGGTAGCTTAAGAACAAGCTTAAAACCTGTGCCTGCCTCGAAAGGGAATAAAGGAGAGCACGTAGCATCGTATAGCATTGAAAAACGTGTATACATTGGCCGAACAGAAAAATTTTGTATGCGTCACGTGTACATGATAAACTTTTCAAAATAGATATTGTCAGGGACAAACAGTCCTCCCCCATCCTCTCTATTCATATCGTTTTTGCTGGTATTTCCTTGAATAGACTCGTCTAAAGACGAAAAAAAAACACACACACACACACTCCCACTCACAAAACAGTTCACAGGAGAATGGGTAACTGATGCGAAAAGGAAGTCGAAGTCAAAGTCCTGGGGCGGTGCCGAGATGGGTATTCTCTCTATAGAGATAGAAGGAATTATACCAAAGGATAAACGACTATGGTCTATCTATGCTGTTCTGAAATGGAAGGCGGAGGGGGCGGAAGCAGAGTCGAGACACAGCAGATAAAAAGGCGATGAAATTGCGAAAACATCAACGCCATAATAACCCCCTCTCCCCTTCAATCGCATTACTCTGCCATACTTTTACTTAAAACTCAAGTTTTGCTGTGGCTTCTTGTAAAGCAGGTGCGGCTTTTTAACCACAGCTCTCTGATCTCGCTAATTGTTATAAGGATTTTGATAAACTTCCTGTGTGATGATGGTTGATTTATGTTACACGGCATGAGCCACCAAGCAATACACACGCATAGAAATTATATGCAACAGATTCCTACATTTTAAGCAGCTGAGGAAAGAACCTTTGATTGCTAATCGAAAAAATTCTTTTGATGAAGACAAGTCAATTGTAGTAAAATGTCCTTGAATCCTGATGAAATTTCAAGTGCGGAGGAATTAATGTTGCTCCTATTGTCAATCAAGGAGTAAATACCGAAGGCTTTGATCTATAGAAAATTTGTATAGTTATCTTATTTGTATGTGTAGGGGAATGTCGTCAAGGTAGGTCACCCGTTTGACTTTTGTCTATAGTTTCCTTTTAAGGAAGAATTTGGTCAATCTAAGCACATTTTTGGAAAGGTCTGGAAAAAAAGACTACTTTTGCTAAACATCACACATTGATTGGGTCGGCCCGTGCTGTCTAAGTAAGTTGAAAATTGACGAAATATGTGTTGAAATGATTAATAAATGACCTGGACAAATTTATTGAATGAAATCAAATAAATTGTCGAATTTGCTGCATTTTGCTGTTTTTTACCAAGATTTTAATGGCACATTATTCGGATTCGCATTTCCGGCAAATGTAATAGCACTTCTATCTTGCATTGTCCGAAGAGGGCTTTACTGCGCTATTTTGGGTGGGCATTTTGGTTTAGGTTATGTTTTATTGGCGAACATAGTTGGGATTGGTGCTGGACGTTTTATGGGTTTCTTCGAAGTGCACAATCACAGTAGGCCAACTCTGACTACACAAATTGGTCAACTTTGTCGACAAGCGCAATTGCTGCATCGCATTACACCTAAACCAAACATATTACAGGATTGAATTTTCCTTTTGGTTTGTTTTCAAACATGAATCACACAACACATTCACAATTTATTTTTGATCATGTATAATGGTGGACTCGAACTTAAAATCTTTAGAATCGGTTAGATGGAATAGAATAACTTTTAGAAAAACTAAGAAAATGTGACTTCTTTTGTTTTTTATATTATTAAGCCAAGTTCAGGAGATATCCTATGAATTATGATGCAAAGCACAGTATGGCAAGAAGGTGATAAAGAATGTAATTAGGGAACGTGACGAGGGTGGCGAAGGTGCTGATGTATGTCACCCTTAAACTTCCGCAGATTGCATGCCGGAGAAAAGACAGAAGATTGGAGACTGTTCCGTGTTCGCACACGACCAAAAGTATTTTTAATGGTAAAAGGATGTGTGCGGCTTACAGTGCGAGTATTACATGGAGGAATCCAAGATCAAACTAGACATTTCATCCGAACATTGATCATACATGTATAGCAATATAGAAGTGAAAGGCAACCAGTGAGTACATATGACAAATTTTTTCCACATCGCCAATGAACTGAATGCACTCTTTGGATAATATCCAATTAAGCCAAGGCTTTGCGACCAGCTCCGGCCTAAATATGGAAATTGCATTCCATTCTAGGTCTGATATAGGGCTTGTAGAGGACCGCTAGAATCGATGGGCTGAAATATTTCTTACACTTTTTCAGAAATCCAAGATACTGCAAATATTATTGTCAAGAAAGCATAAAGACGGTGTAACGTCAAGAAGTGCTCCATAAAAAAAACGGGAGTGGAAAAATTATGATCTTGTTTTAAAGAGATGGGACAGTTTTGGAGCTTAGATGTATTGAATTCGATGCGATTCGGCTTACTCCAAGCTAGGATATTATCAAGGTGGTTATTCAAGGATCTAATCATGCAATCTGGTGTGAGAGATATGGAAACTAAGGGTATTCCCATCGGCAAGACAATGGATGGGATTGAAAGTAAGGGAAAGCCGATCATTAAAGATTATTGAGAAGAGAGATGGAGAGATAACAGAGCCCTGAGGCACCCCAGCATTTTTTGGCTGGGATTGAGATGTAACGCCATCTAATATAATCCGTATTAAGTGACCAGATAAAACACTTTACATCCATAATAGAAGAGGACAAGAGAGGACAAGTGCTTTAAGTTTGGCTAAAAGGGCTGTATTCCAGACAATAGGGCCTTTGAAATATCTAGGGCAACGATTTTGGACTCACCAAAATTGTGAAGACTACGGTTCAACGTTCCATAAGAAAAATCAGAAAAAGAAAAGCCAAATTGGCGATCGTTGTGGGTTTGATTAGTTTCTAGATACTTCATTAATTTGGAGTTAATGATCGATTCAAATACCTTTTAAAGAATCGCAGTGATTGTAATTGGTCGACAATTTGAGGTATCGCTACCCTTTCGTTTCTTGGGAATGGGCCAAACGTGAGGTAGTTTCCAAGCAATTGGAAAATTTCCTGTCGAATAATAAAAGTAGAATAGTTTTCGCACAGCTTTAGCCAAGGCACAGGTTTTATTTAACGGGGCCTTGAAACTATCAGGACCTGCAGCTATGGAGGCGTTGATTTTCTAACAGTCATTGAACATATCTCTCGTATGGATCTTCCTAGCTGGATCCGCCCCTGGGTAGTACTGCTATATGTTTCTCTGTACTTTTTTAATTTTCTTTTTCTTTTTTTTTTAACGGATATCATTGTTCATATCAACTCTTCCTCACTGACTTCTATTCTTTTCGACATTGTATTATTATTGTCTCTATTGATATGCCATTTCACGGTAATAATTATTTTTTTTCCAAAACTGAGAGCCAACTATTTAAGAAGACTGGACTTATCGTCGTCGGTAAGAATTATACCAACTTTATCCTAATTCGGCGGCGGTAGAGTACCTACTGGAATTCGTTTGTCGAACCAATTCCAAATCCAATTAATCCAGTTTCGAGGTAACATTTTAGGGTTCATAGCACTAACTCTTTACTGTCGAATGGCATTAACCTTCAACTTAATAAAGGCGTTTCCATTTGCTATATATAAATAGTTCATGAAATTAGGTCAATTTATTATGAAATGTCAACCTACCCCTAGTCAACCCTAAAATCAAACAATCAAACACCAAGGAACCATGAAACAAATTTCTCTCTATATATCCCAGAAAAGTTTTTCGACAAAATTTCATAAACCAACAAGTCACCTTTGTAAAAGGTTTTATAAATTTGTTTTCATGATGACTTTGCAGCACCAAATATGGTAGTTTAGTGTAGACTATCTTAAGTAATTTCCCTAAATTTAACTGTCCTGCTAGAAATAGACTATAAAAAAAGGACACGGTTGAATAAATTAAAATGGTCACAACATTGCACGTCTGTGTAATCCAAATAAATTCGCCGAATTAGCCTCCCCCAATGAACGCAGTGCACATTCAAGCATCGAAAATTAGCTTGAGTTGGCATTCCAAGACAAAGTGTCGACAAGGCAATAAAGTAATTTCAGAACGGTTGTTACGAGTTACGGCAGAATTATAGTAACCAGACATTTTGCCCCCTCCTATAGCTCCTCCTCCTCCTCCTCTAGTTATAGTATTACATGAGGACTGGAGCAGATTTATGAAGCGCATATTTATGGGAAACATTATGCAGACTTTGGTAGTTCCAGAGTTAAATAACATTCATCCACCGGGATGTAATCCTTTTCCACCCGAGTGTTGACCACTGTTATAATCATATATAACCCAGTGAGGGTAGATGTAATCGGAGATAGCATCATAGCATCCGTACCATGTGAGACATGACGACGCAATTCATATGGAGTTCCTTTATATGATATGAAAACCGGACACAAATTGAGGCCATTTAGCTCAGCAGATGGTCTTTATAGAGAAGAAAATTTCGGGTTTTATTTTAAAAGGTGTAGTTACGTTTCAAACTGTGCACAGTGCCAGATATCTATGTTCATTGAAAGCAGGATTTGCGTTTGTACAGTATCCAGCATTCAAGTCTACTGCCAGAATCCTTTGAGAAATTGCAGCTTTCGTGTCGTCAGGATAAATGATCTTTTAAAATATAGCCATTTGGTGGCAAACTTTCCAGAGATGACCTAAACCTAATGCATATATGTAGTTGGAAATTCGTTGTGCTAATGAGTTTCTGGGCTTTCAGATTCGAATTTTGTGGTCATATGGGTGATAGGGTTGTAATGAAAATTTTAAGGCAACAAAATTGGCTGTGATTTAAGGATGAATGTGATGGGAGTAGTCATCATGCGCATATACAAAATAAATAGACTTAAAAGAGTTTCATTTTTGAAGTTTTAGAACTCTTAACACATTCAAATATGCTACATCTAAGGAGTATTACCGTCTAAATTAACAGTAAATGTCACTCAAAAGGTACTAAATAGTCGTATGTATATTCCAATTCTACACGAATGAAGGATGTAGAGTTAGGTTGGGTTAGGTAAGAGGGGTGCCGCTAGCCAATTAGCCTGCATCACTTGGACCTCTAGGATGTCCTTTGTGCCCCTAGATCTCATGTGTTAACCTTTCGAGTGGCCCCAGATCCATCCTGCTTCCTTTAAGGAACTCAGGATATTTCCAAGACTCTTTACCACCTAGATCCATCCTACTTTTCTCAGAAAACTCAGGATATATTCGAATTCTTTACTTTGCAGCTCCCCCAGACTTGAAAAGAAGTAGCTACCAAATAGCCTACTTCTTTTATGCATCAAAGCAGGGCATTCGCAAAGTACGTGTTGGACGAACTCGATTTCCGCCGAGTTCTTACAGCTCCTGCAGAAATCGTTTGCCGCTATACCCAGTCTTCTAGTATGGTCCCCTATGGCCCAGTGACCCATATTGACCCCTATTAGATTCCTGGTATTTGTTCTGCTGCCACTAAGCAGTTCTCTTGTCCTTTTCCTGTCATATGCAGGCCACAGTTGCCTCGCAATATGGCAGGTATCCCTGCTGGTCCACTGGAGGCTTGCCTTTTGATAAGGGCCCCTGATGATTTCCTCTTTTAAAGCTCCGATTGGGATCCTCACGTAAGCTTCCGCTACGGAGCTATCTAATCCAAAGCCCTTTTTGACCAACTCATCAGCCATTTCGTTTTCTGAGATATCCTTATGGCCAGGTACCCAGAATAGGGTCACCTTGTGCCTTATAGTCAATTCCTCAAGGCTGGTCTTGCATAACTGCACCAATTTTGAGTTTACCAGCACAGCATCCAGCGTCTTGATGGCGGCCTGGCTATCAGTATATAGGCAGATCTGCCGTGAGGGCTCTCTGCACATGGATACCAATGTTGCAGCCTGATAAATCACTGCGAGCTTTGCCTGAATAGCACTACATTTATCAGGCAGCCTATAAGACTCGTGCCACTGGAGATTTCTGAAGAACACTCCAGTCCCTGTGCCCACACTCGTCTTGAAATCATTAGTGAAAATTGAAATATTGGATTTTACGACCATCTCCTTCCCATCCCAGTCACTCCTGGTGGGCATCATTACATTGACACCCGTTATGATGGGTACTTGGTAGTCTGTTTCTTCCCTGCGATCACTACAGTCTATCTTCTGGAGTATATTGGGGTGTCCAAAACCCCTCTCCATCCACCTACCCCCCCTATCTCAGCCTGACAGCACTAATTGCCGCTACACCTCTGCAACAAAGGTACAGCTGCATTAAGTCAACTATAACTCCAGCGCTGCCGTGGGCGTGGTGCGAAAACACCCAGTTATTCCAACGCAGGTGGCCCTCTGGATTTTTGACAGCACATCTAGGTTACATTTCCTCGTCAGTGTCGTGCACCAGACCGTGGAGCCGTAGCAAAGAATGGGTCGAACTATGGCTGTGTACATCCAACGTACCACCCTGGGTTTTAATCTCAAGTTTCCACCAAATATTCTCTTGCACGTGTAGAAGGCCACACTGACCTTCTTCACGCGTTCTGCTAGATTAATATTCCAGCTCAACTTGGAATCGAAGATGATTCCCAGCTACTTTACTTCGCTGGAGAGAGTAGGATCCTGTCCACCCAGCACTGGAAGTCTGAAAATTTGCACCCGCCTCCTTCTTGTAAAAGAGACCAGCTTCGTCGTACGATGTAGACTTAGAATACAGAACAATGGATTACCACAAGGCCCACTTCTAACACCTTTATTCTTTAACCATTACATTTCTCACAATCAATGGAGACTTTAACGGAGTTTGGAGAAAATTCAACTAAGCTGTTTTCATCTTAACAACAAATTTATTTAACGTATTTTTTCAACAACACGCTTCTTCGTCATAGCCCATAATGTTGTTGTATCGCCGACATCTAATTAACATAATAAGGAATCTAAAAGCTTGAAATAATATTCTTACAGACACACTGACTGAAACATTTTAAGGAGGTTCGGCAGTTGCATTTTAAAGCCTACTATAATGGGTCTATCTTTCTCTCCAGCTAAGCTAAGTATTGTGAAGCAGTCTAGTTAAATAATGCTGATAAGTTTAAGGTAGATGAACAATACAACTTAAGTGTTACATAATTTTTCTAAAACCATCTCCAGCCATGGGATCGGCACAGGCTTAAATCTTAACATAAAAAAACTAATCTAACGGACCATCTAGCAGCAAACGACTTCGTCCCTGATGAGGTTATATAATTGACAACCAACGAGGTTCTGAATTTCCTGGTCGCTTGTAATACTCGTTGAATTACATTCGTACAAACCAAGTTCACTGTAGGAACAGGACAGCCTTTTCAAATGGTGCGTCTCTGCTAATTTTAACTGTAATGCCTCTGTAGATTACAAACTGCAAAAATATTCTTGCATCCAATTTTTGACGTGTCATCTTTTAATTTATTGTTTTTGTTTCGTTGGACAGAATTAAGTTCCTATCTCCAACCACTTCATAAAAATTAATCATTCCTAATTTCCATTTGGCAGCTTTGAAAGGCTTTTTGAAACGAACCACCTTGTATTTATGTGGCACATTGCTGTAAATCGCAAGCACAGATTTCTTAAAGATTACTTTTTCGTACTCAAGTACTAACATTTCACTCCACACTGCCCAAAAACTTTTACCAAAAATTGAATCTCAATATAAAACCTTTATAGTTATCTAAACCAAAAATCACTCGGCCATAAAAGACACCCCATGGATAAACCGTGTGTATGGCTGTGTGTGTGTGTGTGTGTCTATATATCGCCACCCCCAAAAAGGGTTTAATTCATACAACACATCAGTTTAATAGGCGTATGGTATCCCTTGTCTGTGAATGCTTTACGATGGATGTCACTTCCTAAGACAACGGGGCCTTCAATTCTACTATCCCAGGGCTGGTAGTGGGTCGCATCGCACAAAGACACAGTGTGACTTTTTTGATCCCTTGAAAAAGGTTCCGGCACTGAATAAAAAATTAATGAGGCGGACATTATTAGCATTTTCGTTCTCGTTTTGTGGGCTTTGTGTCTTCCCTAAATAGATTCTCATTCCCTGATGGGAGGACGTTACTGTATCGTGTCATCCCCTTTGTTTGCTAGACCAAATCCAAGTGATAAGTATGAAAATAAATCGCTTTGGTTTCATGAATGTTTGGAGAGTTTTTGTGCAAGGTTTGTGTTCCATCCACCAAGACCGAAATATAGGATGGGTTCTGCCACCTCGGTGTTGAACTTTTATCGATATTGGCGTCGTTTATAGTGTCCTGATTTTGCCCAAAAGGTCAATTTTGTTTTCACTGATTTTTTTTTTTTTTTTTTTGTATTTATTTTGGTTTTATTTTCCAGAACAGGACAGTTGGGATGTGCAAAAAAAAAAATTTAATAGGGTTACGTTTATATATAGAAATTTATAGCGGCAGTTTTTTTTTAGAACTAGGGGGACATTGTACATAGACGATCTAGACATTTGTAATTGACAATATTTTTGAAAATGTCTCAATTTAAAATTTATTACTATTGGATCGGACTTTTATACTAAATATAGTCGTAAGGGCAAATTGAGCACAAAGTCCACTGAGGAGATTTGAATGAAGTTCACTACATTTTCTGACTTTCTGTATTCCAGTTGAAATCGCGAGCGAAATAATTAAATATGTCAAGATCAACTACAGATATTCTTGCGTTTGTATTAGCAAGGTACGCTTTACTAAATTTACAAAAAAAAAAAAAAAAATCCGTAATTGTACAAAAATACATATCCATTGGTATTTACAACATTTAACTTTATAAACGGAGTAAATTTACATTGCAATGTGATATTGATAAATTACTATTTTGGTATAAAATTACTGTTAGGCTTGTAAAAATATTCTAAGGTTGCGTAATTGTCGGTTTACTACGAGTAAAATTAACAGAAATATAACAGAAAAGTAAATATAGTATATCAATGTTTATACTAAAAGTAAGATTTTTAAATGCGACAAATTCCTGCTTCGTAATGTAATACTGAAAGTGAGGAGAGTAAAAATGTTGCTACTGACGACGGGATAATAAATATATGTATATTAAACGAAACTGCAAGCAAGAAATTTATATATTTCAACTTAACTTCTCGTCCTAGATATTTATTTATTATTGTTATTGGGGGATGGGATCGCCTCTCACCTACTCACCGAGATCTATAGGATCTTTTGTGATATTACCCCTATATGCTTCAGGGGCGCCCATTCAAACATAAGTTTTTTTATAAAGCCCATGACGTTCTTTGGGATCATCACACGTTTTTGCCTAAAAGTAAATGTCATTTTCTCTGATATAAAGGGAAGATCAGTTTAATTACCCGATATCAATGGAACATTCAATGAATTTAGGTATTTGGCACCAGAAAATCTATATAGTTGATAAAACTCCCGAAATGTTAGCTTTCTTGGATAAATTTAAGAGAACATTCAATAAATTGGGTATTATTCTACATTTCGAAGTACATGTGCATTTAGGTACACCGAGTAGGTAAAAAAATCTCATTGAGTATTAGGAATACCGCTGAAGAGCTCCGTGGTGGGAGCGAAAACGTTTCGGAATAGCCAAATAGAGATGCCTACACGGCCCACATTTTTCTTTGAAAGTTAGATCTGATCGGTTTCTCGTGAAAAATATCTATGTATGTATGTTACTTCCAATGGGTCGAGCAACGAAGCTGCCCTGTATAAAATGCACCGGCGAGGGTGAAAAGTAGTGCACCACCTGCTCGCACGACGTTTATCATCATGTTGTATATATTTGTATATGCAATATGACGATAGGCTGAGTACACGGTAAACAAAAATCGTTATTGCTTCTCTATGATTTTTGGTTCGACTTTTCGAAGGTGGAGCTTTCCCTAAATTTATCAAAAATTTCCTAAGCCTAGTGGCACAAATTATTGCCACTCACTTTAAGGAAAATCAAATTTTTTTACTGTGCACCTTACCCATCTTTTTAAGGTGATATCTAAGTGGACAGTGCCCAGTAAATAGGCCTGTTATGAACCTTAATTCCTTTCTGCTGAGTGCGTGAGGAATACTTTTGTCCTCTGTTGCGAATACTTTACAAACTTCTTCTCTTATCTTATCCTCGGGATGTTTTCCTAGTGTGCTTTTTTAATTCAGTTCTCCCAAACTCTGATATGAGCTAAGAGATGACATTTTGGGTGTCCAAACACGCGTCCAGGGCCAATAAACGTGGACGTGGCTCCTTCCTTTGCAAGGCGGTCTGCAATCTCGTGCTTTCATGTCCTGGTACCCAAATCAGCGTCATCTTGTTTGAGATTTGATCAGTTGTTTCGAACACAGTCAGTAAGACAGTCCCACACCAGGTTAGACTCAAATGTAAGCGAGTCTAATGTTTTAAGTACTGCTTTGATAATTTTTCAAAGAGTAGGTTCTCAGATGTGCCACTGTTGACGGTCCCCTTAAATGGTGTTTCAAAGTTATGGCGTTTCGGCATAACGTCTGAAATTGGATTGGCCATCGGGTCTTCTAGGAATTCTTGGAGGACTTTCAGGTAGACAACAAAGTTGTTTGTGCTCAGGAGATTTGCCCTCTGTAGTCTAATTGCTCCTTCCTAACATGCAAATGTAAAGGGAGTAGTTCCAGCAAAGCATCTAAAGCTTCAGTTAGAAAAGTTCTTTATGTATAAATTGTAAACCAAAATTACAAATTTATATCTGTAGAATCAACTTAATATATAATTTTTAAATTTATTTTAAATTTTTTTAAATATTTTTAAATTTATTTTAAAAATCGCTTTTATTTACAAATAGCTCAATTTATTTCCAGTTACATATAACCACACTTGTTTTCTATTCGAAAAGTATTTCTATCATGTTGCAATTATTATGCCATTGCAATGTCAGCCTTACAAAATAATTGTAGCTTGTTAAACTATGTAGGAGTAAGATTCTCACTTCACGAGGTACACTAGAATAATTATAAAAATAATAAAAAAAAGTTGTAAATTTACAATTTGTTGTGTAATTTATCACTATTTTTTTTCTATAGAATTTATTTTCCACTAAAAAATTGTAATTTTGCTGCTGTTATACTATTGTTAAAACATTGTTTAATATTATGTTGATTTTCTAAAGTGAATATATTTGTCGGTTCTCAATGTTCTTAAGTCCGCATTGGTCGGTCTTACACCCAAATAAATAAACAAAAAATTATACTTGATTTTACCAAATTACATTTAATACTATTAAATTTTTAATTAGTGACTATAAACCCATTACATTTTATCAAAATCTACTGTGGTAGGTGAACTGAAAATGTAGTTGAAGATTAATTTTAAAAAAGCAAAAAGTTATAAACTTATATACATAAAAAAAATCCCCCGAAACTTATCCAAATTGCCAACGATACCCAAAAACTAAATTTCTCCAGCAAATGTTATCTGTGACAAATTTCAGGCATACCCGCCGACATTTACTAAATCGAGGCAATCCAAATGAAATTGTCAAATCCATAGGGCCCTCAATCATTAGCAGAGCAATTGTGACTTTATCCTCGAAATCCTCGGAATCTGGAGTACTTCAGGATCAAAAGTGCTATATCATGTTACCTATATACATATATATGTATGAATGTGTATATGGATGTCCTATATTTATAGGTAGGTATACATACATACATACATAGGTATGATAAATTATTACGTTCCCTGTATATGACATAACATTCCGCCTATACATGATGAAAAGTTTTAAAGCCTTAAACCTGAGTCCTATGGAAATGCTCTACGTGTGTTCACTAATTTTAGTGGAGTTTTTCTCATAAATTTTTTGTGAATTTTTCCTATTTCGAAATTATTTTTCAGCTTACTTTTTAGGAATTTAAAATTTTAATTAGGTGCCTAGTAGAGGACTGAATTTTTCTCCCACAAGTTATATGCGCTTTTACTGAAGTGCAACTCATATACTTACTGTGCTCGTTGTGAAGCTGCTGCAGAATAAAATACGACGAGCATTAACATTTTCTGTTCTTTTATGCTTAGACCAGGTGGCTTTTAGTGTTTTTTTATATAGAAAATGAGCGCGGAGCACCTACCTAGAGCTAAGCGAATTTAAATCAAGATTTTGTTTATAGTTTTTGGAATTTTAATGCATTTAGCATTTTATTATTGACTTTAAAGAAAGTTTATTCCCTAAACAGTTTTCCTTTTGAAGATTTTATTCACGTTTCTGTTAACGATAGATGTTTTTTTTTGTGTAATTTTCCTGGGGTAAGTTTAACCTAAGGAGCCAACCAAATTTTATCCTCTGAGTTGATTCTATTTAGAAATAATGTTGAATCATAACTCATCTACATGTTACATGAGTAAATAAACAACTTTTACAACTATTTGAAGCATCCTTGACATTTAAATGAACTTTCATTACAGATTTAAAGGTGAAGAGATCAAAATTGGAAAAGCATAAGGATATTTCATGTAATTTGCCAAAAATGGAATATTTTGAAGAAAGAAAACAAAAAAAACATTTTACACAAACGAAATTTTTTGCAAATTCGCATTCGAACTCAACTTTCGAAAATATCTATTGAAAATTGAATCGATTGAGATGAAAAATAATTTTGTCAAGAAACAAGGACTTTTCCAACTACTATACATATTTATGTACAATGTATGTACATGTATCCAGGGTGGGATACAGAAAACAAGCGTCCCCGTATCTTTTTCGTTTTCTATTTATAATTCAAGTATAATTTGATATCGGTCGTGATGAAATTTTCACAGTTGATAAACTTTCACTTTCCGAATCTGTTCGTTTTCGAAAATTTTCGGATTCGATATAGAATTTGGAATTTATCCGTTTTTGTGTTTTTTGTTCAGTGTGAAAATAATTTATTCTTGAGCGATGCTACACGTTAATGTTTTTAGGACGCTTTTGAGAAGATATTGGAAGCAGCATTAAGGGCTTAGAATTAAAAAAAAAACAATATTTTTAAGAATATAAAATAATTGGCCAAGTGGGAATAGGACTCGTGTCGTCATTTGAAAAAATAATGCCTACTTATCAAAATAATAACGAATGAGAATAAAACGAGAAAAAAACGCCGAAAAAATCACGTTTCTTATATGGTGGCCCCCTTTAATTTTTAATTTAATTTTATTTTTACTATTTGTTGTTATATCGCTAATAGAAATACACACTCTGAGAAATTTTGAACTATCTACCTATTACGTTTCATTAGATACAACCTGGTGACGGACGAACGGACAGCGAACATAGGGTTCCCGTTGTTGCCCTTTGGGTGCGGAACCCTAAACAAGGAGTTTATTTGTTTTTTTAATCACTATCAACCTTTATGGCGGTGTAATGGAGTAGAGGGGAGCAGTAATGTGTGAAGAGCCTAAGTACCTAGGCATTTCGAATTTCGAAAATGCGGTAGATTTATTTTCTTAATCTCCCACAAATATCTTGGAAATTTTCGAACTTTTTTGAAAAATGGAGAAAGAAGAATTTTAAGAACATATATTTTTAACGATTCTAAATCAAATTTATAAATACAAAAAGAATAAAATAAGTAAAAAAACAGTTTTCAAACAAAACTAAGGCCAAGCGCATGAAAAAGTAGAAAGTAAACTTTTCTTCACACACAGAGGTGGACTCAGATTTTTTTAACTAAATTGTTATGACTTGCTGCATGGAGATATTTTAAAACAATTTTTAAGTCATGTTTGGTGCCGATCCGAAAACAAAAATTTTTCGAGTATCAAATCGTTGAAGTACTGCAACGGTTTTCTGAATCTCTTTTTAGCTGTATTCCAACTTGATCCCATATAATATAAATTTTCCCGATTTTCAATGTTTTCCACAGACTTTCCTATTACTATGAATTTTTTTTAAAAATTTACATGAATTTTCCTCGATTTTTCATGCAAGTTTTCATGATTGTTGAAGAGAAAGGATTGATGCCAGTAGGACGGGAAAAAAATTATTCCGCATAGCTTATAAAACTTTTTTGTCGGAAAATTTTCCAGAAAAAGTGGAAAATTCTGCATTTTTCCTGAAACAGATTTATCACTAATCATATCGATGAAAATTTGCCCGATGATTTTCCCGCTTTTCCGGGTTTTTCACGGAGTTTTCCACAAAAGCAACTTTATGCAACTCATTTCGCTGTACAACTTTGTCTTAGGTTGCAAAACGCTCAAACGCTTCCTTGGTTGGAAAAACTCCGGAAAAGCGTTTTACATGAATTTTCCTCGATTTTTTCTGCAAGTTTTCACCATTGTCGGAGAGAAAGTAATGATGCCAGTTGATAGGGAACTTGATCCTGCATAATTCAGAAAACTTTTTTACCGGAAAATTTTCCCGAAAAGTCGGAAAATTACGGAATTTTTTTTCGGAAAAATCGGAAAACTCTGCTTTTTTCCTGAATCGGATTTATCACTAATCAAATTTGTACCAAATTTTTAAATGATTTTTCCCGATTTTCCGGGTTTTCCATGAAAATTTCTGATAGATTCAATTGTCACGCGACATGAACCGGTGTGCCAAATTTCAGCTCGCTGTGATGACGAAAAGTGGGTCTACGACAGGGTCGAAAATAGTAAAAAAGAAATATGTATACAGACTCGTGTACGAGTTAAAGGGAATGGCCTCAAAAACAATCGCCTCGTCCGGGGTTTGAAACCGGGACCTTCCGCTTGCCGGGCGACTGCTCTTACCGCTGAGCTAACCAGTCAGATGATTTTTGATTTTATCAAATTTAACGATGAAAGCGCACAAATAAATTGTAAATTCAATTTTTATTAATTTTTCCCGCGGACGGGAATCGAGCCTACACTTGTTAGAATCGGTCAATGATGGAGAAAGAAGAATTTTAAGAAATTTTGAAGAAGGAAAATAAAAAACTTCTGTAGCATTTGCACGTCACGCCCCATCACTCAGAATTTTCTAAGTGTTTTCTGGTACGGTAAAATTCTATTTACAATCTATTTAAATTAATGGCACTTACATTTTTATAGCTATTTTAAATTTAGAGAGAGTTTTTTTTTGTTTTTGTGAAATACATACAGATTCAAAAAATTCTATCCTTGCTCCGGCCTACCTTCGTTCGTGGAAGGCTTATATAAAAATACTAATTAAAAATTCTACATTTCCGTTGTTGTAAAAAGCTGTGCAAATTAATCAAAGATTTTCGAATTTTCGAAATATGATTGAGGTGAGGTCGTTAAGTAATTTTTTTTTTCGATTGGCAATCTTCCTAAATGTGATGTTTGTATCAGACCGAATTGAGTTTTCGTTTACCTACATGAGTAGATGCAATTTAAAACAAATTTCGAATTTCGAAATTTTTTCGAACAACATTATTGATTTTCTCAAAAATTAGAAAGTTCTTTTTATGGAAATTCAATGAGAAGATAAGCGAAAAAAATTGTGGTGTAGTTTTCTCCTTTAAGATCTCCCATAGAACATGGGCATTGACATTATATACAAAGACTGAGCATATATATAGAACAAAAACCAGTAACGCCTTGCTTGAATATAAAATCGACGAACGATAGAGGTAGACGTACCCAAAATACCCCGTAAGGAAACTTTCTTTAAGTTTAAATGTCAAATTTCTGTACGTAAAGTACCGTAAGCTTACTTACGTAGAGAATTAATTAAATCAATTTCCATTTGTTAAATTTTTTTTTGGTTTTGCACTTTTTAAAATAGAAAACGTTGAATGTTAGGATAATAAGCCCTTACAAAATCTGTTGCCTTGCTCCAATATGAAATTAACGATGCCGTGACCTCTCAATTTTTTCTTTGAAATTTACTAGAAAATTTTTCTTTAGTTTTTTTATGCATTACTGGAGGTCAACATTTTTCCGATTGCACGACGAACAATAACAGAGCAACATAATCAAGGGGGACGAATACGAAGCATTTGAGACTTCTTCAAATATGTATGAAATGAAATTCAAGAGATTATATAAGAAATATGAGGGTATGACACCTATCACATAAAAGTCATTACCTCTTACCTCCCTTATGTTTCATGGAAAATAATTCAAGGAGAGAATTTAATTTATAAAAAAGTTATTGAGTTATCTAAAAATAGAAAGTAAAATATCGAGGATGAACAAAATTGTGCGCTCTTAACATGAATTTAAGTGTTCCTGTTCCGAGAAAAAAAAACAAATAATAAAATGACCTTCGAAAATTGCTTAAAAATCTGCTAAGAAAAAAGAACTACGGGAAGCGACCGATTTAACTACATTAGCTGAGCTCCTTAAACAAAGGACTCCGAGCTCTATTCAACCGAAATATCGATTTCCTTTGATTTCCTTTGCACCAGAAAGAGAACCTTTTCAGTAATTAACTTCATAATTTAAATAGAAGAAGATTTATCGGGCAGTTGAGGAGTTCTCAGCTGAAGAGCTAATAAAAGACTTCTCTCCCCCGGGGCACCGAAAACCCCGTCTGTGTAATTTTATTAAAACCGACTGCTATAAAAGCCTCCATCATAGGAAACGAATAAACGTCTGTGCATGTATGTATGTTTCTATAACTAGTTTCTATGCATGTATGTATGAATATATAAGTAAAACATACATATAAATACGGTTTTGGATCTCATTTAACTGTAACTGTTGGATGGAAAATCAAATTTCCCAAGACCTGCTAAAAAGCTCTCTAGGGGTTTTTTTTCCCCCGTAAACCGCTCATGGAGCACCAAACAGATGAGCTTCACCTCACAAAGGGTTAGGATAGGATAGTTACCACCACTATCCAAGCAGGTAGAAGTAACAATAAAAGGGTCATTGGTCTTAATCTCTCACCCTTATTTTATGGTGGAGAACATATCAAGTGAGCTGTAAAGCGAGTGTTTTCAAACCCAACATAGTTAGGTCAGGTGCAGGTTTTTTGTGATAATTTCTTAACGTTGGATGTATGTGTACTACATGTAACTCTATACAAATAGAATATTATATAGGTATATGTGGGAGTGTTTACACTTCGTTTTGAGTTTTGCTTCTGGCCTGCAGGTACATAACTGGATTTTTTACAAGATGTAAAAATATGAAAAAAATCTCTTCTCAGATTTAATTAATTCATGCACATCACAGTGAAAAATCAAACATATTCTTGTTCTTGTTCTTCTTCTTGTTCTTCCCATGGTGGCACCCCTTATATCTTGACACAATAGAGGGTAAATTTTCTTTATCCATTTTGTTCTTATTGTTAGATTGACGATAAAAGAACGACGCACTAGAAAAACCACTTGATCTCATTTTTTTAAACGCTTGGGAGTTGAAGGTGATGTCAATGTTTTTCAAGTGAGACAATGACCCAAAAGATAATTGCTCTTTTATGTAGTTTTTCATCAAAGAAATATAATTGACTTTCACGCTTGTCAATGTGATATGCAGTATTTAATTTATTTTGCGTATTTTTCTATCACCAGAAAATTTCAAAATCGGAGAAATTTACTTCATTTTCCATTTATTGTAGGTATTTTACATAATTATTCAATGAATCCCTCAGGGTTCAGTTTTGCGTCCAATATTATTTTTATTTAAATGTTCACGGTGCTTGAAGGTGAGCTGCAATCAAACTGGTTGTTAAAGAGACGAGATATTGATGAAATTGACTCGTGTAAAGCATAGTTCCCGCTATGCTGAGGAATGACGAAGAATTCGTGGTTCCTCAAGGAGTGCACAGGAATAGATGTATTGAAACCATTTAAGAATTTAAGATCTCAGGGGAATTTATCGCTCTGGAAACTTTTCGCCTATTTTCAAGAGAATACAATGGAAAGAGTTTAAGCCTATCAACATATGGAGGTAGAATATCAGGGTTATCCCAATGAAGCCCACACAAAACGAACGAATCTCCGCTGCACAGCCTCAATACAATTTATGTATACAACATAAAAGGAGACCAGATCGAAGTGGCATACTCCAAAATAAGTCTAACGAGTGTGCAGTAAAGGATCTTCGTTTTGAATGGATCATTAAGCTCCTTTGACCATTTTTTTACAAACCCCAGAGTAGCATTAGCCCTGGCAACGATTGTATTAATACGATTCTCGAAGGAAAGACGAGTATTAAAGAAGACATCCCAATCTTTGGTTTTGTCAAGTCTAGTTAATAAGTATACATCTAAAGTATAACTGAAGTTCAATGGCCTCCTTTAACGAGAAAATGACATAGCAGTATATTTGTTGATGTTAGGAATACAGTTAATAGGACACCATTTATGAAAGGTGTCTAAATCCAAATTTAGAATTCTACAGTCGTTTTCATTAGAAACAATGCGGAAGATATTGGCATCGTCAGCATTGCAAAGTATTCTTGAATTAGTCAAAATCAGAGATACATCATTAATGACAATAATAAAAAGGAGTGGTCCGAGATGGCTGCCTTGAGGAACACCAGAAGTTTTATCTATTTCGTCAGAAAGAGTTGCATGGAATACCATATAACTCGCTGCGTACGATCAGATATATAAGAACAAAGCCAATTGACAAAGACAGTATGAAAACGAAGAACAGTCAACTTCTGAATTAAAATTTTGTAATTGATTCGGTCAAAAGCTTAACTGCAATCGACTTGCTTGCCGCTTTTAATAGCAGAAATGCAGAATTTAGTAAACTCTTAACAATTTAGTCGTAGTAGATTTACCTTTCATAAAGCCATGCTGAAAAGAGCATAGGAACGACTTGCAGTGAAAGTACAAAACATTACAAACCAGGGCTTCAAATATCTAATCAATACAACATAAATGAGCGACGGGGATGTAGTTAGAAATGTCGCACTTATTATCCTTCTTGTGCAAAGGAATAATGAAAGAAACCTTCCACTGTTTAGGAAAAACACCACAGGTTAAAGATAATAAATAACACAAAACAGAAACGATGGACATAGCAAAATGTTTTATGAGATCAATAGAAAAACTATCAGCTATGCTTGAAATGTGCTTGAAGACAGATGCTTCATCGAACAACAGGTCTTTAGGGTGAAGAGAAGTCGTCGGAAGCTTCGTCAAATGGATAAAATCGTTATAACTAATATCACAGCGGTTATTACAGAAAGCAGTTTTAAAGAAGTCACCAAGAGATCAACACTATCTATGTTTCCAAGACGCAACGATAAAGTGTATACATCACAGTTGCGCTTAGAGTTCACAAACTTCCAAAATTGATCAGGTGCGGGTACGCATGATTAACACCATTGAGATCGGACGAAAATATCAGGCCAAGAAATTTTCCAGAGTCATCAGTCACGCCGCTAGACTGCATTAGGCCTGAAGAAATAATGTTATCAGTAAAAGATATGGCATGTTGAGGAGTCGAAAAAAAAGTGGACAGCAAGCCCTCATCGTCCAGAGAGTGTACCCAATTCACATTAGGCAAGTTAAAGTCACCAAAAAGCAATACTTCGTCGGCAGGCATCAAAACTTCAGTAGCTAAGCACAACGATAGATGAAGCCAACAAGTACAGCCGATGGCGGTCACGGCCATGCAACAAGAGCTTGGGACAAAAAAGCTCTTCAACTGCGATCTTCCCACACAGCAATGTCTCGGACAAGAAGACCACGTCGAACTTATAAAAAAGCGAGTCGTCTTGGAGCGAAGACATTGGACATTGGCATAGAAGACGGAGATTTCGCTAACAAGTTTTTTGCCATAATAGAAGATCCGAAACATCCCTTAGGAATAAATTCACGAACAATGGAATTGCAGGGCCATATATCAGGAGAAAGCATCTCCTCAAACAGGACGGAGAAAATGAGTGTTTCTCATGAGCATGTCTAGTAAATGACTTTTTGCAGGCAATCAAAGAGCTCGAAGTGCTGACACGTAATGAAATATGTTTAATAATCTCATCTTCAGTGGTGTCAGGATATACTATAGAGACGAAAACACATTTAGGAAACCTGTCTGGCCGCAAAGCAACAACATCTCGAACTACAGGTGTGGTAGCGTTGGTGTGGGCACTATTCGGAACCAAAGTCTGCGACGAAGCAACCGATTCTAATTCCTGTGCGGTAGAATTTAAGGGTTGATGATTTAGCAGTTGCTGTTGTAACTGCGGTTGCTATAGCTGCTGCAATTGCTGCTGTTGCTGCAGCTGTAATTGTTGCTGCCCGCGCAGCTCCAGCTTCGGCTTTTGATATTGCTTGTTAGGGTGCGCCCGTTTTTTTTTGTGCCCGTGGTTTTCGTTGTTGTATTTATTAAATTTTTTTTTTAATTTTTAAAGTTTATTAAAGAAATATTCAACCAAATATAATTATTCGTGTTCATAACACAAAATAGGGAGTGACCACGCACTCGATTTTTTTTTTTTAATTAAAAAAAAAATTACGATTTTATGATCTAAATTTTTTAAATAGTTTTTAAAAATATTTTAAATTTTTTTTAAAAAAACATCTAAATACATGTGAAAATTTTTTTTTTAAATTTTTTTTCTTTTTCTTTTTTAAATTTTTTTTTTTTTAATTTTTAAAAAATTCCTTTCACTGCATGTATCTATAGATGTGTTTTTAAAAAAAATTTAAACTTTTTTTTATAAAATTTAAATCATGATAAAATCACTAAAGTTTCGACAATTTTCTATTATTATATTTGTAATTTTGTTTAGATACTGCTAAAAGTTATCATAAATTTGTTAAAAGACGAAAATGAAGTTTCGTAACTGTATCAACACACTGTTACCAAATGTTTGTATAAATTACTAGGTACTATATGTGTACGGCTAGATCCTGCAGTTACCTAAGTTTGTTGCTTATAGAAAGCTCATAGTTAGGTAGAAGAATTACAATTTTCGTGATTTGATGGATTAGAAAAGATTTTTGATTTTAGGCTAGTTGCCAAATTTCAACTGAGTAGATCAAAATAAATAAGTATACATAAAATACATAGTTCTTCATTGAAAATTGTTTTGGTACTAGGTATGGAATATAGATAAGGATAACCATTTTTCCTTATAAATCATTTAATTTTAACCGTAAAACAGTATGCCATTCCCACCATATTGATAGTTAATCCTATAAAAGCTCTCAAAATGCATGCACCTGTAAAAATCTTTTGTGAAATTTTTTCAAAGTGCGCAAAACACGACAACAACAACAAGAACACAACAAGAACAGCAACCATAGAAACTCTTTCTAACCACGACTTAGGCACTAACTTCATTCGACTTTAACTAGAGTGCGGAAATAATTAAAACATCGGCTAACCACAGTCAAAGGAACTTGCGGAAAAATAATTTTACCTGAATGGCTCTTTGTGGTTAAAGTTTTCTCGTCTCACCTGCAGAAGTGGAACTAGAGACAGGAGGGCGGGGTTGTTAGCTTTCCGGGGAAATGTTTAAACTTTTCTCTGTTTTTCTTTTTGCTCTGTTTATCCACGATGACACATTTCAAGCTCGTAACGGTAACACTTAAAGAGTTATGCACATAATTACGTTACGATAAAATCTGTAAATCTGGAATGGGATGTGGGTCTTTTGGAAAGACCAATCTCTGCCCCCCTCCCCTCACTCCACCTTTGTGTCTCTGTTCTATGTAAACAAAATATCGTTTCTGCCAGCGCAATTACGTGTTTCATAATTGCGTCATATCTGTCGTCCGTGCAAGTGTTCTGGGTTTTGTCTGTAGACATTTTGAGTATATGCAGAAAGTTTCATCATGGCATCATGGCACAGAACGTTAGATTAGATTTTTGCAGAAAGTCTATTATAGTTATAACGATGTGCATTAAAATGAAATATTTCGTGGAGAAAGAACAAATTTCGTGATAAGCTTTGTTTTTGTAAAGGTTATGTACGAAGAGAATTAGACCTTTGATAATATTGTGAATTTTGCTAAAATATCACGGAATATTGCTGTAAATGGAATTTATGTGATTTGAACAATGAAACAGGTTTTTGGAGAACTTTTCATGCATTCACTGCTAAAATGAAAGGATAATTAAATTTTCTGGAACGTACATATGTAGAAACATATGTAGTTCGACAAAACTTTTTAACCAGAGAATATAGTGGAAGTGTGTTCAGACTATACCAAACAACCAGCAAGGATATAAACGATAAAATTAAAAGTTGTTTTTACAAAATAAGTCTGTAGTTCATGTGTATGACAAAATATAAATTAGAATTTACAATTAGCGAAAATTTAATAACCAATGCTGGCTGGGACATGGAACAAATAGTCTTACATTGCGCCATCTTTTTGTGGAAATGTTAATAAGTTTTTAATTATCATTATACTAAAAATGGAAGAATTTTTCCATTAAACACATTTATAAACTACATTTAAGAATTTCCCAATCTTGCAGTTAGCGACACCTGAGGGGTACTTAATTGGAACCCCACGAATATATTTATGTATGGCTCGTTAGAGATCACCCACAATAACTGCTAACCTCTGTGATTGAGAGTATGGTTGAGTATTATTATCATTTATCATATTCAATCAAGCTCTTAACTCAGTATTCTTCAAGATTTTCCTTCTGCCAATCCAGAGTTCAACTATATCTGGATAAGGTTCAAACTTCACAAGCACATCATATACTTCTGTTTCCTTATGACGACACGGTATCCGTATTTGACAATATCTCCAACAATATTGATCATTTGCTTTCTGTTTCCCCCTCTTCCGAAATCGTCCTGGCAGGCGATTTTAATGTTCATAATATACCGTGCGGCTCAGAGATTCTTCTACCACAAGTCCTGCGGGCCGTTTCGTTGAACTCTTCTGTGAATCATTTAATTTACAATAGCTAGTGGATGCACCAACGCGAAATCCTGATACAGCTGGAGATAAAGCTAATTTATTCGACTTGTTTCTAACATCTCATCCTGACAAATATTGCATCTCAGTCGGTTCCCCTCTCGGAAATTCAGACCATTGCTTAATCACGGCTCAATTTACCACCTCAAACCTGTGCCGCCCGACCTCTCCACCTACAAGTAGGGTTCTTTGGCACTATAAAAATGCTGATTGGGAAAGTCTCAATAAGTATCTTAGAGAAATTGATTGGTCGGTCTGTTTTCCTTCGAGGGATGTTGATGAATGCACATTAGAATTTTGTAACATACTAAATCTTGACATACGTGAATACATTCCGTATTCTTACAGCAGATCTCAACAACAGCATGACTGGTCCTGGTTTAACGAGCTATAAAAGCGAAATAGTCTGCTTTTCGCGCCTATCAATTGCATCCATGTCCGGAAATGAAACAAGTCTACAAGACTGCACGGAACATCTGCAAGTCCATTATCCAGAGAGAAAAATTTCTTTTTGACCAGAATATTAGACAAAGAATCTTGGCAAGCCGCAAAGGTAGCAAAGGTTTCTGGTCCCTGGTCAAAACCATCAGGAACAACTTCACCAGTTCCTCTATACATTCACTACTTAATAATGGTGAAGTGATTGTTGACTCCCTGAATAAAGCTAATATTTTAGCTGCTAGATTCGCTTCAAATTCTTGTCTTCCACCCACTTCACAAACACCTGTTTTGCATCGCCCGTGTGAATGTGTACAAGACCAAATACACGTTCGTACGAGGGATGTGTTCAGGGTCCTTAAGGGATCAACGTCTCCAAAGCCGCAGGTCCTGATGGTTTTTCGCCCCTATTAATTAAAAGCTGTGCCTTATCCTTCGGTAAACCTCTGCGCAAACTATTCTACTTGTCTTTTTCGACAGGAAAATTCCCAACTGCTTGGAAACTAGCTCACGTTCAGCCTATTCACAAGAAAGGAGAGGGTAGCGATCCCTCAAATTATCGACCAATTGCGATCACTTTGATTCTTTCAAAGGTTTTTGAATCTATCATTAACTCTAAATTAATGAAGTATCTAGAAACTAATCATCTCATCAACGATCGCCAATATGGCTTCCGAGCTAGACGCTCATCTGGAGACTTGCTGACCTTTCTTACGGAACGTCGGAACCGTAGTATTCACAATTTTGGTGAATCTAAAATCGTTGCCCTAGATATTTCAAAGGCCCTTGATAGAGTCTGGCATCCAGCCCTTTTAGCCAAACTTAAAACACTTGGTCTCTCTCCTCCTCTTCTATTATGGATTGAAAGTTTCCTATCTAGTCCCCAAATACGTGTTGTATTAGATGGCGTTACATCTGAACCGCATCGGATAAATGCCGCTGTGCCTCAAGGCTCTGTTATCTCTCCAACTCTCTTTTTAATTTTCAAAAATGATCTGCTTTCCCTTACTTTCAATCCCATCCATAGTTTCGCAGATAACAGTACTCTTGATTTCACTTACTCCTTTGACTCTCTTGCGGACTCCAGGGGGAATGCCGCATGTGTTAAACGAGATTGCATGATTACATCATTGAATAACGATCTTAACAATATCCTCGCTTTCGGCCGTACAGTAAAATTCCGTGATGCTTTTTTATCCCGAACAGTGCGAATGTGGAACAGCTTAGCATCTTCTGTTTTTCCTACGGCATACAATCTGCAGAAGTTTAAGAGCGACATACATCGCCACCTCCGCCACTCCCCTCATATCCCCTAATCCTTTCCCTATCTCCTTCCTGCCATGCTGTGCTTTGCATCATAGGGTGGGTATCCCCTGAGCTTGGCTTAATAATATAAAAAAAAAAAGTAGTCATCGCGAACTTACTGCGTACTCTATCCCCTAGCTCTTCAAACACGGGAATGACAATGTATGTACATGGTAGATAGAGTTCAGATTGTCTGACTATTTGAAAGTTATTGTAGCTATTTTAGTATGCCTATGTCACTCAGAAGTGGCAATAGTCCCTATCTAAGTCACCATTTTTCCTGCAATTTCATATATTTTTCTTTGACATCACATGCAAGATTTGGACCCTGGTGAAGTTTCTATCATGCCAACCATCTGGTTCGGATTGGTTTTTTGTACAGATATTGGAATGAAGCCTTCCTCATAGCTGTTATATGTAATTTCCCTCTTGCAATAAATGCCAGCTCTTTTCTTTTTTTCTTTAGTCTTCTTCAACTGTCGACGCTTTTTAGCTTAGGTTGTCGGAAAGCCAAATTTTGCACAGAATTAGAGATTAAGCAAGGTAATGCAAAAAATGCTCTAGTAGATTAGAAAATGTTTGGAACTGAAAGAGATTGAAATCCAAATAAGAAGAGGGATGTGTGGAACCTTATTTAGGACACAGCCTTTGTTTTAATAATGGCAAGCATAGCTAAACAGATGGTTTTGACTACAGAACACATAAGAAACTAATTGCGATTTTGGAGATTATGAAGTATAAATTAAAAGGCAGAACTAATCCACTGCTTTAATATCCTACAAAGCATTAAAGGATAGCCGTCGTCGTAAGTATGTCATAATTTGAGGAAAATCGGGTAAAATTTTTACTTAAACCAAGACTATTCAAAAGTAAAGTCGACCACCAAGAGAAGCATTAAACTGCCATCGTTACTCAACTATGAACTACCAAAAGAGTGTTTTTTTGTTTTTTTCTCAAATCTGATTACGAATTTCTGTGGTAATTAGTTAAAATGAAGCCCAAACCCCAGTTTTACAATAAAGGCGCACATGGCGCACATAGTTACACTCGCAAGTCTCAACTAATTAACTCGCCTTGAGAAATCTTTATTTAGTCCTGCTTTAGACAGTATTACAGAGGAGCGTTGAGAAAGGAGTATTTTTCTTCCTTCCGCCGCCATGCCAGCTGCTACTATCCAGCTCAAAAGATAGACGATAGAGAGCGAGTGAAATTTATCACTAGAAGCAATTGTTATCCCGCAAAGGGCGGCCTTCCTTTTAACATTTTCTTTCCGAGTGGTACAACGTACATACATACGTACGTCTTCATAATTTCCTTCTTGGCTGTGGTCTCGAGAAAAAAAAAAAAGATAAGGGAAACGAGAAAAACAGGAACAAAAGGGCGAAAACACACCGAACTGACATCCAAAAGAATTCGAGCGTATGTGAGTGAGGGAAAGTCGGAAATGTTGGAAGTCATGATGAAAAACCATGAGAGAAACGGACTCTGGATATTAAAGAGTCAGGGACAACGAAAGGAAGCCAACCGTATTTAAAATTCCAAACACATGCAGTTAGAATTGTAGAAAATAGAAAGCATTCAACAACAACTACAACAACGACGACAATAACGACGACGGCGGCAACGATGAGTAGATCCTTCTGAGGAATGGAATAGGAAACGGATGTGGGCCATTTTTTAACGGCCATTTTAACAGCAGCGACAACAGAACCAGTTTGTTGAAAATGTCTTGTTACTTTTCTCCTTGTTTGTGCCTTCGTCGTGGAGAAACTCATTAAACTCGGTGCTGCAATTGTAACAAGTCCACCACCCATCCACAATCATTTGTGTAAGGAATTCTGTAGAGAACTAAATTAAACGGGAACTAGTTCTTCTTCTTCTTCTCTATGGTGGCAAATTAATCAGTTCTAGGTATGTATAAATGATTCTGTGAAATATCCAATAAAGGGGGAGGGGGCGAGGATGGTTTTTGTCTATATGTAGGTGCGAATTGCAAGAGTTTCTTCAATTGAAATATTTAATATCAGAATTGACATGATGAAAATGTCCTTTGATTAGAGATTGAAAAAATGGTGAAATGAGGTTTGAAATTAAAGCGAAATAGAAGTGATCTATCCTTAGTGAACAAACTGACACAAAGTCGTAACATTATGAAATGTTGTATGTAGAGGAAAACTAATTATAAGTTGCAGAGTTATATTTTTTTACTACCGTATCAAGTCCTATATATAATTTGTTCATGTTTTGGTCACATTGTCTATGAAAAAATTATAAAAAAATTATGAAAAAATTGAAATAATGAAAATTTGAAAAATTTGAAAAAATGAAAAAATGAAAAAAATGAAAAAATGATGAAAAGAAGAAAAAAGATATAAATAAAACAAAATTAAGTAAAAAAGATTAAGAGTAGGGCAACCGAGAAAAAGAAAAAATAGAATTATCACAAGCAAGAATGACTTAGATGTAGGATTTACGGACCTTACCACGCAATATGAATAATTAAACAGGTTCATATAATATCCTCACTATAAATTTAATATTTAATATCAGCCAGACAATAGAACTGGAATAATGACTAGAATAATATATATCCATATATATATGTAAGAATAAAACATATTCTACACATATATAAAAAAAAATGTTCGTGCGAAAAACACAAACTAGGGGGTGAACATTCGCTCAAAAAATTAGTTAAAAACCACTGATGACGCTCTGTGGCAGGAGCAGAAAACGTTATGGTATTGCCAATAAAGCGCCTACACGGCAGAATATGCAATATAATGTATTGCAAAAATAGGATAAATTCGGCGGAGACATATACGACTAATATGCTAAAAGCCCACTCAAGTTGGTGGCTACCATCGTTACATTTATCGGGACGTAACGAGGGTGACACCAACGCCACAAATAAATGAAAATAGTTAATTCGGCGTTATTAAGGAGTAGTCACGAATGCACACATATATAAGTGAAGCATATCTTGTATTTACAGCAATTTAGTATGATAAGGCAACCACCCAAATTAGCCATGACAACCTAATTAAAGTATGAATAACGGTCAATGAAAATACACACATATAATGGACCAGTTTTGGTTTACTTAGATTTGCAGTTGTTCACAAATTTAAAATAATGTTACATACAATAAAGAGCATTCGTATAAATAAATAAATGAAAAAATAATTTATTCAAATAAATTACAGGAATCTACATATAAAATTGAAAAGATAAATATACGCAAATAAATACTTACCTGAGAACACTTAGCCAATAACACAATAGTACACAAAATAAAAATAAATACATAACACAGTACACTGCATGAAAACAATTTATTAGTAACACAATAAAACTTAATAAAAGAAGAACACAATACAACACACTAATCCACAAACACTTAGTCAATAACACAACATAACACACATAACATACAAGATAAAAAATAGCAGAACACACCTAAATTATTAAAGACCTCCAAAGTAGATCTATAAAACAAATGACAGGGGTTAGCAGAGCTCTGTTCGGGTATAACATTACCATGGGATACCAAACAATAAAGTAGATTCAGTTCCCGCACAAAGCTCACGGTAAAGAAACCCTTTAGTAACGTGCAGGGGTTCACTGGTGGATAAACTCCAACAGGTGATGGTGGAGAATAGTGCACCACCTTATCACACAGCGCTTCGCCAACCAACGGCACCTGCCATATGTTGGGTCATAGATACATCTACGAATATGTGTGGTGAGGGGCAACTGGCAAGACATCAAGCACTAATAATTTTTTCAATTTTTTCATAATTTTTTCAATTTTTTCAGTTTTTCATTTTTTTAATTTTTTTAATTTTTTCATTTAATTTTTTCATTTTTTCATAATTTTTTCAATTTTTTTCATTTTTTAATTTTTTCATTTTTTCATAATTTTTTCATTTTTCCATAATTTTTTCATTTTTTCAATTTTTTCAATTTTTTTATTTTTTTATTTTTTAATTTTTTCAATTTTTTAATTTTTTTAATTTTTTCATAATTTTATCATTTTTTCAATTTTTTCATATTTTTTTCATTTTTCCATAATTTTTTCATTTTTTCAATTTTTTCAATTTTTTCATTTTTTCAAATTTTTTAATTTTTTCAATTTTTTCATTTTTTCAATTTTTTTAAATATTTTCATTTTTTCATTCGTTACTTAATTGAAATATTTGTTACGCGACACTAGTAACATTATGAGAACATTGAGTGCGATCTCGTGGGGGACAGGTTTTTGTAAAAATCTAAGAAATTTTATTATCGTACTCTAGTCGATATCGCACTGCTGTGCGAGAAATTTGATTTCAGTTGATACCCAGCAGTTGATACACAAAGTTTGAGATTGTATTTCAGTTGATACAAGCAGTTTTGTGAATGGCTTTTTCAGCTACTGAAATGTGGTGGTACACCTGTGATTGAAATGCGAATACGGGCATTGCATTTAACTTGCCTGGGGTTATCACAATAAGTACGTCTATCCATTTGTTCGTTATTTTGTACCACCAAATTAATTTTGTCTTATCGAAGTGCCAAAGACGTTGTGCATCTATTTTTTTTCTCTCAAAATTAAATTTTCTACTTTGAGAAGGTCCTACGCTTTTTCACCTACCTTTCAATTTTCATAGTTTCTCTTCTCTCACTATCCTAGGACCTAAGTATGCAAACTTATTAAAACTTCTCTCTCTCTCTCGCACTCTTCTAGCAGCACTACAATATGTACTCCAAGGAAGTGGAAAAAATGTTTCATGTTATATAAGAACATTTGATATGGTTTTCCACGTAAGTAGAGACGACAACCCAAAGTAACAGTTATGACAACAACAAAAAAACTTTCACGAACACACGCGTTTATTAATAAGCGATAAATGGCAGCCCAATCACTGTGATAGCTATTGTGCAGGCTGTAATCACCTAATATAGTGATAAAAAAATATACAGGAAACTAAAGAAGAGTCTTGGATACTACTAAACAGAGTCGGGTGGAAAGGGTATATGGAAACCCTATATACTCCCAAGGGGAGTAAAGAGGGGGGGAAATACCGATCTATTCAGGCTAAATACTCCGAGACTCTTGGATACCCTTTACTCAAAACTAGTTTCACGTACACCTCAGTCATTTCGTCTCAGTCAGACATTTACTTATTGCTGCGCTATATTTGCTTTTGGTCGTTATGGTTAAGGTAAATCCACACATAACAAACATTAGCAAAAATCATTCGTCAAACATTTGACAAAAAATTTATAGTCAGTTGACAAATGTTTGTCAAATGATACGATATTTGTGTGAAAATGTTTTCCAAATGTGTGACTTTGAAATTCTAGTTAATAGAATCGGGCCAAAAATAAGAACACGAAACACAAACTGGCAAAGTAGTGTAAGTGTAAATGAACGGATGGTAATTGCTTGTCCCTTATGTGTAGAATACAGTTCTATTAATTTTATAATATTTATCTACTATACAAGGGCGGATTTGATCACTTGGCCGCCCTAGGCCTATGGAAGATTGCCGCCCCCCTACTCCCTGTAAAACACGAAAAATTGAATGATCTATATCCAGTGAAGGGACCCCAGGCTAGAATTAGCGGAGTAGGCTGCCTCATAAATCGGAGTAGATTTGAAAAAAATGGAGTAGAATTAAAAATAACACTTTCCAACGAATTATTTTATTTAAAAAAACGAAAAAGTATAAAAATGTAATGAAATACCCACAACTACAAGAAAAAATCAAAAATCATTCAAACATTTTGCCGCCCCCTAAATCTGCCGCCCTAGGCCCGGGCCTACTCGGCCTATAGGGAAATCCGCCCCTGCTACTATAGCCTTTCTAACTCCTGATATTATTAAAAAATTTCAAAATGAATTTTCACTACTGTTTTCCACAGCCGTTGAAAACTGTGACTCTACAAACTTTAACACACATCTAATGCTTTTCATTTCATTTGGATTAAATAGAAACTTTTTTAAGAATCCAAAACTGTAAAATCTGCGTCCACACTCATCAAACATTCTACAAATGTTTGACATATGTTTGATAAACATTTGGGGAATATTAGTTATGTGTGGACGCGCCTTTAGTGGTTGGACATACATCAAGCCCATCAAGCAAAAGGTCCTATTTCAAATATCTCCAAGGTATGACTTTGATCTGGAATATCTTCTTCGAAATCCTGAGTTAACAATCTTTATAACTCTCTTAAGTAGAAAAAATATGTCATATGAGGAAAGCAAAAACATATCCAATCATAATACTGACAACATTATCTTATGAATCAAATCAAAATCTTCATATTCGTCTATCCGGCTTGAATTTGCTAAACCTCAGGTATAATTGCTGTTATGGATTCACCTCTATAACACACTCCAACTTGGCTATGACTATCTATAGCTATGGGCTCAAGCCGAAACTTTACTACCAGACAATATTGAAATTTATTCAAAAAGCAACAAATCCAATTAATTCCATAAAAATTTTCACGCCGCATAAAGGCAGAGGAAGATAAGTCCCAAAAATTATTATTTATGACTTGTGCACAGCGCACAAGTGACAGATAACAGTTTCAAATAATTGAAAATACGTCATTGGTTTTTTTTTTTAACGAACTTTTTTTTTTTTTAAGTCAAAACTCAAATAAATGTAACCTCTCTACCCGCGTACATCTGACCCGAAGCCTACAATTTTCGCATCATTAACATTTCTGATTCAATTTAGCATCATTTCAGGGCGTTATGAAAGGCTGTTGGGTGTTGGTGGATCCCGCGGAATGCTTCAGAAATTTTATTTTAATGATATTTGCCTTCCTGATGGCGTATAATTGCATTTCGTCGCCGAGTTATATTTCTGTCTGCACAGTTTCAGTAGATGTCAAGTGTACTTGGACGAAATAAAAAGGCGTCCTTCCAACGGATAATTTCAAAGAATACTTGAAGTGTGTAAATTAAAGAGCAACATTTGCTTTTATTTTTACATTTCTTTTTTTTTCTAAATTAGAATTTATTTTATGCCGTGTTAACGCAATTTTATCGCAGCTTTAATAAAAACTATTTTTTCAAGCGCAAATTTTAGACATTGGTAATTCTATAGGAACCCAGATACTTCCATATATTTCGTTATTATTAGCTCGGTTTACCCAGGAGAATGGGTTCCTTCCAACGTCCTATTATTGCACTGAATAAACTTCTAAAATACATTACATAACGGTGGCTAATGATTATCTAGCATGACGAAGTCCATTTGATCCGTACATCTGTAAGGACCACAATCCGTAGTTTTTCTAAGACAATTGCGGTCGAAATCTCTTGCTATACTCTAATTAAAAACGTAATTGGGACGAATGATGTTTATATGACGTTATTGCGACATCCGAATCATAGATGCATATTAAGATAACTTTCAAATTGGCTGAAACCATAAGGATCTCTTTGTCTTAGCTCAACTACCGTACGACTTTCTTTGAGGTAAGTATAAGTAGTAAGGTTTGCGAGGACTAATTGGCTTGGTATCTTTACTAGATGTGATACTAATGTTTACTATATGTTTTATGGAACCTATGTAGAACGTCGGATTCCGAACAATTCTTGGAGGTCACTACTTCATCTTCACTTCTGATCCCTCTCTAAAATAAAAGTGCAGCGGTAAAGCTTTTGCCATGAGTTGTATGTTTCATAATTGTTTGCGGTTTCGTGAACCTCTGTGAGGGACTGGATATAGGTACATATCAGCTTTTTAGACTTTTAGAATATTGAAGAGTGATTCGACAGGTAGGTTGGGCGCATTAAGTGTTTGGCGTAATTTCAAGTCTTGCTGTAGGAATTATGTCCGCAATTCTGTGTCTTCCATAAAAGGAAATGGCTGCCTTTAAGGGTAACTCTGAAGTCTTGAAGACTTATTTAGCAGCGACGTCTTCAAAGTCCACTTACTAAATACTGTTTGATCGAATATTCGATCAGGAACCAGATTAATGATGATCAACTTCGGGAACTGAAAAGAGTGTGAATATCCCGAGTCCGCTTGAATGAGACTGATTGTGAGACCTGATACAAGGTCAATTTGTTAAGCAAGGGACCTGTTCGGTCCAGACTGTCCCTATGACAGCCTGAACCTGCGCTGGAATAAAGCTGACCATATGCCGCCTTGAAGATTGTGGCAGGAGATGTAACGCCAGCAGTTTTGGTCCTGGTACGCTAGATGTGATGGTCTCGAACATCGCAGTATTGATCTTGGAACTGCGGGAGGAAACAGCTGTTTCAGCAGTAGATTGCCAGTCAGTTGATGAGAGACCTAATAAAACGTGGACTCTAAAAAAAATACTTATTTGGGAGTTATAAAATGCAACATCGGTTAGGTAGTTGTGAGGGCCTCTTGTGGATCTTTCTTTGCAAGTTGAATACATTTTTCAATTCGAATTTCTGGCAAACTATTTGTAGCAGAATAATGATTTCTATCTTAAATTAAAGGTAATGAAGAAGTCTAGTAAATAACGTCGGCAAAAATTAAAAAAAAGTGTATTGGAATGGAGATATTTAGCTCGGAAACTTGTAAAAAAAAAATTCCTGTGAGTAGAGGTATTCTCCTTTCTTTAAATTGTGACTATTTTAGATAAAGCCTAGATCTAGCAAATAACGTCGAGTTTTTTTCATTTTTAGTGGCGCTTTGTATAATTATTTGATTCTAATAGTACTTGTTTTTTCTTCCGATATTTCACCGACGAAAAATTGCAATATTTCGTTAAAAGTTGTTGTAGTATAAAGCAAAATTGCATATTTAACACTTATGGGCAAAAAAAAATTTAGGAGAGTTAATTCTCGTTAAAAATTTTCAATTTATGTGGACTGCAAATTTTCATTTTCGTCTAAAATTCTATGGTTTTGTCGAATGTTGGGTTTCTGTCTTTTCCGGTAGATGTCTCTAATGCACTCCGTGGTCTAGGTCTAGGCTAATTTTATATGAATTTTCTCACCTACAGGTTCGCTAGTATCTAAATTGAAACTTTTGCTGAATACTGACTCCTCTTAACGACATAATAATAAATTAATTTATATACTTACTACTTTTGTTTTCGCTTGAGTTCTCTGGAAACACACAAAAGTTCGGATTTTTTTTTTTTTTTTAGTAACAATGTTACCCGGCAAACCACAAACTAACCCCATTCAACGGTATATAAAAGTTTGTAAATGTCTGATAACTCCTATATGGTAGCCGTTCTGACACAATGTTGTAAGTTGGTTACAAAATAGTAACAACGTTCGATATCAACTCAAAAACGCAACTAATTTACACTAAGATTTGAGAATTGCTACTAGTTTTTACATTTTTGTTATCAGTCTTGACACAAATTAAGTAACGTGTGTCTATTATGTAACTGCGGATATTTCTTATGGGTATAAATTTGTTGTAATTGGAATGAATCAATGTTGGTAGTGGAATATTTTTTTAAATATGTACGAGTATGTATGTATCTATAGCTATATCATTTATGTAGCTAATCCATAATATGTCATCCGCTCATCATTTCTCAATATAGAAAAATGTATGTACAACGCTTTTATATTTTGGATAATATAAAAATTTGTGTTATGCAATTGCTATACATACATATATAGCATATGTATACATATTTTTTCAACTTGTTGACAAGCTAATCTTGTGGAAAAAGTTGACATTTTTAGAACACCGAGTTAGACATGCAATGCTTTTTTATCATGTCATCAAAAAGACATTTTTCATGGATGTGTAACATCATAAACAGACAGATACGCACGTACATATATGTGTCTGTATGCAATGCTGTCAATCTAAACAAATATATTTTCAAAGGTTGCTAAGTTTCCCTCCACTGAACAAGGAGAACATATACCTACCTACCTACCTACCTAGATAATATTTTATTTGACTTTTCTGTAAACAGCACACAAAGGAATTTGCAAGAAGAGAAAACTTTTGACGTAAAAATGTCATCACCAAAAATACTTTCCTAAGAATTTTCACTGGGAAAGTTCTCACTTTTAGAAGACACTTAATCCCACATGGTAACTAACAAGAATCATGAGTGCATGCATTCCCATGCATAAGTAAAATGTTGCTATTGCTCTCAGGTGCTGCTATATGTAACCCACAGGTCCCAATCCAATTACAAACTCTCAAAAAGTTGCAAGCGAATTTTCTCTATGGGAGCGCATGTGACCAGAACAGACAACATAGAACTGTCCACTTGAAATTAAAACTGTGCGAAGCTGGAAATAGGGTGAATGTGATATGTTCATATGTTAGAAAAAAAAAACAAAAACAGAAAAAATCGTTTAATACCAGTTTTCTCTACCCCCTCCACCCACCACCATCACCCACCCAGTTTTTCGGCTGCATCGTTGTTATTATTGTCAAAAACTCTTATTTGAAGAAAAATTGAAAACTTTACAATTTGAAAGGGAACATGTGTTTCGTGTTGCCACATTTCATTATGCCAGCTGCTCTGCGCCAACAAACATCGTCGTATTAGACGAAATTGTATCTTCCTATAGAAAAATTGTCACTCTGTGTAGAAATACTTCAGGATATTTTTGACTTTGTCCCCTTTTATAGTGGGATTTTCTTCTATAAAAAAAAAAACAATGTTTTTTTTTTCTTACCAATGTGTTTTCTTTTTATCTTTACAGAAGGAGCGCCTTCATTGTCCTCGGAGGAAACTTTTATTACCGCGACAAAAGTACTTTCATGTAAGTATTTATCCATGCATGCATACATACATATACTTAAACGCATACAACCATTGTTTGGTTCGACATTGTCGTTGTATTTCGTATGACTCCAATATTGACATATTCTTTTATAGTTTTCCTCAAAGTTTTATCACTTAACTTTTAAGAGCAACTGGGGCTTGTTACTGAAACTTTTCATGCATTAAGAAAATTTTCTGAGCAGCAATAATTTTTACTTAAGCTGCTTCCTTGTCGTATCCTTAAGAAAAAGTGAATAGTTTTCTTAGTATGCAAGTTAATTTTTAAATTTTAAATGAGCTTTTCAATGGTTGACTGGAACAAGGGAGGTTTCGAAGAACTCTGTCCATATGTAATTCGATTTTATTTCCTATAAAATTACATATTCTGTTTGAGATGGAGGAAGGGGGATTTTTTGGATAAGTTTTATTGCTATTTATACTACACATTAATGTAAACGAATTGTAGGTAGAAAAAAATAGTAACGTCAAATAGATCCACTTCTAAATCAAGATACATCAAAGTTCAGTCAAATTTTTTTTTAAATTTTGTATTTCTATAAACGTATAAAATAGGTAGCCCCAGAAAATTGTTGATTTCGTCACACACTTAACAAAACCTTAATCACTTGAGAATTTAAAATTTTGCACGCTCGTTGGTAGTGCTTTGGATAAAATTAAAGGAAAAACCAGAAAACCTATATAAGAATGTCACCAATAGATGGAGCTGCTTGTCTTTCCCGACAAAAAAAAGGGGAAAAAATGACTATTTGTCACTACCAAATGCTATCGTGCGTTCCTTTTACTGTCATCTGCGTTCTTTGAGTCGGCTGAGAGTGACTTGTAGCTCGCTACCTTTCGCCATTGTATTTTGGATAGTGAAATGTAACGAACTGATATGTATATATGTTACCATGGATACGGATGGAAGGATGACAATAGCATGACAAATTTATAGGTTAGCGTGTACATTTCGAGCCTTTATTATAATTTCCTGAATAATGATGCATTGGATCTAGCAGAACTTCACAATAAATTAATCAGTCCACGATGCGTTAATATGCACCACTCTTTATTAAGGGTACCCCTTCTAGTCTAGAAATTCGAAAAAATCGATTTTTTTTTTGTTTTCATATTTTCAAAGTTTAACTATTCAAGAATATGCCTACAAGAGGATTTTTCAAATTTGTATCTTTTATATTTTGTGTTCACTTGCATCCAGCTGCTAACAGTTGAATTCTAACTTCCAAACCACGTGGACGTATTGACTTTAAGGGGTAACGCCTCTGTAACGGCAAAAAAAAGGTTTTTTCACGAATTTTTTTCTCGCAAAATTAAAGGTGTTTGAAAAAAACCTTTTAAGGGTATTATCGGGCATACATTGAACTTTATTGATTAATTTTTGACAGCGAAAAAAAAAACAAAATGGCGGCTCCACAGCCATCTTCCCGGGACATCTTTCGGAGCAAGTTTGACGCGCTTGGTGGCGACCTCCATTTTCAAAGGAAAAAAAAATTTCTCGCAAGGGACCTTTTTTTTCTTATTCTAGAGGGTTTAAACTATTTTTTAAGCCAATTAAAAAAAAACAATTTTTCAAAAAATTTACAGTGGTGTTACCGCCTTAAATGCGTTTTTCTCGAAACTGCCTTTTTCAAGACGATGCCCACGATTTCTCAAGTTCTACTGGACCGATTTACTTGAAATTTTTTTGAGAGTCTTCTTTATAGACTTGCCTATGTCCGGAACTAGCCGCATCCCAAAATTTCAATTTTTACTATTTTTAAAAAATTCGAAAAAGTCAAAAAAGTGGTACAAAAATTGCTTTTTTTTAGGCAGCATTCATTTTGTGAAATTTTTTTTTTCAAATTTTCCCTAGTTCCGAACATAGCGACATTACTCTAGACTAATAATCTTTGGGTTGGAATCGTGGGCATGATCACGCGCCAATTTTTTGAGGCCCCCCACTTCATCAGCTGCTAATTTTTTGAATTTTTAACTTTTTTAATTTTTTAATTTTTTTCTGTATTCTTGCAATGTTAATAAATAACTCGTAAAAAAATGGATAGAAAAATATTGATTGCCTTTTTTTTACGGCACTTCAAAAATCACCTAAAATTCGGCCCTCTAGACTAGAATACCCCCTTAAGAGAGCCAAGAAGTTCAAAAGGGAGGTGTCGTGTGGTCAGTGCCCTGTCAATATTATTTGCAATGGGCTCATGGATTGGGTTTATTTCAATTTTTTTACAACTACCTCTTTTGATGGAAAATTGTCTTTCCGTCGTATTTAGTCATAATAGGACAACTGGCAAATATAACACATAGAAATAGGTGAAGTGTTAGAAATAAAAAAATTGTATGGAAGGGGAAGGTCCTAATTGGATACAATTCCACACAAAATTAGCAAAATTAATAAAATTATGCATCACAAACACAAGCTGATCCAAAAAACGTTTGCATATAAGTGGGTACATATCTTATTATAACTAGCGGATATAGTGGTTGAAGTAATAGTTCGACATTCGTTGGAAAGCTTAGAAGGTTTTCTATCATTTGAGCTGAAAATTACTTTCATAGGTTCTATAACAAGGATGTAACGGGGGTTTGGAAGAAAAACTAATAACAAATGGCCCCCTAATTTGGGAAAGACGCACCGGTGGGAGGTACCATACAATTTTTTTTGTTCTAACACTTCAACCTATTTTCTGTTTCATTTAAGACCACCACTTAAAAAACACCCTGTATAATCTAACAAAAAAAAACTATCCGTTGAAAAAATTATACTAAAATAGACGAAAAGAATTTTGAAATTCATTCATTTTAGTTAAATTTTGTAAATAAAATAATTTTTTTCACTTTTCATTAAGAGGTAATATCACCTTGTGTTCACTAAATTTCACGTGATTTTCTGAGACGTATACCACGAACGATAGGAAAGGGATAGAGTTATGAGGTTTTGTGCATATGAAAGTACTAGTCTTTAACTACAAAAAACATATTTTATTTTAATTTTGCGATACAAAATGGCGCCATAGCAGCGTACCGCTACAGGTCATAATTTTTAATCTGGAACAAAAAAGCAAAAAGTTTCCTAAAATATAGTCCAAAATTTCTTTGGTGAATAAAAGAAGTCTAGGCTAGGTAGCTAGGTGCTTCTTTTCAAGTCTGGAGGAGCTGGAAAACAAAGAATTCAGATATATACTGAGTTTTCTGAGAGAAGCAGGATGGATCTAGGTTAAGAGTCTTGGAGATATCCTGAGTTCCTTAAGGGAAGCAAGATGAATCTGAGGTCTAAGTGATGCAGGCTAGTTGTCTTGCGGCACCCCGCTTACCTAACCTAACCTAACCTAGCCTAGTCCAAAATCTAGTGAACGTCGTAGGATTTTTTCGAAAAATTGATTCTAAAAAAATGGCGTCAATTGGCTCTTTTGTTTGTTTTTTTCGAAAAAATCGGCCGAAAATCACTTATAAAATCTATAAAAATCAATTTATCAAAAAAAAATCCTATGACGTTACTAGAAAATGTTGTTTTAAAGTTGCAGTTAAAAATTCAAGTCAATTTGATAAAAATTGAGGGAGTTACTGGTACGCCCAGTTTGTAAAACATGGTTTGGAGAAATAGGCGTTTAAAGTTTCAAGTAGTATGATTTTAATTAGAGAAGCCAAACACTAACAATTGCGAGGTCTAACGGACTTTCTATACAAACACGTGTTTGCTCAGTCTTAAAATAGTGGTAGGAGAGACATCTATTAGTCAAAATGGAAAGCTGGAAACTAATATCTGTCGGTATAGTTTACAAAAGGAATAATAAAGACCTCAGACGCATGCTTTTCCGCGTAGTCGAAAAACCGTTTCTTTTGCCTCACGACTGCACTCGTGTAAACGACCCCCCCCCCCCCCCCCCTCTAAACTTTTTTTACTCTCATAATTGACTTTTTTTTATCATTGAATATTTTAAGGTGTGCTTAAGAAAAAAAAAAGTGAAAAAGAAAGTCACAGGTGATATTACCCTTAAGGTGAAAATTATACTTAAAATTTGTTATTTTTATAAATTTTATATTGCTGAAATATTCAGTAAAATGAATTATTCAAAATCACTTTTCGTTGTTTTAGTAGGAGTTTTTCAGTGAAGAAATTAGAAGATGTTTGTATTTATATAGTATAAAAGAATAATAATTTCCATTTCGACCATTAGATGGCGTTCTTTTCTTTATCGTAATCTTTTAGATTAAAACTCCAATCAAAGAACCGTTAAAAGAATTTTGTAATAGGTAAACTTTCAATTAAAATATCGTCAATAAATGTAAAATAATGAAAATTTCATTCTATATCAATAGAAGCAGTATCCAAAAGTATATACGAAAATAAATTAACATTCAACAAATAAAATTCCAAAATAACTCTTCTACCAACACAAAATTCAATTAATCACAGCCTCCAACAAGGGCACTATTTAACAGTCGTCAACGACAAAAACGAATTAGAATTCATTTAGCCGTTTGCACTTAAATTAATTGAATTCACGTCTCTAATTACCATTAAAATTCTTGGGAGTTTTGATCAACTGTCTCTAATCTCGCTACTTTCGAGTCGATTGCTTTTATTGTGTCATTTAACAAGGGAACTGATGTCCAGATGTCGTGGCAATTGTAGATTAAAATAATTCATCGTAATTGGCCTCTCTATTGAGATCTCGACAGGACACTAACTATATATTGTACGAATAAAACGTTACATGTATACTCGATTATGGACAAATGTCCTTCATCCATTTGCCTTCCTTTCCTTTCAGTAACGAAATCCATTTAATGACCAAAAACTTCGTAACTAACTAAAAAGTTCTTTCAGCTTTTGGAATTAAACTGATCAATAGTAGGTAAAAGAATTAAAAAAGGAGCTGAGCTGAGAGCAATTTTAAAGCAAGTTTTGTCTTCCTTCTTGTTGTTTTTTCGTAGTATACACCAATTGCCCAGCAGTTAGCCAGGCGCCTAAAGTAGTATAGTCATTGGATTGGAATTTAGTAGAAAAGATAGAAAATCCTATCGACACACGACGACGACGTGTCAACGCAACATGTTACTTTATATTTTACTAACATGGGTGGTGGCTATGGTCCTATGGAGCAGCATTTCCAATTCATTTGCGATAAACACAGAATGGGACTCGTGAAGATAAATGGAAATTCAATTTTCAAGTGCTCCCCCTCACTTCTATACCTGTATGTAGTCCCTGGTGTGACAACTTCAAGCAGATAACACTGGAACTTTTATATGAAGCCAATTTAAGTGTAGAATTTTACGTTTGGGGTATAACCTCTACGAAAGTGTTCGAACAGACGACGGTTATAGCTCCCACAACGGCTAACGTAATCCAACAGAAAATTCCCCACTGGAAAATTGAGGTTGGCATGAATAACGAAAATATGGGAATATGGGGAGAAATATTTCTGATGGATGCAAATGTTCCGAAGAATGGCTGCACTACTGACTATATTTGGCCATGTGGCTGTTATAATGTATGATTTCTAGAGCTTAAGTAAAACTAAGGGTCGAATCCTGCTTAAAAATGAATTCTCTTTGTATAAGCTTTCCACCTAGTTATAGGGTATGGGAAGGCTTGAAAGACTTGAAAGAGTCAAAATTGTTTAAAGTTTTCATGGTGTATGTTCAGGGAAGAGGTTATAGTTTTTTTTCTGATATGGGAATTAGAAGTTGCCCCGAATTTTCCTAATGCAGATAAATTGTGAGGAAACAGCTTATGTCGAAGCGAGGAGATTGGAAATTATTTCAAAGCATTTTGAAACTTTGGTTAATGCGAAAGTCATGTATTAGATTTTAGCACTCTGTGTGTATACAAATATTTCATTCGATTTTCTGAGCTTTTGAGACTTTCATGACGGTTTCAGGAAATCATTTTATGAAGAATTGAAATTCGGGAGTTAGTTACATAGATGAGGCGGAATTATTGTTAATACTCTCATCTCATCGAGTGGAAAGAAGCTGTATCGCATCTTTTTAGAATTCTAATGATCATAACAAGGGACTAGATGTCATGGCAGATTCACACCCACTCTTCCATGATAAAGAAAATTACAAGAAATAAAACTTTCCTGAAAATAGCCGTCAACACAAACTTCAAAAACATTTACAAAAACTTACATAATTTAAGTAGGTCCTGCGATCTTTTACAGAACTTGGTTTTCCCTACCATATTTCAACGACTGAAGTAGGCCATATCGACTTTTTTTCCTTTTTTTTTTTGTTTTTTTTTGTCATGGCAGAAATGCATAACTCTTCAGCTACGTCGAAACCGGTGATCATTTATGTAGCATAAATTTTGCTGTCATACATGTGAACAGGTACGTAGTCACCCTTTAAAAAATTTATGGGCAATTGGTGCAACGGATGCGTTCTTTGGGTGTTGATGAAAGGTTTTTGGATGCTATCTTTTATCATCTCCAATATAGTCCAGACAGACAGGAGTGGTTCATCAAAGAGAAAGTCATTAATCTCGCCTGGATTAATCGGTTCACTTTGGAGGTAGTTAACCAAGGATAGAACGCTGGGCAGTTGATACAGAAACTCATATTGTCCCCTATTATAGGTGTCTTTGTATTATTCTACAGGAATTCAAATCAGTCTTCGAAGATATCACTATGTAAGTAAGCTGCTGAAGTAAATTTGACCTCAGGTTTGTCTTTGTTTGTCGACACATCCATCTATGAATCAACTAGTTCCAAAGAGATGAGTTCTGGAATGGAAAGAACCAATGGGTAAAAACAAATTTTTTAACCCGAACGGTGACATGATTCTTATCGATGATAAACTTTCATTATTTTGTTAGTATAGTCCTTTGATTATAGGTTTCCAAAAATTAAGAATTCCTGCAGCGCTGCAAAGTTTTATGAATGCGAATTGATATTGTCTTCAGTGAATGTCGTGCTAAGCACATTCAAGCAAACATTATGATTCGAACGAAATGAATTCGAAAGTTACTTTTTTTTCCCTAATTCAATATCGATCTGGCTGTGACTAAGAGCGACATTCTAGGAATATGAAATTGTTTTTACTATTCGATAAAAATTCGATTTTATGTCTTTAATTTGAAAGACATCAGAGTTATATTCGTTTATTGTTCGCAGTAGCGAGCCTTTGGCGAACTATCGGTAATTTTTCTTTTTATATCAAATTCATTTCTCTATGTATGCCACAATTTGAAATTTTATTTATTTTATTTTCAAATTTATACAGACAAAACTTATTTTACCGGAAATATATGTAAAATGTACAAAATCCATATATATAAATCCTGGCGAAAATTGAATGTAAATGGGGAAAAATATTCTCGATAAATCCTTGAAGGTTTCTTCTACTGCTTTAAGAATTAAAAAAAAAATCGTAAAAATATTAGCTGGGGTCATATAAATGCGTTTTTAATTTAATTTGAACTAGAAGACACCTGAAATCATATGCGACCTAAATTTGACTAAAATCGTGCAGCATTATTTCTTTTACATTTAATTTAAAGTGAAAACAAAAATTAGAGAGACCAAATTTTTCGTAAAGAAATATGAAAATATAAACGCTAATATCAAAGTCCCCCTCTACAACCCCAAATGTTCCAACCCTGGTACATACAGTGTACCAGAACTCTAAAACACTATTCCAGGAGACCAGAACCAGCCTTCAACTCTTTATCTGCAAAGCATTCGACCATGTACACCTATAAATTTATATTCCTCATCCCAACAAACATTATATACACAAGGTTCACTCTTGGACCCATAGCTATAGTTAAGTCGACATATACAACTGCACGACATATGTCAAGAGTAGTGTCCTTAAAAACAAATTATGGTCATGATCCATTTTCTGTCCGAGAACGGTGCAGCGGAAGGAAGGTGGGGGGAGATAAATATTTATGTGTTCCAGAAGATATCACCAACAACGTGAAACTAAATTCTGTGGCCGCAAAGTGCCAGGATGGCATTCACATTTCACAGTATCTCTTGGATGGGTCGAACCTTTTAGCTCCTGGTTTATTCTACGGATATACGGAATCATTGATACTCTCGTACTTTTGACATTGACACAGTATCATTTCACTAAATATTGATGTTTCGTGGGCAAGCTAAAAGATTATGTATTGGGGGGGGGGGGGGGGGGGGCTGGTGGTATGTTATCTATGCAATTTTTCATTTGACCACTTAGGAACTTCAGTTATATATTTGAGATGCCAATAAGAACGGTCAAACATTTTTGAATTAATAATAATTTATAAAAGACGTAGATTATGCAATTTGGGCTCGTTAAAATTTTGAATGCTTCTAAGGGGTTATGTTGAAATTACCAAATCATTGCTAGTCATGGTACTGTTTCCTACCTACTACATATGTACTCATTATAGAACTATAGGCTTGTAAGACTTGCAGACTAAATTTTATAAATTATCAGAATCTCGGTTATCGACGAATAAAAAAAAGGATCAGGTGAAGAGACTATACATATGTGTGGCTCTATGCTCCTACTATAAGAAAAATGAAGAAGGAAGAGAAAAATAATGAGTTGATGGAGGAAAGAGCTGATATATTATCCAAATTAATTACACTGAACAACTAAATAAAATCAATAATATTTTGCATCTCAATCTACAACTCTACACCACGGGAATGCAAGAGTACTTTCCGAGCTGTTCACATTGCGTCCAAGGAAAACCTGCAAGATGTCGGCATATTATTATAGACGCAGTGAAAAATTGTGTTGTTCAACACCAACTAACTATTAGCTGAAATGGTTGCTGTTGCCACAATTCATTATCAAATTAGCGTTTAGGACAACTTACTTCAATCTCAATAGTCTCAATATCAAGTAGCTTGGACGAAAAAATCTTAATAGAGTTGAAGGTGAAACTACCTTACGCAACGTGTCCGCCTAACCGATTCTAACTATGTTTTGGTCACAAGAAATTATGGAATTAAAATATTTCTAACAGCGCCATCTGGATGAGCGGACTTAATGACCTCCACCCTAGAATAAGGTTTTTTTGTTTTTTTTTTTAGTACTGTAAGAAGGGAGGAAATTTGTGTTTAAAAAATCAATTTAAAATTTGGTTATATCCATTTTCTGCTTGATTTTATATATGCTATCCAAATGACAGTAACCCCATAGGAATGCTTAGGACCATAGGAATAGATAAAATATTGCTTCTAAGCGAATCGGAAATAATCGAAAAAAATCTAAAAATCATCCATATTTTATCACCGATTTTTCTTGTTCTAATTTTCTCTCCTCTGCTCTGCATGAAGTTACACAAAATTTGAATAAAAGTTTTTACATTGGTTTTACAGGCACATTGGTGACATTGTAATTGTAAACTGGCTCTCAAGTCACCTACGATATTTTATATTCGATTTTTCTTCGTAAAAACGATCTTTTTACGACTTGAAGAAATCTTGGGCTTTCCGTAAAGAAACAAAACCAACCATATACATATGCATTCCGGCTTTAGAAAATCTTCTAGTGCTAATCAAATATATGTATACGGATGAAGGGAAAAAACAAAATTCTAACAAAGCTGAATTTTAAAAGTAAAATAAAAATGATAATAGATTATCAACAGTTTAGTGTTAGATTTCGCTAAAGCGAAGATTTCTCGAACAAATTTCAAATTTTATATTTCGTTAAAAAAAATTTCTTGGTTATCTTTTTTTTGTATGTAAAACAACAAACAATTAAGATTCTATTCACTTTGGCGTATACGGCAAGCAGGAACCAAACCATACTGATGAGTAATACGATTCCTGCTGATTCGAAACGCCCTCTTTTACAGGGAAATTGTTTTTTTTTTCAAAGATTTTTCATTTGGAAAAAGAGTTTTTTTCAATTAAAATTTGTGTAATTCTGCGGCATTTCTAAGAGTTCGACTGTATTAGAAGATCCTTTGGATAGATTCTAGATCATGGATACATGTTTCATTTATACCTGCTGTGAATTTCCGCTATTAGCTAGACTCGATTGAGACTTGTTTACATATGTTCCTCCTAGTCTAATGATCTTTTCGTTGTATTTACATAGAAAGCTTACATTTGCTCATTTGGATTTGTCACCCTTTACTTCACAGAGGGTACTACTCTCGATATGAGGTTATCATGGCTTTCTACATGCATCCAATGGCTACTTCAATATCCTTATACCCTAGGCAGACGGGCAAAATTAATGATCATTCATTCGTGATTTATTTTTTCAAAAATCAAGTTACCCAAGGATTTATGAATTAAAAATTTTATATGTAATTGACAGCACATTTTTAATAATTAAAATTCAAATTCAAAGGTAAAGCGATTTTTGAAAAATTCAATTACGAACGAATGATCATTGATTTTGCCCGTCTGCCTGCCTAAGGTATAAATCCCTAACATGGTAGGTATGCGGTCTTAACTATAGCTTTGTTTCTAAATTTTTTTGTTTTTTTTAAATAAACTCTTCATTCATATGTGCTTCTGCATAGTCTACTAAACACACTTTTCCGCTTTACATACGTATGTAAATGCAACTGGTCAAAATTTCAACAAAGTTTTTATAAGTCATGTTTGGAAAATGATAATTGTTTACAATTTTGAATAATTTATTCATCTCAATTGCACTTGTATCCTGAATTGGTATGTACATATGTACCTACATACACACGAGTCGGCAAGGCTCTCACAATTTCCGCCACCAAAACAAATTAAATGAAGCCTTTCATAGCAGCCTTCAATTAAATTTTATTCAACTTGAAATTAATTAAAATTAATAAAAGTTTCCATCGTAATTATATATATAAAAAAAAAAAAAAACCAAAACGAATTGCTCTCAATCGTGTGATGAATGTAATGCACGCTCCGAAGCATCGACTCTATAGTTCCACTGAAATGACTTAGCTCTTTTAATGGAGCTCTTTAATCATTTTCCATCGTGATCCTGTGCTCTTCTCAGAAAATTCTGCGAAGGAATAGACATCATGTATTGAAAGCAACAAAGGTTCACCTTTCATTTAAGTCCTTTTTATTGATAACCCTTGTAGTATCTCTCCTATACCCTTCGGCGGGGTGGATATGTTATACTTGTCATATAAGCTCTAGGATCTTGCAATGATTTGCGCACAGATGAGGCTTTACGTTCAGATCATAGCTTACAATCCAAAGAAGTCCAACCATATTTCAATTACAAAAACTAAAGTCATCTACTAAGTGGATTCGATGTCATAAAGTCTCCCTCCACCATTTCCTCTCATAAAACCTATACTTCTTGATCGAAGGATGCGAAACGAAATTTTATCTGCTGCGATAAAAATTTCTTTACACAAAAATGTGAAAGAACTTAAAACGAGCATACATAGACATACTCACACTCACGCACGCATACAAAGGCGTAGTGAATATAAAGAAAGCGCTCATCAGGGACTGACTTAAAGGAAGTTATAGTATTATACCTACAGATGTCGTCGTATAGTCTACCATAGAAAAAAAAAACAACAACAAGAGACCAAAGATGAGATGAGTCCTTCTGAATGTCATCATCATCATTCTGGGAACCTCGATGGATATTGATGCCATCATCATAGCAGCTGTTATCTTGCCTCCTTCTTAACTTGGAGAGAGTTTCTTAAGCAAAGTACATACATATATATGTACATATGTAGAAGAGAATGTTCGTCCGATTGGAATGCAGCAGTAGCAGCACCAGTAGCAGCTCCATGGGAACGATTCGTAAAGTGGTCGATTATGATAAATTTTAATGGCTTATAAAGCAGTTTAGTGCGCGCCTCTTGAGCCTTTTTTTTTTATTCGCTTTTGTGAATTTTAAATCATCGTTATTGAGGTTTGGAGGAGCGAAATTCCAAAACATGGAATAAGTGGCACTTAAACTAGGTTTAAAAGCTCTGTGAACTAAGTAAGTAGTACTTAGGAAATCCATTTATAATGGCAGTTTGTGAGTTGAGGTTGACAAATTCTTAAGTAGTTTTTGTTTGTTTTTTTATATACGTAGGTTGTGTGATTTGTGTGATTTAAAGTATAAAACTTAAGAAAGTTGTTGAAATTGCGCATCTCTAGACGATTTTTACATACATTTGATTTTCAAATTGTTATAAGAAATTTAATTTCTTTGGAGGTTTCTCTCTGAGGTTCAAATGTGTAGGAGAACTTTTCCTAGAGAATTGTATGGCTTTAAAGCTAAATTGAATTCTATAAAGTTTTCTGTTCTGAAGAAATTTAAAAAAATACTTCAAACTTGGACTCCTACACGACTTCCACCAAATTCATCTTTTTTCTCCATTTTGAGTATTGTATTGACCTGACCAAAAAAATAACTAACGGTTTACGTTTAATAGCGTTCAGAAATATAAAACTATCACTGTTGCACATTATGAGTATCACTTCTAGTAATAATGAGATAAGAGCCATCTGTTGCACATTATGAGTATCACTTCTAGCAATAATACAGATAAGAGCCATCTGGTGGAGATAGTGACTGCAACTAATCTACCTGTTTTGGAAATAGTTAAGGAATATTTTTTCAAAATTAAAATTTTGAGTATTATAACTAATATCCATAAAAAACGGTGGTTGCATAATGCATCTAATGCCATCTATTAGTGAATTATTTAAATAGAGCTATGTGCTACAAGCCCATTGATACAAATAATATAAGTTGCCCCATTTAGGAGTGCATATTTTTCACAGTGTGAGAGTTTTTGTTCAAATAAGCAAATACAATTTTTTTTCGGGATAGGAGAAGTGGTGGGGGAATTAAGATTCACCGTTTGGGAATGTAGAAAGTGTTGCTTTTTATTTTAGATTTCATGAATCATGCTATATGTAGATTCCAATCGATTATTTAACATTTTTTAAATAAATAATAATCGTTGCTTTTTCTAAGATTTTATAATTATTTTAACTCCCCCCCCCCCCCCCCCCCCCCCTTGAGAAAGTCTAAATTTTGAAACTTTGAAACTTTAACTCAATTACACAATAGAAGATACAATTCAGTTATAGGAGAACAAAATTGGACCTATTTTCTGAAAAGAAAATGTCATGAAAAATTTCATCTATTTCTTTGTGTAGCTCACATATACGGGGTTGAAAATAAAGTTTTTCCGATGATAAAAAAACTTCAGAATTTTTTTTTATTTTTCAAAATATTTTCCACTCTTGCACAAATCCGTAAAAGTATTCAATCCAGCGCTACTCAGTTAGCTGAGCAATAAGATTTACGCAGATTTATAAGGTGGCAAGGCCGGGATCGTACAGCTGATGAGTCATTAATTCCGCCTTCTGAAATTATCGAAATACGACGATGCTGCTTCGGCGTCAAATTATCGTTTTAGTTTTTGTGACAGCTGTTGTCGAGAGTCAATTCGGTTTTAAAATCGTAATATATAATGGTTTGAACATTTTCGAGTGTTTATTCATCCTTTTTAATGAAATTGCTTTTCTTGAAAATAATTTGTTTCACTCAAAACAAATTTTCAAAAGCGACATCTTGCAGTTAATAGCCTCACCGCAAATCTTAAGTAGAAACCGTTACTCGTACAGAGAAATTATATCAATCTATTCCTGCTATGGAATGAAACTATTTGTCTGTGTGGAGACCACGTAGCTTTCTATAATTAGTTTTTATGTTGCTGCTTTGAAATTTTTCTCTTAATTGCCTTATTGTGTATCGTAAGCTTATTGAGGATGTCCTGTTTTCCATCGTTCCTTTCCTGGTGCAAGATCAAAGGACATACCCATGTACCTACCTAGAACTAAACAATAATTTTTGTTTGGAACTGTTTTTTTTTGCACCCTTCACTGTACACATTTTTTCCACATAATGAGAATCGATATCTGAGGGGGAAAAACTAATATTCATTTGCCAGCTGTATTTTTTCCTACCTTCAATAATAAGCGACAGAAAAGCGGATTATACTGAAACAAAAACAATTTTCCACATTTCATCAGAACATTGAGCGAGCGCATTGAGCTCTTAATCACAGGTGATGATGGCAAAAGTTGAATGAGATCGCAAGAGAAAGCGAAATATAAATGAAAACTCTCAGGAGTTTATCTCGACCGTAGCATATGCATACAAAAGGACCATTACATGGTGTCCTTCTGGTGTTGATATATTTATATCCCTAGATGTAGCGTATATGTATAGTAGGTACCTACAGGATATCTCTTATATTCCTTGCGCCGAAGAGGAGTATTATATTTTATGCATGGATAGGTACAACAACGGTGATAACCAATCCTTCTTTTGTATGATTTGGACAAAAGCAAGGCCTGAATAAACACAATATGAAAGCTTAGAGCTTTTCTGAGTTGGTTGCAGTTATTTACATTGTTCTTACCAGTAAAAGTCGGTTAGGTTGGAGTATAAAAAGTATTGTTTACCCCCTCCACTCTACAAAGGCTAGCAGTATCTAGATGGGCATTCATTTTGCAAGAGAACAGCTTAAAACATTTCTTTACCCAAAGCTTTTCTTCTGCTGTCTTACAAACAAACAATATCCAGAACTTTCGTCCTATTCAAAAGATTTTCAATTCTGTATACAGAAAAAAAAATTTTGACGGTCTTTTAATGCTGAAAATGTCTTCTTCCAGATGCAGTTAAATTGTTAAAAAGGACGAATTTTTGTGTGTGTGTGTGTTTTTTTTCTATTTGATGGGGATTTTCGCTATTGTTAAATTTCGCAGTCGAAGTGGTGTATGTATTCATAGTAAATCACTTTGATGCAATTGAAAATTGAGTTTGAATCTAAACGGAAAAATGAAATGATTTGTGTTTTTTTTTGTCTGTTTCAGAGATTTATTAAATTTTTCTGAGGAATGGTGGGGGAAAAACAACAATTCAAAACATTCTTAATCATATTTATTAAAGATTGAATTTGTTTTTTTTTTATTATTATTAGTATGGGGAATGCTAAACAGAGAGAGAGTGAGCGAGGAATCTGCGTCTTATCTATAGTCACTGCGACCTCTGAGATCTTTTGTGATATTACTCCTAAGTGCCCTAAAACGCCCCAACAAAATCTATGATATTCTTGGGGTCCATCCTTCTAACATTCTCTGACGATTTTATATATATATTTTTTATTTTATGAATTTTTTCGCTTGTCTTAGCCCTGGGCTATTTTAATGTCTATGTGATGAATTATTTTTTCAATGCGCCAATTATTTCAGTCCTCCCAAAGCCTTGTACTTGATACCAAAAAGTGGCGTTTTGAAAAACATGCTGAGACCCAATAAACATTCTAGTCTAGATCTGGTTCCTTCCATTGCAGGAACGGCACAAGTCTCTTTGTTCTTATTCATGTTCTGGCAACCAAATCAGAGTGATCTTATTTGTTTTAGCTGTAGTTGCTTCAAGATAGAAAGGCAGCCTCATACCAGCTTAGACTCAAATGTTGAAAACACTTTGAGTTCTGCATGGGATGTCTGATAATATATATTTGTTCCACGCATATTTTTTTTATATGATATCGCAAGCGCAGATTTTAATGGCTTGGCTCCTCCCAGCGAGTCATAGTATGGCCCATATATTCCCACGCCTGGCTCTGTCTTCCATTTAGCGTGGCATTTAAGAGAACCTTTTTCAAAGGGTAAGCTACCAGTATGCCACTGTTGACAGTCTCTTAAGATCACCTTGAATGGTATTTTTAGTTTTTTCTTTAGCTGAAGCATTTCTGATCTTTTTGCTTTTTTTGTGCAGGAATATGAAGTCACCATGTTTTAATAAAATATGACAACGAAGCGATATGGGATATAGATGGTGCACTATTACCCACCATTGCGTTTAGTTTAGTCGTCGAGTGAATTGGTTGATACTAAAGATTTCGCAAGTTATGGGTTGGAGAAGAGCGAATCATATGCTATTCCATAAGAGCAATCTACCCTACTGCATTCTAAATCTATCGTTTTACCATAAGCTGATATCGCTAGAGTCAATTTCAGCAGGAATTAACCCGAAGTTGGTGTTGTTAATCATGGGTTATTAGTCCATATTGTAATAATATCAATTTTTAAGAGTGACAAGTATTAAGATGGAATGATTTCTAAAAGATGATGAATATAGCGAATGTGTCTTACGCACTTTAAGATCGACTAATGTGTTAATAAGGTAAGCAGAGTGCTTAAATTATGTTTGCCGTGGAGGCAGCTTTACTGAACGTTTCTCTCCAGCCACGGAGTTCATCAGCAGTTTTCCTATCAATGGAGTTGTTTAAGGTGCTTGGTTAAAACACGAATTTTAAGAAGTGAACCTATACAAATTAAAGGATTGTAATCTAGTAAATATGATTGTGTTGTTATTTTAAACATTAAATTAATGATTTTACAAAGTGAGTCTTATAATGGATTTGTATGACTACAGGGTAATTTTTGCTTTGAGCCCCCAAATATTTCCGAAAGTCACGCGGCATTTCCATGCTGTCGCTATATCCTTCTTCAAGACTTTATTTAAATGAGGATTCCCGAATAGTTTGCTATCCAGACTAATACTTAGATATTTGACCTGCTTTGAGAATTCTACTACTGTTCCCTCACGAATTGGTGGAGGTTGGACTAAGAATACACAATTAAGGGTTTTTAAGATAAAATGTTTATAATCATTACTGGCAGATAGGCCCATTAGTAGTCTTTATTCTATAGCCACTATTCAAATACTATTAAACGAGCAATTTTTGTATATTTGTAAATGTTGTATGTATCATGATAATGGGACTACGGATTTCCATAAAATGGAGTTGATCTACCGTTTTCGGGTACAAAAAGGAAATTTTGCTAGGTGACAACTTTCGAAAAACTTGTTTTAGAGATAATAGGGGATAAAATGAGGTATAGTAACTAATTATGTTAAAACGAGGTGAATCTACAGTTTTCGATTTAGCTAGGTCTGAACTTTGGAGAAACTTATTTAGGAAGTATTTTTGAGGTAATTTTATTTACAAATAGAGAAAAATTAGGGGGTAATATTCGATTTTGATAAAATTGGATGGAATACGACATCTTGATGGGAGAAATATGTAAAGCCCACCTGACATTTTCAGGCCTCTAGAGAGATGGCACCCGATTTTCCCCTCCTTCCGTCCGTTTCGAAACTCAACAAAATTTATTTTAACTGTATCTTTTTAAAAAAAAATTTCGTATTAAATTTGAAAAGTTAAAACCCCAAAATTCTTCAATTAAAAATGAAGACAAAATGTGCATATCACATAAATATGTTCAGTTCAGTGCGTTCCTTCAAGACAGGTCCCTCTATTATGCTTTAATTTATTTCAAATCAAATTCATTTTACAAATAAAAAAATATTAAATCCTCCCATTTTATCTAAAGAAAAAAGACATTCCCCTGCTAAACGTGTGTAAAATGAATTTTTCTGCATAATTTCTCTCAATGAAACGATTATCTTCGTTTTTTTTTCAACTCTTTCCACTTTAATGCGAAATTCTTCACAATTTTCGTTGAAAATCCAATTTTTTCCTGTTACAAGAAAAGAAAAAAAATTAAGAATCTGACCCTAAACAAGATTAATGCAATAACCCCTTTCCTTCCCTTCCCTTCCCTACTCATGATGAAAATTCAGACTGATTTTCCACAGCTTACAAATTTAAAGCTGCCAAAATTAAATGATCTCGAAAAACCCTTCGTATACCTTCCCTCATCTAGTTTCATGCTCCGAAAAGGGTAACAGCCTACTTTAAATGGTTGATTAATTTCGTGAACAATATTTTAAAGGGTAAGGAAAATGAGGAAAATGCCGGGTCGGCCGACAACAACGGTGCCAAATTATTCTGATGCTGTCGGCAATGAAAGCGAAAATGTTATTTTGTATATTTAGAGGCGAAGTCGCGAAGACGAGCGAGCATTCACTCTGTAAAGGTGCGCCTTCAAATTAAATGGATTCCTTTTTGGGGCATCTATGTTGCTTTGTCTCCTCCAACTCGAACCCCAAACCTCTCGAGTATTAATACATTATTGTCCATAAGCTGGAAGGAATTTGCCTAAATTTAGCTGTAATTTTAGAAGGTCGATGGTAAATGGAGAAGGTGAAAACTGGGGTTGTATTGTTGTTGGTGTTGTTGTTGTTGTTACTTCTAATTTTATTTTGTTGTTTATGCCGTCAATAATTGAAAGTTTCCTCGATGTTTTTTGACTTTTAGAATTTTGAAATCTTTCTACTTTTGACTAAAATATTTGCTATTGTTTTCTATGTTGAGATAGATATGACGGACATACGGACAGAAAAAACATGGTATTTCGGAAATTTTTAAATTAAAAAAATCATATATGCAGCTTTTTTATTTTTTATATATAAAAATTTGAAAACACTTGCATTCAAAGTAACAAAAAAGGAGTTATGTCCTGGAAATAACAAGATTTCAATTCAACAAACACAATTCAGATACCTTAGACAACAAATTCAATATTTAGCCATGACTCGTTTATATATTTTCCACGGATCTAGCTAAAAAAAAAAAAAAAAAAAATTGATTAATTGTCGTGAGAGAGGAAGAGAGAGAGAGAGAGAGATAGAGAGAGGAGAGAGAGAGAGAGAGATAGAGAGAGAGAGAGGCAGAGAGTGTTCAATCAGCTCAGATTTGGTGCTGAAGAAGGCTGATTAGCATTCAGACTATGTGGATCCGGATTTGAATTTGATTTTTCGAATAAACGGATCAAAGAAAGTATTTGATGAGTATTGGCTTAGTATAGAGGATACACTGGCCAACATCCAAGTATCTGCATGGAAGTTAAATAGGATGGGAAACTAAAATCACAAATAAGTGTAAATATACAGATGAAGAACGTACATCAGAAAAATGAAAGCCTTATCAATATTTCTGTGGTCGGATTCTGTAACTCGGAGAGTTTGGCAGATGAGAGCTTTCGTTTTCCCCGATTTTTAAAACTCCCAAACTCTCCATTCGCGATTCTCTAACATATTTACTTAGGGCGATATGGAAAACGTGAGAAGTGTCGCAATATTGAAGGGCGGCTAGCTCTGTGTGGGAGGGTCGTAGAGCACTGTGGTGTTTTCAGATTTAGGGTCTATAGAGTACAAAAATACAGGTGAACGATTTTTGGTGACGAGGGGTCTTACCACCCCTCATTTGGGGGCTGTCAAAAATACGTCATGTTTGGTATCAAATTAAAGGGGAGGATAGAAGCGGGTAATCGAGTTGTGTAGTCTTTTGTTTATCATTTTAACTTCATAACTGGCTTTTTACCGCCGAAAGACGGATTTTTTGCTCTTGGGTCATATACAACCCAGTTCCTATATTTTGCATATATTTCTTCCGTTCTTTGTTTCACATCCATTAGTACTCGTGGAAAGTGAATTTCCACGACTGATTCACTTTTTTTTGAAGTTATCTCCAAAACCATTTATCGAACTCAAAGACTATTACATATCTAATTAGGGAACAAAATGTAGATGCGATTTAATCCTAGATACAAGCTTTAACGTGCATATTTAAAATTTTTATAGTATCTCTTGTGTACTGGAAGACGACCAAATTGATCATTTTCGCGTGATTTTATTTATTTCATGTATACCGAAAAGTGTAGATTTTTTTTAATTTTATTTTATCTAAAGGGGGAAAGATATTAGAAAAAAATGTTATCATCTTTCTACGCTATTTACTTCCGGACATGTATATGTATATTAAAATTTAAAAGTCTACACTTGGCGTAATGCCAAGTTTTGTCGTGGGAGTTGTGCGACTTCCATAAGAGAAAAACGCGACGGCTGCCTGGAGGGTGGTGATTCTGATCTCTTTGTCGTTCTAAAAATTTTACACTGGTAAATGGAAATTCTACACCTAATTAGAGCATTACAAGTGCTTAAATTCGAAACAATATTTTGAATTTGTAATGTGAAGTGACATTTTCAGTTCATTCTACGTCATGCAAGGCTTGCTGAACTGAATAAAAACACGAAAAAATTAGTAGAAAAGTTCATTTCATTTAGTCGATTATTTTGACATTCAAGTACGACAAAAGATCACAATCACCCTCCTGATGAAGGAAACTGAAGGCTTGAATTCTGTCGGCTTGAAAACCTGCCTAACGCAGCAGGGATCTGATGCCTAATTTGTTTAACGCATGGAATTGGTGACTTTAATAACCGCTGTTCCGTAGGCATCGATGCATCCCAGACGCCTGGCTACTGATCGATCCAAAGCTCGATAAGCAGTCAGCTTAAGATGATCAATTTCCAGACCTGAAAAGAGTTTAAGAGACCCCGAGTCGCCTTGATGGAGACTAGACGCCTTCGGAAGGCTAATCTATTGAGCAAGTGTACTTCTCCGGTCCAGACTGTCCTTATGATAGGCTGAAGCTGAACGTGCGCTGGGATCAAGTTGATCATATGTCGTCTTGAGAGCTCCGACCAGAGGACATATAATACTGGTGTTGTTTCCAGGTTAGCTTGTGATAGTCCCGGACCAAACAGCAGCAGTAATGTCGGAGCTGTGGGATGAATCCAGAGCTTCCGCAGCTATCTTCAGTCAGTTTTTGATAGGTCTAAAAAAACGTGGACGCTCTGAAAAGAAACTTATTTTGCGGAAACTTTAAATAAAAAAACGACTCATCGGTTGTCAGATCCTCTTGGGATTTATCCTTTATTTAGTGTGACTATTACTGTTGAACCGGTTTCTTATTTTTTTAGTTTTTTGTTTTTTTTTTTTTATAATACCTGTGTGACTGAATCGCAGTTTTACAAAGGTGGTTGGTCAAGAGTTCGGAAATGTACGTCCCGGTACGCACGAGTCGCCACAAATGCATATAGTGTTGCCAGCATACCGCGAAAACACGATGAACAATTTCTTTTTCTTAACTTTTTTTTTTGTTTTTTTTTTTTTTCTTAATTCAATCTCTGCTCTCTAATTCTACTCCGTGTACAATGATATTTTTGCAATACCCCATAAAATTGCTCTCTATACGCATATGATATAAAAACATAAAAAAATAATTATGTTTTTATTATTCAGGACATTAAATTATTGTCATTTGTCGGGCAATTGCATTTTAATTGGAGCACAAATCAATTGTAAAGTTTTTAAATTAAAAAAAAAAAAATAATTTCAACCCGCTTAATGGTCTCTCAACTCTCTACCGCACAATTGAAAGTTGTTAGAGTTTTGGAATTCTGCTGCTACAACTTTCTCAATCGTGTTAAATGCAGTCTTTCTTCCCATACCAAGAGCCAACTGCCAGCAGTCAGTCCCTCCCCATTTTGCGAAAACTTTTCATTTCGCCTAATTTTTCCACATAAAGTTTTAATGAGACAATAGCGAAACGACCAAATTATAAAGTTTAATAAAATTATCTATTTACATAAAGGCGAAGTTTTTGCTCAGATGAGCGAGTAACATTCATGAAGAGGGTGAAGAGAATGAAATGCATCTTCCTTCCATAGTAGATAGAGTAGGTAGACAGATACTACATGTACTCTCAATCTCAACCATTGGTATCTTCTATAGATGTACGACATTTTTCTTATCTCTATGCTCTTGCTCAGCCTCTTAAGATATACACAAAATTTATATAGAATTTATGGATTCTTCTATCGCATCTTTTAGAATATTTCTGTCCACGAAAGATATCCAGGCACCGGGTTTAAGTGAATTAACTTCCTGGCAATGGGGATAGAGCTTACATTGTATAATGGAATATTAAAAGGGGATGCAAAACGGGTGACACGCTACAAAAGGGACATGCTCTGCAGTGATTTCTAGCTTGCCGTTCAAGGATCTGACCTAGTTTCTTTACGTTAAGGAGGAATGCAGAAGGAATGACGTTGTCCTCACATTCAAATGCTCAGTTCACCGTGGAGATGAGTTTTGCTTGAAATGATGCAACTGAATCAATGTTAGCTGAAGAGCAGCAATAAATGTTTCTCTGCGGATTAAGTGCAAGTAAACATTAGAAAGATGAATGATGGGGGACGTTCCATGTCTTTGGAGTAAATATTTCACAATCATATATTTGTTAGTTTTAGATACATTTATGAGGATTCGTTGTTATGTATGCCCATATTAACGCATGAGAGAATTTATGCAGTATTTGTGGACTTTGAATATGATAATTAGCACTTCAAATCTTGATTAAAATCTTGCGTAAAATAATCTAAGTTCAGTTTCCACCAGCCAAATGTAATATCATTGGGGTATGGTGTGATGACGCTATTTGATGAACTTGGGAACATCAAAAATCAGTAACGAAACAACAACAAAATAACCCGCTATTAGATAGGCAATTATGTTAACTGTAATTTAAATTTAAATTAAAAATTAAATTAAATCATAAAACAAATTTCAATTTTTCATTAGATGCGATGGGATTAACTAAAAGTGTCCAATTTTTTAAGTGTTTTGCGACAATGAAGGAGATAAACATCTAAATATGTTTCATCAACAAGACATTTACAAAAAAAAAAATATGGGTGGACGAATATTTTACATGAATTCAGCGATATTCAAATGGTATTTAATTTGATAGGCAAATTCTAAAGAAAACTTGTCGAAAAAATTCGTAAGAAAAAATTAAAAATTATAAAAAAAAAAATTTAGGAGGACAGGCACGCGTATCAATATCAATTCGACTTCTTTGGATTATTATTTCTAAATTATTGAAGAAATTAAGAAAGGTTAGGATAAATAGCAACAAATATGGAGTTTCGTATCAGCAGAAAACCAATACTCATCAGTACGGTTATTTTCTGCCTGCCGTAGGCGCCTAATAGAAATATGATACATTTTCAGAACTTGAACTGAGATCATATATGGGCCCAGCTTGGTATTTTCTTTCAGGCATCTACGGCACGCAGGAACTAACCGTACTGATGAGTATTAGTTCCTGCTGATACGAAACGACTTATTTGTTGCTATTTTAAGCCAGCTGCAGATTTTGCAGCAATTCGGTTATCAATTTTTTGTATTAATAACATTTTTCGAAAAGTCTTTATGGAAAGTCTTCTCTGGAAAGGTTATGACATACATATTTTGCCACGAAAGATTCGTCAAAATTTTGAAATTTGGTGTGATATTTTGTAGAATGATGATGATGATTTACTCTATAATTTGGTGCCTATGGTTTTTTATTGAGTGTATAATGAATAGAACAAGCAACGACCCCCCCCCCCCGCACTTCCTTTCCTCTTTTCAACAATATAATTTTCTATATATGTACATGGTGTTTCCTACATGCTGGTCCATAGAACGGGAGGTGATAATACTCACTTAGGCAAACAAAAAATTATATAGCAGGGGGGGGGGGGGGGGTCATATCAACCGTTTCGGAGATAGAGGGTGATTAAAAAATGTATACTAGGTTTTCACAAAACATCCTATATCTGAAAAAAGTACAAGGTGTACGGTCACTGTCAAGAGCTCATTGTATGCAAAACTTCATGGCCTTTTCAATGACTTCAGCTGCATAGGGTTACTCCTCTCCTCTCAGAAGTTATGGTGGTCTAAATTTGGGATTTTCTAACTTTTTTTTTTTTTTTAATTTAACCTCTTATAGGTGGGTAACATACATTTTTTTTTATAAAAATTGTAAACTGTAGACTCTCAGCTTTTATATACACTTATGTGCTAACTGTAGCCGTTAAACAGTTACTAGCTGATAACAATAGTTTTGAGTAATATTTTGAATAAAAAATTCCAAAGAGGGTATCTGTACTGAGTTTATTTCTTATTTTAGTTATATTAATGTTAATTGCGGAAAGAAAACCTTCTTTCTACTTCAGCAGAGGAATGAGGAGGGCATAACATCGAATCATAACAAGTGATAATTTTTTAAAGAATTTCTCATCCGTTAACTTTTCAAAAGGACTAAAATCAAAACTCGCAGCTCTCTCCATTCATTGTCTAACTTTTGTAGATTTAGAAGAAGAAACTGGAATTAAACAAATTTTGATTAATAAAACATTTGTGCTATGTAGATTTTTTCTTAGTTCCAACCTCCTTGTTTCTACTTTAGCTACGGCACCCAGTCGGCAACTGTCTGCCATGTTATACTCATAATACCTCAGAAATTTGTTGTCACAGGCGCCCACCACAGTGGCAGTAACGGACCCAGAATTTAGGTTGAGGGGGGGAATAGGGCTCTAAAGCCGCGTCCTGCGCCCATCTTAAGCACTGCTATTATATGTATATTTAAAGGTTTTATTGTATTTCATCGGACTTTGTAATAATATACAGATTAGATTTTATACATAATTTGTAAATTATGTTTAAAAAACTGCTTCTGGGGACCGCCCCCCCCCCCCTTGGAGCGCCCCTGCACAGTAGAGTAGTCACATCATATACTTTTCCGTAAAGTATAGCACTGCTGAATGTATTAAGAGTGTTCGATAATTCGATTACAATTTTAGTAACACCTGTAACCCAACAAACATTGACTGATTAGTAGTACATACAATAGATCGTCCTTTTGTACTGAAATTACAAATTGGTTAAAATCAAAATTTGGTTAAATCGAACATCGTTTTGACGTCGACCTGTCGACAATGTACCACCTGAAACACGTCTTCAGACGGAAATAAAGTCGTCATATTAGCCACCAATTATTAATACAAAATGACAGCTAGTTTAAAAACTCACTTTTTCACCCTGGAAAGATGAATATCTCTTATTTTCTTATTATTGGGAAGAAATTATTAATTTTTTACGTTGTTTATCGTGAAAAGCATTTTTCAATGTTTTCATTGAATTTTCATTCACAAAAACATTGAAATGAAATTCTCTCGAGAAACATGTAAGAAATCAATAATTTCTTGCGAAAAATTTAAGAATAAGAATTTTTTCACCTTTTTATTATAAATACATATTTGCTGGTGCAGGATTTGGAAAAGTTGAGTTTTTCCATTCAGCGTTTTCGTCTTTCGATGTACCAACTACAAATATGAGTTTCCAGGATACAGCGTTAAGTAAAACTCATCAACTTAATATGTGGCGAGAAAGTTTGAAAATTTTTTATTTCTGTTGTTATTACTATATTATAATATATTGTACTATTAATAAACTTATTGCTTAGCGATTTTATTTTGAATCCATTCAGGGGAATGTTTCAGCCAAGTTTTAATGTGCTCATTGATGTCCGTCTGAATAGCTTCCGAATTATTTCTCATTATGGACTCATAAATCGCATTCAAATTTTTTACATAGTCTGCAAACTTCAAATTCTTTTGGAGTCCCATCCATGAGAATTCCTCTAGTACCTCGTCACAGTTGCTAGCTGCTTCATACATTTCCTAACGGAGCATCCGATCCCCTTGCCCCCGATTTGCCGCAGTTTTTCCACCTTTAAATGTGAATTAAAATGTATTTCATAATTTTGAAATTTTTATTTTATCTTACCAATTGTTGTTTTCTAATTCCATCCATCAAGTCTGTCTCCAATTTAAAGAGATCCGGCGATAAAGTTAGTGGAAACTTAGGAAGCATAACAAATCAAAAAGAATTGTTGCCCGTACTGCTGCTTGAATAAGACTATAATGCAAGTTTTGAATGCCCGTCCATCCACGGAGCTACGAAAAATCGAAAAATGACGTGAAAATGACGACAAGCAGCACCACGTTCAAATGTAGTCAAAAACTGACGGGAAATAGGCAACACGTGTCTATGCAATACCAAAAATGACGACAAAAAGACGGCGAAAGTAAGATATCAAAAAGAGGTTAAAAATAATGGAAAAATGTGTAATTTTAGACTCGGTTAACTAGGATTACGTCTAAAGGACGGCAAAACGCTGTTAAATCTAGGGTTTATTTTGAGTCTCCAAATGACTTTCTTTCATATACTTGAACTTCTAAAAGACGTCATATGTCGACTTAAAAAAGGGGTCAGTAATAAGTCATTAGTAAACGAGAATCCGATGAACATGTCCTAGTTTCGTAGAAAACTTACGTCTAAATGACGTCGAAATGAGCAAGAAATTAGGTCGCTTACTCAGTTTTGGGACAATGCATTGCAATGAATTTGCACGAACTTACACATTTTCCGTTCGTTTACTTTCTCGTGCACACAAAATTACACGAGTTTTGCATACGTCACAGCTTCCCCTCTCGCATGAATTTACCCGAAGTTTTTAGTTACTGCACATTTCTTGCAAGGAAAATTGACAACTGTCATAGGAAAAGTTCATTTTTGTAATTTTCTGAAAAGTTTTTAAAACGCAATCAAAATGTCGAATGAAGATAGTTTAAGTATTAATGCTCTCAGGGACTTTTCAAGACTGCAATAAGTTAAAAAAAATAAAACAATATTCATTCTTCTTCTTGTTTTTCACGAAGTTGCATGAAAAGCGTTCGTTTACTTTTTCATGCATTTTACATTCTTCCCCCACCACACGAGTAAGTTTTTACCCAGAAAGTTTTTGCACGAGAAGTACGCAAACAGACCTATTCATAATCAATTTTCAGTTAAAAATGACGTTCTATAGATCAGACAAGTCTTAAAATGTTTGTTGGGTAAAAAATGGCAAAATAAGAAAAGATAAAAAATAGAAAGAAATTAAATAAAAAAACTGAACATTTTAGGGTAAAAATTGAGCAGTTAGCAACATTATCACTGTGCTGTGGTCGTCCTCTGTAAGTAATGCCATATAAACAATAAAAATTTATCCAAACTGACTCTACTCAGTATGTGTATAAATCGTAGAACAAAATCCTGCACTGTAAACTATTTAATACCAACATAAAAAAAATATACGCAACTGAGTTGAAATTGCCATAATCTGTACCCCTCTCTTATACCAATCATTCAGCTCTTAAACGCTTTATTTGAGAATCCTTTTCCATAAATCATTCTCTGAATAAATAAATATAAAAAAAAATCATCCGATTTCTACCTTTAAATCCTCAGGCTATAAATTCCGCTTATTCCAGACGACTATTCCTCCTATTTCTGCGGATATCCCCTTTAATAACGGCAAAGATGAGTGCTCTACTATTCTACTATGGCTGCCGAAAACCTGTAAATTTTACGATTTTGCGGAGTCTTTGACCCTGTTTTCATTAACTATTCAGGATCGAACGGTAAACAGAGATTTTATAGTTTGATAAAATTGGACATAAGAATATTACAAAATCCGAAGACATTGCCAAGGTATCCTTCGAAAATGTTGAGAAAATTACTTTTTAGGTCATTTCTTGTTCCCAATTTCGTCTTTCTTTCCGTGGTAGAGTATAGAAGTCGTCTTCGGGCGGTAGAAATTCATGCTCTTCTCAAAGTTATCGCGGCACAAATTCAATATCGCGCTCCCTTTAAATTTTTCCTAAGATTTTTGGGGAGTGTGGTGGGTGATTTTATTTCTTGGGTACGCGGTTAGGCGCTATACATAAATATGTTGTTATGCATGCAAAGGAAGGAAGAAATGTTTATTTTTATATGTTTTGAATGTATGTCGAAAGATTTACTCAAGATATCTTCACATCTTAAACACATTTATGATTTGAGATATGTTCTCGAAGTCCTCCCCCCCCCCTCCACCCCACCCCTCCAGCTGTAGAGCAGAGAATGCACAAACAAGATTAGGGGATGATAAACAACTAAGTAGGGGTATTCCCATCCACACAGCAAAATCTTCATTTTCATTTAAACATTTGAACACCTCGATTCAAGCGTCAGATTATGTGTGACAACTGTGAAATTAACCGAAATTATGTAATTTGCATAAGAAATCAAGAAGAGAAGGTGCAAAATGCCAATTCAAGCGATAAAATTATGCCTACAGGCAGAGGTAGCCAGTAAAGTAACACCTGTGGAAGAGATAAAAAGGGGGGCGACAAAATGAGATTTCAAAATGAGATAAAAATTTTCTTGTTATTTATTCGAAATCTTCTTAATTTTCCGGTTGAGATTAATTGAGGAACATTTAATGAACTTAAAACACCCCACCAGCCCAAGGAGCCCTTTCGCGTCTCGTTTCTCCTACAAATTGCTCTAGGTTTTTTCCTCTCCTGATGATGCTCTGTGCGCCTTTTGCTTCTTTGTCATGTCATCATGAAGCTGTGGGTGAACGTTTTCATCAACACTTTTGCACAATCTGAATTTTTCGACATGGGTTAGTAGGGGCATGATCAAGGGGATTTCTGGTGTAGGTGGATGGATGGGTGGGTGCTAGCTGCTGTAGATTTAGGCTGTTGTTTTTAATGTGAATTTTCTTGATAAGTATGTGTTGTTGTTGTTGTTGCCTTAATTACGTATACGTCCCTTTTCTTTGAGTGAATTAGAGCTAATTGCGGGAGATGTAGATTATGTTGAAGAGATGGATGAGGAGGATCGGGTGTGGTGGGTGGTAAGATTGTTATTTTTTGCTCTGTAACATTATGCAGAATTTTGTGTCATATTCTTAGTGTTATTGGGAGAATCAAGAGACTCTGGTGGGGGGGGGGGGGGCTATTTTTTTATTCTTTTAAGAATTAAAAAAAAATGTTTTTCACTATGTATTTGAAAGAACAGAGCTGAAATTTTGTACACGGCGTTTTCATAAAAATTGTAAATAGATTTTCAAAAACGGACTAAATCGGGACAACTCCTTCTTACAAAAATTTAGTTTTTTTTTTTAATAGACTAAGAGCTGCCAACCAAAATATTTAGGTCATTTCATAAACAAAATTTTCCATCTTATCATGCTCTCTTAAAATCGTTGATAACTTATTCGGAATTCTGCCTGATTTCCAGCGGTGGAGAGTGCTGCGAAACGACCGCGAAGTCTTAAAAAATCGGTTAACTTACGTGATTTAATAAAGACTGATTTTTGGTGTGGCTGCAGAGAATTATATTTCATGATCAATGGTAAAAATGGCAGACAGATTAGATGGTGGGAAATGGTGGAGAAGACAACAAAGACGCGGAAAAATTTTGTATAACTTTCACTTAGAGTCCTGAAATCTTGGTTTCCGGATTGGACGTTCATCTGAAGACTTGCTGCCTTTTCTTACGGAGCACAGGAACAGTAGTTTCCACAATTTTGGTGAGGCCAAGACCGTTGCGCTGGATATTTCAAAGGCTTTTGATAGAGTCTGGCATCTTCCCCCCTGTTGTTAGCCAAACTTAAAGCACTTGGTCTCTGCCCTCCTCTCTATTATGGATTGAAAATTTTCTATCTGGTCGCCTGATACGTGTTATATTAGATGGAGTTACATCTGAACCTCACCCCATAAATGCCGGTATGCCCCAGGGCTCTGTTATCTCTTCAATTTTCTTTTTAATTTTAATTAATGATCTGCTTTCCCGTTCATAGCTTTGCCGATGACAGTACCCTTGATTTCGCTTACTCTTTTGATACTCTTTCGGACTCCAGAGGGAATACTGCATGTTTTAAACGAGATTGCATTATTACATCATCATGAATAACAATCTTGACAATATCCTAGTGTCGAATTCAATGCATCATAATGTCTTCATTCCCGTTTCATTTGATGCAGCACTGATTTACGATACACCGTCTTTATGCATCCTTGGCATTAATATTTCCAGCAAGCTAAACTGGACAGATAAAATCTTCTCTGTGGCCAAAGAAGCATCGAAATGTCTTGAATTTCTGAAAAGATGTAAGAAATATTTCAGTCCATCGAATCTAGAGCTCCTCTATAGGTCTTGCGATATCTGGGCCGGGGCTGGTCGCACAGTTTTAGCTTCATTGGACATTGTACACTAACTAGAGTACCGCCGCAATGTCGGATGCCTTTCGCTCCTCTATCGCTACATGTTTAGTCAATTTTCCGATGAAATATCTAGTCTGATCCCTTGTAGATTGATTCATGTACGCAATACTCGCGCGGCATGGTGCGCACACTCTCTAACCCTTCAAAATACTTTCAACTGTACAGTAAAATTCCATGATGCTTTCTTATCCCGAACTGTGCAAATGTGGAACAATCTACCATCTTCTGTCTTTCCTCGGGCATACAATCTGCGAAAATTTAAGAGTGAGATACACCAGCACCTCCGCCACTTTCCTCATGTCCCTTAATCATTCCCTGAGCTTGGCTTTATAATATAAAAAAAGAAAAAAAAATTGTTTTGTCATGTTTGAGTTGACGCGGTCACAACATCACACGGTAGGATTTAAAATCATACCAAGATTACGAACTCGATTCTCATAAGGTGATGGGCAATCGCCCAATGAAATGGTAGGAAGCGTTGTAGGTTCAGTAGTTCCGCAATGAAAAGTAATGCACTGCAACTTACTCGGATTCAGCCTGAAATTGTCTTCCAAGTACCAGATGAAAATGTTGTGCAAGTCCCTGTTCAAGTCAGTAGCACAATCCTCGGTCAAACCTAAAGGACTACTTAGATATATTTTCACGTCATCGGCGTATATGTGAATGCTTACGTCCCGAATATGCTCGGTCAAATCATTGATGTAAAGACTGACTAGAAAAGGCCTCGAATGGAACCCTGTGGATGAATTATGTTGCCCCAACGCAACGTAAGCCCCCTGCGATTATTAAGAGGGTGGCTCGGTTCGAAAAATCGAAATTTCAGGATATTTTACTCAACAGGTTACCAAATGCCTTGGAGAAGTCCAGAAGCGTCGTATATATTAGCCACTTCTCGCATATCAAGAGCTGAGCGGATGTCTGTTGTAACCCTGACGAGAGCATACTTTCGTAACTATGTTTAATTCGTAATCTAGACTGCCATCGACTAAGAAGATCGCTCTGGAGCATGTAGGTTCTGTTGAGCCTGCCAATTCAGCAGCTTCTCGAGCACTTTAGATAGGAAACAAAGTAAAGTGATGGACATGAAGTTGGCGGGAGTATCTGCAGTCGCTTCCTTGGGGATAGGGATCACATGCTCAATTTAAATGAAAATGAAATGACTTGCTTTGGTCAATAATAAAATCGTCAAGCGTTGCTAGTTTTTTTTCACATTTTCCAAGTCAATTTCCTGTTAGAATACTAAAAGCACTCTATATGTACACACTAAGAACATCAAAGCACCCAATAAATTCTATCACCTCAAATCCTATTAGGTGCCAACTCGTTTACAGTAATTGACAATAAAAACCACGAACTAATTAGGGAAAATTTTCTACTGAATCTTATCGAAATCGAATCTCTGCCACTTCTGGGGTGGGTGTAGCTATGCGGCCGCAATAGAATTGAGAAGAAAATTAGATTGCCGACACTTTCGATTACCATGGATCTACCTATACCTCTTATAGTATTGAGCCCCCATTTTAGCATAAGACCATAACTCAATCCTTGGCTTTGGAGAGCTTCCTTGATGCTAAATATATAAGAACGCCGCGCTATACACTTTCTTTTCAGGACCTCACCCGCATGACTTACAATTATAGTCCTGTGCTTCCAAAAAACTCTTTAGCTTGTTGGCGATATTACGTGACAAGAACCGATCTATGTTGGTATGGCGGACGCAAATAGGGTGATTTTTAAGAAGGAAACATATATAGAACAGTAGACGCACATATACATAGCTACAAGCTAGGGGCTTTTTGTTAACATTAAAGGAGTAATAGCCGAGGAAAAGGGCATGAATTACTTCAATCGAAAGAAGTGCAAGGAATAAATTTGTTACGTTTTTATGTAAGTTCCCCCGACGAGAGCTCGCGAGACGACAAGCCTTCTGCATAGAGGACTTTTCGGTTATAGACGGTGAACATATGAAAAAGGACTCCTGTGCCTGTCTCATAGTTGCAGGAAGGGAATTATGCATGCAAACAGAACAATTCATGCACTTTGAAAATAGCTGCTTTTTTTTTGTTGTTTCTTTTGGTGAAATTACAATTGTCTGTGATGACAGGGGTGGGTGGTTGGTTGGTTGGTTGACTTCATCGAGCTGCTTTTAGCTTATGACGCTAGTATTACATCGACGCGACGCTGACAATAGCTTGTTGATGAGCCCGGGGGAGAAAGTTTTATTTTTATTTTTTTTTTACCATTAAAACTTGGGTTGTTTTGAATGAAATCCATATAACAATTGCGCGGCTGCAATTTCTGTTATTCGTTACCCGATGGAATTCTATTTTCTGCCTTTTGTTGTGCTGCCACATTGCTATCCTCCCCCACCGAACACACACAACTGAGAAAACTGCTTCTTCAGAGTGATTCATTCTTGTGAAAGATAGTAACACTAAGAGAAATAGAAACGCGTTTTATTGCACAGTACGGTGACAGGAAAACCACAACGAAATATTAATGAGGATGGATGGATGGGGTGAATGAATTGGGGCGAAAATGAATTTTCCAACGTGCGGTAAAACACATTCACGATATGCACATTGAAATTGAAATCATCCAACGGTTTCCTTCCATCTTTTGTTTCGTATAATAATAGCCTCTCGAGTCGGTGTTTATTGCAAATATATTTTGCCCAACCCCTATGCCATCTGAATTGGAAACAAAACAGAAAATGAGAGATGTTCATTGTTCCAGGGGATGACATTGTTGAAAGTGGGAATATTGTTAGTTTCTGTGGTTTGAAGCTCATCAGGAAATTTTTTTCAGAATGCTCATTTTAGCAGTTAAACTATTTAAAGTTGAAGTCTAAGTAAGTAAGGGCATCAATGAGTGTATGAAATTTGTGAAAGTTTGAAGGAAAAAGGTATTCTGGTGATTGATAGGGATATGCATAAATCCACAATTGTTAGACTGATATGGCTAAGATGAAACGGAAATGAATTTAGCTAGTCGAAGTGTGGATCCATCCTGGAACAAGGGTTCCACATGAAGCTATCTTTGAGTTTGAGCACTCTATCGCAACTGACGACGACACCTCCTCGAGACTATGCTGAAAAATAACTTTAAATCGTCGAGAATTCCTTCTAAGGCACAATGGGAATCACATTCAGTGCTTCAGCCATTGACAAACCCTGTAATTTATTCAGAGGGCTCCAAATCTGAAGAAAACACTGGACCGGGCGTTTTCTGCGGGGAACCTCATATGGAAATTGTCGTACACCTCGTACACTGCCATCCTGGAGGCGGGAAGGCATCTCCTTAATTCAGCTATTGATAATAAGGAGATTGCAATTTGCTCGGACAGCCAGGCGGCAGCTGTCATGGCCTTGTCAAACTAAACTGGTCTTGGAGTGTAAGACCACCCTGTATTCCCTCTCTTGGAATAGCAGGGTACTACTTCGTTGGGTGCCAGGTCACAGAATTATTGGCGGAAACGAAAATGTGCGAAAAAACTTCGAAGGCATCCTCTTTCACGATCGGGATCGCATCTAAATAAATACGTTGCCACTAATATTTCAGTTTGGGCCGACCGCCAGCACAATCATCTGTGGTGGGATGACCCTTCGGGTCGAACTACCAACGAACTGTAGGGTAAACCTAACCCAAACCCAACAAACAAGCTATTGGGACTAAACAAACCATCCCTAAAAACTCTTGTGTCAATTCCCACTGGACATTCTTTCCTCAGGGGTCACTTTCACAGGATAGGTTTGGTTGATGATCCTGTATGCATAGGATGCGGAGATGAACCCGAAATTGTGACTCACTTTCTATGTCACTGTCTAGCCCTCTCAGGAAACATATACAAATTTCTTGGCTCACACCTCCTGGACAAACTGCATGAAGCCGACAAGGAGGGTTAGCAGGCCAATATCGAACTTCTTAAGAGCATCAGGCTGGGACCTATGAGCAATTGTTCGTAAGACTGGAGAGTGAACAATAGGCATTGTTGTGGCCTGCGTTCCAGGGATCCCGCCCGGGGTCTCAACCTTTCTTCAATCCATTGGTCTGGATTTGGATGTAGAGCGTGGTTATAATAAAGAATTTTCTAAATTTCTTTAACGCAGCTATAAAAAAAATGCTTTAAACTTTTGAGACCTCTGTTGCGATATCGTCGATGATACTGCATAACCTCGAGCCTATAGCAATATTATAACCGCGTTACTGCATAGAGTAGCAAAATTCAAATGTCGCGGTTAATGCGGTAACGTAACTAAGAAACCACAATTTGCTTTGCCAATTTCATGTCTAAAATCCAAAAATATGACATTTCTCTTCCTATCCTAGAGAAATTAGACCTTTTAGATATTGTAAACTAAACTATACATACCTAAAAATTGATACAATTAAGGCCTAAGATTGAATAAACTTTATGACATAAAGCCTTATATTTTAAGTTTTTAGACTTTTACACTTTCAAACTTAGACCGATTTAAGACTTTACTCTTCAAACCTTAGACGTAAGGCTTTAGGTTTGAGATCTTTTGCATACAGCCAGATCTTAGACCTTAGGGTTTTTTAAGCCATAAACCTTGTCTTTAGACCTCCGGTGTCGCTGTTAGCTAGGAAAACTGGGTGGTAACCACAGACTCATTCTCGGCTGGATGCCTGGTTACAGTGCCACAGTGCCATACCAGGAAATGAGGCAGTTGATGCCCTAGCCAGAAAGGGTTCCACTATGAATATATGTCTAGTGGAGGAATTCATAGGTCGGTCCCTAGAATCAACGAAGAAAGTTGGAGAATAGAAGAATTTTAAGAACTTTTATTTTTAACGATTCTAAATCAAATCATAATTACAAGAGGAAAAAACAACCGACTCGTCCGGGGTTTGAGGCCGGGACTTTCCGCTTTCCGGGCAACTGCTCTTACCACTGAGCTTAATACGCTAGACACATATTGATAAGAGGTAAAGACATCTGTCTCGTTAGGTCAGTTGCGCGGAAAGCGGAAAGTCCCGGCTTCAAACCCCGGACGAGGCGGATGTTTTTTCTTCTTGTATTTATGATTTGATTTAGAATCGTTAAAAAATAAAGTTTTTAAAATTCTACTATTCTCCATCCGATTGACCGATTCTTAAAAGAGTGGGTTCGATTACCTTCCGGGAAAAATAAATATCAACGAAGAAAGTTCTAAATTACAGTTGGCAAATCGCAGATGGGGAGAACTGACCCCATGCGCGATTTCACAATAGCATTGGCCCAAGATATTTCCTGGGAAAACTGAATTTCTGTTAAGAAGGAACCGGAATGACGTACGAAATCGTACTGCAATTATCAAGGGACATTGCTGCTATGGCAAATATGCGGCGCACATGCAAGCTCTATACAAAGACTTCTGCAGACGCTGTATGGACAAGGAGCAGATTGAGAATGATCAGCACCTTAACCTTGCTAAGCGTAGGAGGAATTCACCTGATAGCTACTTTTTCTGCGAATTGGGGGAATTAGCAGAGAAGGAGTTGGGGGACCTGACAAGGTTCTTTAGCTCTTGTAGCTGGTTTCAAAGCGCGTCCTAAATGTGAGGAATGTTTTCCATGCATCACAACAGACCATAGATTGTCTAAGTGTGGCTGATTGTATATTCTTTCATGATTGCCACCTTACCTAACCTAACCTAACATAAACTTAGGCCTTACATTTTAGATCTTAAGTCGTATATCTTACGCCTTAAAGCTAAGAAATTAGGCCTTAGACCTCATACTTCAAACCTTACACATAGTATTTGTTCAAGAAGGCATTTTTTTTTGATTCTCCGGTATATACAAAAAGCTAAAAAAATGTTTATTTGTTATTTCATCACAGAACCCATTTGATTTTGGGTGACATGTTTCAAGTCTTGGTTTTGTCTCATCAACAGGTCCCAAATAGCGAAATTGAGTGATTTGAAAAACAAATGAAAAAATAGAAGAAAGGAAAGAAATGAAAAAATGGAAAAAAAACAAAAAAATTAGAAAAATGAAAAAAAAAAAACAGATTCATTCGAAACGAATTGAATCTGTGTACGCCTACAGTGGGCTGAAAAAAGAAAAAAAGAAGAAGAAGTGTTTCGTGTTAGCAGAAAACCTTATACTCATCGGTACGGCTTAGCTTTCTGCCTGCTGTAGACGCTTGAAACAGATCAAATTGATCTCATCTCATATAAACTCAGAATAAATTCTGGGTGTGAATTATATGAAGCAAAATCTCCTATATTCCACCAAGGAGGAAGAAAAAAAATTAGAGATTACTCTTTTTACCGGGACAAACTTATATTTTGTTCAAGAAGTCATTTTTTAACCATAGTAGAACTTTATTTTTTGGCCAAGGATGCTGTCCTACGGTACGGTGGCGGCAAGACGGGAGGGGGAGGGCCGATAAATGATGCTGATACATCTCGATAAATAGATGGAGCCATTAAAGAACTCTATACTGGTTTAGTCTATCTAATGTACGACTGCAACCCCTCACGATCTGAGGTAGGCGTTTGAGTTCGCAAAGACTGACTGATTTAGTACGTAACTCAGTTAGGTAAGATTTCAATATTCCGGGATGCTCAATAATTATTGGACTGAACAACAAGCGTCATATTGTTTCATTTTTCTTTTACATATTCTACTAAGCCATTCTGAAGGGCTACCCTATTTCGTAAGAACAGTATAGCGGGAAGGATATAGAGTAAAATATTAGAAGGTCTTAGGATAGTGGAGGATGTGTCGATGCATGTTCTCCTTCAAACATTGTAAACCCGAAAGAAGACAGAGGATCATTTCGTTCAGAATATTTTAAAGCATCTTGGAATCTCACTGTACGGATGATATTATATCGCCAATAAGTTTGAAGGCTTTTCTTTTAAACATTGTCTAATGTAGCTAAAACTATTCCGTTCTCGATATTGGGGAATCGTATTCTATTCTAGGTGTTTTATAACTAGCCTTGATAGGGGCTAATAAGGTCGAAATGTCCAAAATTAACAACATATATATCAGGTACATGAGTTGAAATATAAAATTAAAAAAAAGAGTTGGGAAGAGATGATAGAACCTTGCGAAACACCATATTTCTGATAAGTTGGGACAACAGAAAACGAGTGGGCTATTTTTCGAATCCTATTTGTGGCTTTGCATCAGCTGATAGTAGGCTGGTAGTCAATACGATAATAGAATTGTGTCACTTGTATAGAACACTTTAAGGTTATGTTGTGCTCATCAAAACTGTTGTTGTCTTTAATTTTTTCTACCTGAGAAATCTAGACTAACTGGTAGGCTTGAAAGAATTTTACCAAAAAAACTGAACTCATTTGAACAACCTTAGCGCCTCCTCCTTTGTCTCACATACCATTTAACTATTATACTTGATTTGATTTTTTTTTCTTTTTTTTATTTCAGAATAAACATGGCACAGGATACAAAGATTACTACAACATTCCTCAGATATACATATATATTTCTTCTTATCACATTAACATCTGCTGAAAATGGCACGACAGTACCACAGACTTTAATAGAAGCCACATCATCATCATCCTCATCATCCGCATCATCATCTTCTTCGTCGTCGTCAGCATTGTCATCATCGGCGACGTCATCAACATCAAGCTCAGAGACTCATACTCGAGCGACTCAAATACAACATAATCCTAGCTCTCAAAATTATACATCACGGCCAGTCACTACAGCGCAGCATGTAACATTGGTAATAGCTGGATCGACATCATCATCATCATCGGCAATTTCACCGACATTTTCTTCTCAATCAGCGACATCACAATATCCGAGCGGAGGATCAGTCACAATATCAACACAGACTGCAACAATAACAAATATCCAAGAGAATGGTGATCATATGCATGAGTCAATAATAGTTGATCACGAAATATTGGGATCAGCTGGTCCAGACAAAAGAGAATCTGAAGGTATTCAGAGAGCACTGGATTGGCTAAAAGAGAAGCGAGCCGCCGATTATGGGTGGGGTAATGATACACATATGGTTATCCTAGCTAAAGAGGTAATATATAAGATTTTAACTTGAGTTGAAACTGGGAAACATTTCTAATTGAATCTTCTTTCAGCTTTCTGGAGCACGAGATCCAACAGATTCCGATGGTCATTTGCAAGTAATTCAAGAACTCGAAGATCTTCTGTCCGTTAAAGAAATGGAAAATGAAATTCTATCTATGCTCGATCGTCATCATACTTTACCGAAACCAATAAATCTAGACAAACTTGCACGATATGTTCTAGCTCTCGGATCGTTATGTAAAGATCCGAAAAGATTTCATGGTCATGATTTAGTTGCGACTCTGCAACATCATGAACCAGCACAGGATAATGAATTTGCTCTAACAACATTAGCCGCTTGTAGCTCTGCAGCACATGTACGAAAACGTCAAATTCGGCGATTACTTGATATCGCTAGTGGTGTCACTGATCAAAGTGTAGACACCATTGCGATGGTAATTTTGGCTCTTCGATGTATTGTCACAGATCATAGGCATCGACATTTACAACATTTCGTACGTAGGCCAGCTCGTGGTTTAGCGAGTTTACAAGATACAAAAGGTAGTTTTGGATCTCTTAGAAGTACAGCATTAGCTATGCAAGCTCTACAAGACTTAGAACTTGATCCACCCGGCTCATGGAATAGATCAGCAGCTTCAAAATATATTTTAAATGGTCAACGGCCAGACGGTGGCTGGACTGAAGAACCAGTTCAAGATGGTCAAGATCCTAGTATCGGAATTGGTCTTACAGCAGATATAATTTTGGCATTAGGATGGAAAGGTCTTGGAGCTGTACGAGCTTTGCAATGTGATCATGTGATTCGGGAGAGTAGTGATACACTTTCAGGTAATTTTCATCTCGATTATATGAATTGAAATTAATTGAAAAACTAAATTTACTTTTACGTTTAGAAAATGGCGAACCGAAACTTGCTGTACCTTATGGATTGACATCTTCAGCGGAGGAATCAGATTCCAAGAATGTTTCATACACGTACACACTTTGGGTAGGCTCAAATGTGACTGATGCATTTTCACTGTCCTTGGTGTCACCGAAAAATACGAGTTTCTTTAGAGCGATGACACAAGCTGCGGAAATTGATTCAAGGTATGATGAAAGAATAAACGTTAATATTCCGTTAAGCACTTCTCTTATTTTTGTTTTTTCACCTTTAGGTTTACCTTCGAAGCTCGAGAGTGGCCAAATGGACATTATGTGCACACATTAGCAGGAAAGAAAGAAGAACCTCGAGGGTAATTAACCTGAAATGATTACAATTGTTATTGTACGTGTTACATCAATTATATAATTTAATTTTCAGATACAACTATTGGCTGCTGTATCGATTACCTGAACTGCCGGATCCCAATAATCCTCCGGGTAATCAGCTGATAGCTCCTGTTGGTAAGTAAATTATTATTTTAAATCTCCTCTCTACGTAGTTCCTGGGTTGGTTTAGCCTTTTTCCGAAATTCTTCCTTTCAAACTCAATCATTTCAGAATTTAACGTTTGACTCCTATTTATATAGTACAAACGTTAGTGGTCTGCTTGTTATGAGTTTGGTGAGTTTTTTATTTAACGTTAGCGCACTGCTTCCAAGCAGTTGATATGATTACCCTGATTTTCGTCCAAATTCTACCTCGACACGGTCTTGCGCTTTTTCTACTATCTGGTTTTCTTTCGATCAGTCAGTTTTCGTGAGTGAGTCTCAATTTCAGACGTCAACAGGTTTATTTCTTCAATTCACATGACTAGACTTTCTTTAAAATAACTTTCAGTCCCTCCGCTGTATTGCAGGATCAGTAGATCGGGTTGAAATAATAAACTTCCAAAGCTGCTCATCTTGGTAACTGACGTTCGGAGTAGTACCATCGCATCGGTCCTTTTTGTCGTGAGTTGACCTGCACATAAAAATATCATACATTTCTATGTTATTTCCATTTGGACAACAGTTTTTTCCCAGCAAACACAAGTCTAAGGTTAAAAAAAAAAAAAAAATCTCAAATAGACAGAGAAATTTCCCAGAATGAAATTTTCCATAAATACCACCGAGACTTCGAAAAGTGAGTCGCCTTCGATTGCTTAAAGAAATACTGCGGGATCGAGGATGAAGACATTTAGCTGTGTTATTTTATGTACCTTGTTCTATTTGTACTGTTCGCTTCATTTAAATCTTCTATGAAAATATATGAAACGTTCTTTTGTATATCTTGATCTTCTCGATCCTGCGGTCACAAAAGAACATAGCTATTACCTTCTACCACCTCATATTAAATTTATTTATTTTGAATAAAAATCTTATCAAGTAGTCGATCATAGCTAGTAAAAACGACGATGCTCCAAAAAAATGTCTACCCCATATCTGCAGCAGCCTTTAGTTAAACTCTTCAAACTCAATTAAGAGGAGTCAGTACTCAGCAAAAGTTGCAATTTAGATACTAGCGAGTCTGTAGGCAATAACATTTACTAAATGTAGGTATGTGTCCTGAAAGTGAAAAAATTCATATTAAATTAGCCTAGACTTAGACCACAGACCACATTAGAGACATCTAGCGTAAAAGACAGAAGCCCAACATGCGACAATTTAAGTCATAAAATGAATATTTGCAGTTCAAATAAATTGAAAATTTTTAACGAGAATTAAGTCTCTTAAATTTTTTGAACATAATTTTTAAATATACTGCTTTGCTTTGTAATTTCAACAAAATATTGCAATCTCGTGTTGGTGAAATATCGGGAGAAAAAACAAGTACTATTAGAGTCAAATAATTAAAAACAACGCCACTAAAAATGAAAAAGTCGACGTTATATGCTAGATCTAGGCTTTATCTTTCTAGAATGGTCACAATCTAAAGAAATGAGAATACCTACTAACATGAATTCGATTTATAAAACTTAAATTTTTACAAGTTTCCAAGCTAATATCTCCATTCCAATACACTTTTTTTTAAATATTTGCCGACGTTATTTACTAGACTTCTTCGTTACCTTTAATTTCAGATAAAAATCATTATTCTGCTACAAATAGTTTGCCCGAAATTCGCATTGAAAAATGTACGAAGCTTGCAAATCTTGGTACTAACTCCTCTTAATAGCAAAGGCCCACATGGGTTGCACCATAGAATAAAGAAATTTATAGAGACCGAAAAGGTATGACGGAAAGGAAATTCTCATAGATTTTGTCCAAAAGAGCCGAATCTAACAGCGCCGAATTTTTGAAACTATACTCAAGCAAATGTATTTGCTTATCATGATTACCGCCATCTGGCTGCTCAACTCTATATTGGTTCCCTATGCACTTCATGCATTCTGACATGGAACTTTGAAAGCTCTTTAGTTTATAGAGAAATACTTCATACGAAGCTTGATCGTGTACATGCAAAAATGTATTTAAGTCTGTCTTTCTAATGAAAATAGTTGTGCCTTGATTTTTTTTGTGATGACTGGAAGGCTACTGTACTGCATCGGCTTGCATCGGAGAATGGTAGATTTCATATTTTTATAACCTAGATGAAATCATTAGGGTATAGGTACTAAGTTTGTCATTCCGTTTGTAACACCTCGAAATAATGATGGTAGAGCAAAATGGATTGGACACCCACGCATAATATTAAAAGTTATTTTGATTTTTGATGTCCGTCCGTCTGTCCGTCTGTGCGCACGATAACTCGAGAGCATGTCCATTTAAGAGGGCTGAAATTTTGTACACGGACTTTAAAAAAAAAGTAAAATTAAGTTCGAAAATGAGACAAATCGCGCAACCCCTTCGTGGGGTTGCCATACAAAAATTTCGTTTTCCACTATATATTTGCACACTGCATGAGAACACGTCGACATAGAGAATTCATGGTGTTTTCATTGTACTAGCAAATAAAATTTCAAAAAATAGACTAAATCGGGCAACTCCTTCTTGGTGTTGCCATATAAAAATGTAGGTTGTTTACGTATATTGTGAAAACTATCAGTCCAAGACATTTTTATTGTACTAAAGACTTCGAAATATGAATACGAAATCCTATAAAATTGGTTATAATCATTTTTTCTGTCCGACCAACCGTTCTAGAAATATATGCGAAAAAACACTTCAAAAATCAAACTTACACAGAAGGGTGACAATACGAAATTTCATACGGGCATTCATCTAGGGTATCATATTTTTTATTTAATTTATTTATTTATTACATATTTCTGATTTTTAAAATATAAATCCAAAAAGAAAGTTACGTTTTATAATTTCGAATAAGAATCTTAAATTTAAAAAGTATAGAAAATTTATGAAGATTCGGTAATAAGAATCATAAATGCTACATTCAAATCAATCCTCCTATAACTTTTTCTGTATGATTTCTTGGTTAGAAAAAACGAAAATAATTGTAATTTGATTTTTTTACTTTGACGTCCTATAACTGTTGACAAAATGTGAATGGAGACTTGGAGAAGTGATTGGATATTTATTGGAAATTTTAGACATGACAGTTATCTTCACAGAATGCGTAACAAGAATGTTACAGGAGGTTAATGGAGAAAATATTTAAGGTCACAAAACCTCCCTTCTACTGGCCAAACAAAGCATCAAACTGCAATTTTCTCCATATCAATTTCCTTATTTTAATTTTACTTAAAAATTTTATTGCAAATGTATTATCAAGTGATAGTGGTGTTTTATACGGGCTGTGAAAAGATACATATTTAACATTAAAAATATCGAATAAGCTGTGAAATCTTTCGAAACTGTTTTTCGAACTGTGCAGTTGATTCATCTTTATTTTCTTTATTATCATTATGTACAGACGGGTGATGCTATAGACCAACTTAATATTTGTATAGCTGGTTTTGTTTCAAATTTTTGAAAGTTATTTGGTTCTACTCTCGTCTGTATTCTTTGTTGAATTCTAAGCACATTTTCGTAATTTCGTAATTTTGTTTGCATCAACATCATACAATGTTTTAATAATATCCAGTGTTCGGGAAAATGTAATCTGATTAACGATTAACAATTACAATTAACCATGTAATCTGTAATCAGATTACTAATGTAATCCATTTAATCGATTTTATCGATTAACATGTAGTGTTATTACAAGTTAATTTGATTACACATTAATCAATTATATGTTAATCTAATTAATGTGATTAAATTAAGATAATTCTTCATAAAACTCCCTAAAACTAATTTCGTTCGAGAACAATACTATTTTCTTTCAATTCATTTAATTATATTAATTATTACTTTTAAGTAATCTACGAAGTAATCTGTTACAATGTAATTAGATTACAAAATAATCGAATTATATAGTAACAGATTACACATTTAATAAATTACATATTCTCTAATAAGTAATCTGATTGAAATGTAATCAAATACAATTTAATTTAATTACTTGGTAATTCGACTAAACTGTAATGGAATTATTAATTAAATTACACTAGAATCAGATTACGCCCAACACTGATAATATCCCATGAAGCAATACCATCAGAAGTGTCCAGATAAAATGTAATTATTGTATTTTGCACAGATTTTACTAAATGAATAGAATCACAAAATGAAGCTAATGAAACAGACTCATGTGGAATGTTAGATGATCCTTAGTAATTGCAAGCTTGCGTCTGTTACAGAAGTTTTTATCGAAAACAACGTGACGTAGGAATTCGAAATTTGACAGAATATTAGGTCTTCATGACTGACATATATTCCAACAGTCAGAGGTTATGAAATATTATTTTTTTAATTTTAATGCGGGTGGGTTGGCCTCCTTTTTTTTGTATCATGTGAGGTATCGGTTACTTTCAAGGATTCCAAATTTTGTTTAGTAAATTGGTTATAAAGATAAAGCCCAAAATGTTCGAAACAATACCTTTTTCCCTGATCTTCTAGGTTTCTAAAACTTAAATTTATCGTGATTAGGTAGGTGAATCATTTCTAACAGGGAAATGGTACCTTTTTCGCCAGCCTCGTAGTTGCTAAAAAATAACGTTTTTTTATTTAACTTTTAAGACATCTCTTAATAAAAAGACCAAATCTTGTAAAATTAGTCTTGCATCTCTCAATGTTATTGAGTTATTACAGGAAAATTTGGATTAGATTTAAATATACTTGAAGTCGGTCGATCGACTGTTCGTTGATACTTTTCTGGTACAGAACTCGTCTTTAACCGATTTTTTTTTATATAGTACTGGACGTCAGATTGAATACGAATTTCATCGAAAATGAGAACAGCATTTTTATATGAAACATTAAAACTTTCAAATGTCGGGCTTATTTGTTGTAATAAATAAGCGTTTAGCGTATCTAGGAATAAATTAAACTTCACATGTATACTTTTGGGGACTTATAATAAAATGAATGCATCAGAATGGCCTCTTTTCTCGGTCATCGGGATGTTTTATGCTGTTTTCTTAGTAACATCCTGAGAAAAAATGTTGGTTTACTTGAAACATGATTTAATCTTTTAACATGCGTTATTATATCAGTCTTTTAATCTCTTAGTCTATGTACATCTGTACATATTTGTATTTTTTTTTTAAATCATTCAGGCTTCCTTCATACGGAAATAACGAAGGATAAGCTGAACAAGATAGCCAACTGATACCAAAATCAGTTTTATTTAAATGCTTTTGGCCAATAAAATGTTGCCCTCCCTCCAAAGAGAGTCTTGTAATTTTACACCATTCATGCAATCTTTTAAAACCCTATAAGGGCCACCAAATAAATTTCATTTGCAGTCGCATTATGACGATAACTCACAATGCATTAAAACACATTTATAATGATATTTTTCTTTCTCCATTACAAAATTCGAAAGTAATACATATATACATATAAACATGTAAATATGCAAGGGTGTTCAGTAAATAGTGCAGTATATTTGTGGGTTTGTTAGTTAAGATCGAGGCAAGTAAAAATGTATATAAAGAAAATTGTGGTTTGATGTTTTGTTTGGGCAGTAGAAGGGAGGTTTTGTGACTTTAGATACTTTCTCCATAAACCTCCTGTAACTTTTTTGTTGCGCATTCTGTGAAGATAACTGACAATTTCCAATAAATGTCCATTCACCTCTCCAAGTCTCCATCCCCATTTTGTCAGCAGTTATAGGACGTCAAAGTAAAAAACTAAAATCACAATTATTTTCATTTTTTCTAACCAAGAAATAATACAGAAACAGTTATAGGAGGATTGATTTGAATGTAACATTAGATTCTTATTACCAAATCTTCATAAATTTTCTATACTTTTTAAATTTAAGATTCTTATTCGAAATTATAAAACGTAACTTTCTTTTTGGATTTATATTTTAAAAATCAGAAATATGTAATAAATAAATAAATTAAATAAAAAACAAAAATTACAAGTAAAAAAGCTAGAATTGGTCTAAGACCAATTCTTATGATACCCTAGATGAATGTATGTACGTATGAAATTTCTGTGTAAGTTTGATTTTTGAAGTGTTTTTTCGCATATATTTCTAGAACGGTTGGTTGGACAGAAAAAATGATTATAACCAATTTTATAGGATTTTGTATTCTGAAGAAGTCTTTAGTACAATAAAAATGTCTTGGACTGATCGTTTTCACAATATACGTAAAAAACCAAAATTTTTATATGGCAACACCAAGAAGGAGTTGCCCGATTTAGTCCATTTTTGAAATTTTATTTGCTAGTACAATGAAAACACCACGTACCAAATTTCAGCTCTCTACGTCGAGGGACGCGTTCTCATGCAGTGTCCAAATATATAGTGGAAAACGAAAGTTTTGTATGGCAACCCCACGAACGAGTTGCCCGATGTGTCTCATTTTCGAACTTAATTTTACTTTTTTTTTAAATAAATAAAAAGATTACTCTTTTGGACCTTTTACCGGGTTAAACTGGATTTTGTTCAAGAAAGAATTTTTTGGGATTCTCCGGTATATATAACAAATTAGAACATTTTTTAGCTTTTGCTATATACCGGAGAATCCCAAAAAATTCTTTCTTGAACAAAATCAATTTTTTTTTTAAAGTCCGTGTACAAAATTTCAGCCCTCTTAAGTGGACATGCTCTCGAGTTATCGTGCGCACAGACGGACAGACGGACGGACATGCAAAAATCAAAATAAATGCGTGGGTGTCCAATCCATTTTGCTCTACCATCATTATTTCGAGGTGTTACAAACGGAATGACAAACTTAGTACCTATACCTATATAGATTTCATCTAGGGTATAAAAATATGAAATCTACCATTCTCCGATGCAAGCCGATTCAGAACAGTAGCCTTCCAGTCATCACAAAAAAAATCAAGGCACAACTATTTTCATTAGAAAGACAGACTTAAATACATTTTTGCATGCACACGATCAAGCTTCGTATGAAGTATTTCACTATAAACTAAAGAGCTTTCAAAGTTCCATGTCAGAATACATGCAAGTGCATAGGGAACAAATATAGAGTTGAGCAGCCAGATGGCGGTAATCATGATAAGCAAATACATTTGCTTGAGTATAGTTTCAAAAATGCGGCGCTGTTAGATTCGACTCTTTTGGACAAATCTATGAGCATTTCCGTCATACCTTTTCGGTCTCTATAGATTTCTTTACTCTATGGTAGGCACTTAAATTTTTAGTTGGGGTCACTCTGTGCTCGACAATAATAACTCCCCATTCTCTAACCCTGTTCTAGTCTTGGCAATGTCGTGCAAATTATCCAAAGAGTATTTATTCTCTGATGTTTTTTATCGTCTGGAATAATACCAGAATAACGATCGTTCATCGATAATAGAATCGGAATTCATTAATATTGGAACCACAGCGCTAATATTACTTTCGATCAGTCTAAATCAGTCTAAATGAAATTTTTGCTACAAACATTATTTTCGTTACAAAAGTTTACCGGACTTACCTATACTGTGAAAAGGTTAGTAACGGAGGCACCCAATTTTACCTTACCACAATCGTTTATTTATGAAGGAGCGTTAACTGATGATGAATACAAAATTAATGGATTTTTTTGACTGGTCATTATAACGTGGGTGGTTCCATATCGACCAGTGGACTTCAAAAGGAGGGAAGCATTTCATTTTTTGTATAATTTACAACGATATTTTATTTTCAAGCCATGCACATGTAAAATGCAGCACAGCGCTGGTTAGGGTTTGAAATATCGCTTCGAAAATAGTGATGCACTTACCTCTGCTCCGAGTAGAAGCTGAAAAATCTTAGAAAGACGTATTTTGCACAGTTGGAACAAAACATTTTGCCAATTGAAGGTAAAACTTTGGAACGGAGCTTTACCAAAGAGCAAAATATATTATTTTAGCTCCAGCTAAAATGCTCCAGAGTCCAGATACGGAGCAAAATATGAGTCAGAAATACGCGAAAATTCAGATATGAGTTCTTGCACCAGTAAATGTCTACTTATTGTCCACTAGGTCTCTTTTTTTTTTTTTTATTGGCTTTCTAAAGAACTATTTTATTTATAAGCTCCAAATGGAGCTCAGAATTTGTGGGGCATTTCAAAAATTCCAGCCAGAGTAATACCGCATTCACAATGCAGAGTGGAATACAGTAGCGTAGAGTGAAAACTGTCGCATCGTTTTTTTCGCACGCAGTAGTGTGTATGGCCACCTTTGTTTGGCTTAGAGTAGCGCAGATTGGAGCTGCGTGAAAATAGGCTCTATTCTATTTTCATGCTGCTGCAATTTCCGAATTTCTCTGTGGCTTGTCTGTCTGTGCTATACTTAGTTTGAGATGAAAGCGACTCCATCCAATCCACTCGATTTTCGTTTGAAATTTGCTAAGCGAGCTGAATCGGAGATTGGATTTGGTTTTGGATGGTATAGACACGACAAACATGTCAGCGTCTCTGCCGAGTGACTGTGTCTCACAGTAGGTTTAAGACGCGAGCAAATATATCCAAGCATTGGCATCCAATGCTTGCCAAGTCAGAGGTTAGATATTATGTTGGATGGTATGATAGTTGGTGGCGAAAAACTCGAGGTTGTCTTCAGCGTTCCATAGGTATTTACATATTTATAATTTTTTGTTTTGGTTATCGGAGAAAATTGGGCGCTTCATACAAAAACTTTCTGCTTGTATTTATAGAGGAGGAACAATTATTTGTTTTTTTAAGACTATTTTAATATATAGAGTTTTCCAGTGCTTCCTTTGCTTCCAACGACAAACCGCTTCTGTTATCGACCATTTGCATGTAGTCAACATACATAATACAAATTTTTTTTTTTTATTTTTCTCATTTCTTCTTTCTGAAAAGTATATTACATATCTTCACCATTTTTGCTTGTAAATTCATTGAAATCATAACAAGAACAACCACATTTTATCTTAATGCTTTCTGTACAGGTGTGGATGAACTGATGGTGGAAGATGGCGAACACTATCTCTATTGGTATAAGAAGCTGTAAAAAAATCGCGCTATGTGATGAACGAGCACATGAAAGTTCCGCTTTAATAAACAACAACACAACAATAAATTTCGAAAGAGATAAACAAAACAAAAAAGACAACAACAACAACAACAACAACAACAACAACAGCAACAACAAATATTTAATAATAAGAAATCAAGACGACATCAGTTTTTAAGTTTGCATTACTATTTTTCATTAATAACCAAAAGAAATAATTAAAATTAATAAGGAAAAAAATAAGGAGAACGCAAAACAGACAGACACACACACACATACAAACACACAAACGCAAACACACACGCACACACACACACACACACACACACACATACACACGATATTAAAATACAAAAGAAAAAATACAAAGAAAAGGTCACTTACCACAGAAACAAAAAAACATCAACAAAAGAGGATAATAATAAAAAATTAATCATAATTATGGTAATAAAAAGAAAAACTAAAATGCAGAAATAAATTACTCTCCAACACATTGTTGAAATTTCAAATGTTAAAGCGTAACTTGTACAAAGCTATAAGGATATAAAAATCTCTCAACTACAGTAAAAGAAGTAACACACACACACACACACACAAACTTCCCCTTTCGATTGTATCCGCAGTCTAGACATGTACATTTTGGTATCTAGTCATTCGCTGTTTATATTTTTAGGTAAAATTTACATCAAAGAAAGTAGTTTTCAGATAATTATTGTCTCTCTCGGTTAGCATTAGCATTTTAAAAAATTTTCTTCTAGTGTTGTAAATTAAATTAAAAATTTCCACGATTTCCACTATAAAACGCTATGACAGTAATAAGTATAAAAATAAAAAATAAAATAATAAAAACACACACACACAAACATTAAAAACGCGTTAACAAAGAGTGCGAATACTGCGTTGTGCGAAGTGGCCTTTTCAGGGACGAAAGGATACTTACTATATAGCCGCTAAGTGAATTGAATATAATTTCCCTTGATTTTTGTTACTTTATTGCTATTTGTAAGAATGAAATTTATTTATAAACAATGGTGTAGAATACTATTAATAAATGACATATTATTAAGGTTTTTCGAATTTGACGTCGTGGAAACTATGCAGATGATGACTTATGAGGCAGCGAACAATAATTGACTTAAGCAATCTTCTTTCCGTGAGGGATGGTTCGTTCGACGAGGAATAAAAAAAGAAAAAGAAGTGCAAAAGAGTTTTTCAAAACAATTCACTGCGTCTAAAATTACACCAATAAACTAAAAACATATTCGTCGGACCACGGCGAACCGGTTTTCTGGACATATCTTGAGAACCAGCCAACTTATCTCGGCGAAACTTTGTAAGGAAGTTATTAGAATCTATTGACATTGAAAAAAACCCCGGAAAATCGCGAATATCTCGAAAGCCGTTGGCCGTAGACGATTTCTGATGAAATTTTTGTTCCCCCCTATCGGAATACACCCCCTGTAAAGGACACCTTTAGAATCTATTGACACGGAAAAAACCGCGGAAAATCGCGAATATCTCGAAAACCATTGGCCGTAGACGATTTCTGATGAAATTTTTGTTCCCCCCTATCGGAATACACCCCCTGTAAAGGACACCTTTAGAATCTATTGACATGGAAAAAACCGCGGAAAATCGCGAATATCTCGAAAACCGTTGGCCGTAGACGATTTCTGATGAAATTTTTGTTCCCCCCTATCGGAATACACCCCCTGTAAAGGACACCTTTAGAATCTATTGACACGGAAAAAACCGCGGAAAATCGCGAATATCTCGAAAACCGTTGGCCGTAGACGATTTCTGATGAAATTTTTGTTCCCCCCTATCGGAATACACCCCCTGTAAAGGACACCTTTAGAATCTATTGACACGGAAAAAACCGCGGAAAATCGCGAATATCTCGAAAACCGTTGGCCGTAGACGATTTCTGATGAAATTTTTGTTCCCCCCTATCGGAATACACCCCCTGTAAATGGCACCTTTAGAATCTATTGACACGGAAAAAACCGCGGAAAATCGCGAATATCTCGAAAACCGTTGGCCGTAGACGATTTCTGATGAAATTTTTGTTCCCCCCTATCGGAATACACCCCCTGTAAAGGACACCTTTAGAATCTATTGACACGGAAAAAACCGCGGAAAATCGCGAATATCTCGAAAACCGTTGGCCGTAGACGATTTCTGATGAAATTTTTGTTCCCCCCTATCGGAATACACCCCCTGTAAAGGACACCTTTAGAATCTATTGACACGGAAAAAACCGCGGAAAATCGCGAATGTCTCGAAAACCGTTGGCCGTAGACGATTTCTGATGAAATTTTTGTTCCCCCCTATCGGAATACACCCCCTGTAAAGGACACCTTTAGAATCTATTGACATGGAAAAAACCGCGGAAAATCGCGAATATCTCGAAAACCGTTGACCGTAGACGATTTCTGATGAAATTTTTGTTCCCCCCTATCGGAATACACCCCCTGTAAATGACACCTTTAGAATCTATTGACGTGGAAAAAACCGCGGAAAATCGCGAATGTCTCGAAAACCGTTGGCCGTAGACGATTTCTGATGAAATTTTTGTTCCCCCCTATCGGAATACACCCCCTGTAAAGGACACCTTTAGAATCTATTGACACGGAAAAAACCGCGGAAAATCGCGAATGTCTCGAAAACCGTTGGCCGTAGACGATTTCTGATGAAATTTTTGTTCCCCCCTATCGGAATACACCCCCTGTAAATGGCACCTTTAGAATCTATTGACACGGAAAAAACCGCGGAAAATCGCGAATATCTCGAAAACCGTTGGCCGTAGACGATTTCTGATGAAATTTTTGTTCCCCCCTATCGGAATACACCCCCTGTAAATGGCACCTTTAGAATCTATTGACACGGAAAAAACCGCGGAAAATCGCGAATATCTCGAAAACCGTTGGCCGTAGACGATTTCTGATGAAATTTTTGTTCCCCCCTATCGGAATACACCCCCTGTAAAGGACACCTTTAGAATCTATTGACACGGAAAAAACCGCGGAAAATCGCGAATATCTCGAAAACCGTTGGCCGTAGACGATTTCTGATGAAATTTTTGTTCCCCCCTATCGGAATACACCCCCTGTAAAGGACACCTTTAGAATCTATTGACACGGAAAAAACCGCGGAAAATCGCGAATATCTCGAAAACCGTTGGCCGTAGACGATTTCTGATGAAATTTTTGTTCCCCCCTATCGGAATACACCCCCTGTAAATGACACCTTTAGAATCTATTGACGTGGAAAAAACCGCGGAAAAACCGCGGAAAATCGCGAATGTCTCGAAAACCGTTGGCCGTAGACGATTTCTGATGAAATTTTTGTTCCCCCCTATCGGAATACACCCCCTGTAAAGGATACCTTTAGAATCTATTGACACGGAAAAAACCGCGGAAAATCGCGAATGTCTCGAAAACCGTTGGCCGTAGACGATTTCTGATGAAATTTTTGTTCCCCCCTGTCGGAATACACCCCCTGTAAAGGACACCTTTAGAATCTATTGACATGGAAAAAACCGCGGAAAATCGCGAATATTTCGAAAACCGTTGGCCGTAGACGATTTCTGATGAAATTTTTGTTCCCCCCTATCGGAATACACCCCCTGTAAAGGACACCTTTAGAATCTATTGACACGGCAAAAACCGCGGAAAATCGCGAATATCTCGAAAACCGTTGGCCGTAGACGATTTCTGATGAAATTTTTGTTCCCCCCTATCGGAATACACCCCCTGTAAAGGACACCTTTAGAATCTATTGACATGGAAAAAACCGCGGAAAATCGCGAATATCTCGAAAACCGTTGGCCGTAGACGATTTCTGATGAAATTTTTGTTCCCCCCTATCGGAATACACCCCCTGTAAAGGACACCTTTAGAATCTATTGACACGGCAAAAACCGCGGAAAATCGCGAATATCTCGAAAACCATTGGCCGTAGACGATTTCTGATGAAATTTTTGTTCCCCCCTATCGGAATACACCCCCTGTAAAGGACACCTTTAGAATCTATTGACATGGAAAAAACCGCGGAAAATCGCGAATATCTCGAAAACCGTTGGCCGTAGACGATTTCTGATGAAATTTTTGTTCCCCCCTATCGGAATACACCCCCTGTAAAGGACACCTTTAGAATCTATTGACGTAGAAAAAACCGCGGAAAATCGCGAATGTCTCGAAAACCGTTGGCCGTAGACGATTTCTGATGAAATTTTTGTTCCCCCCTATCGGAATACACCCCCTGTAAATGACACCTTTAGAATCTATTGACATGGAAAAAACCGCGGAAAATCGCGAATATCTCGAAAACCGTTGGCCGTAGACGATTTCTGATGAAATTTTTGTTCCCCCCTATCGGAATACACCCCCTGTAAAGGACACCTTTAGAATCTATTGACACGGCAAAAACCGCGGAAAATCGCGAATATCTCGAAAACCATTGGCCGTAGACGATTTCTGATGAAATTTTTGTTCCCCCCTATCGGAATACACCCCCTGTAAAGGACACCTTTAGAATCTATTGACATGGAAAAAACCGCGGAAATTCGCGAATATCTCGAAAACCGTTGGCCGTAGACGATTTCTGATGAAATTTTTGTTCCCCCCTATCGGAATACACCCCCTGTAAAGGACACCTTTAGAATCTATTGACACGGAAAAAACCGCGGAAAATCGCGAATATCTCGAAAACCATTGGCCGTAGACGATTTCTGATGAAATTTTTGTTCCCCCCTATCGGAATACACCCCCTGTGAAGGACACCTTTAGAATCTATTGACATGGAAAAAACCGCGGAAAATCGCGAATATCTCGAAAACCGTTGGCCGTAGACGATTTCTGATGAAATTTTTGTTCCCCCCTATCGGAATACACCCCCTGTAAAGGACACCTTTAGAATCTATTGACACGGAAAAAACCGCGGAAAATCGCGAATATCTCGAAAACCATTGGCCGTAGACGATTTCTGATGAAATTTTTGTTCCCCCCTATCGGAATACACCCCCTGTAAAGGACACCTTTAGAATCTATTGACATGGAAAAAACCGCGGAAAATCGCGAATATCTCGAAAACCGTTGGCCGTAGACGATTTCTGATGAAATTTTTGTTCCCCCCTATCGGAATACACCCCCTGTAAAGGACACCTTTAGAATCTATTGACATGGAAAAAACCGCGGAAAATCGCGAATATCTCGAAAACCGTTGGCCGTAGACGATTTCTGATGAAATTTTTGTTCCCCCCTATCGGAATACACCCCCTGTAAAGGACACCTTTAGAATCTATTGACACGGAAAAAACCGCGGAAAATCGCGAATATCTCGAAAACCATTGGCCGTAGACGATTTCTGATGAAATTTTTGTTCCCCCCTATCGGAATACACCCCCTGTAAAGGACACCTTTAGAATCTATTGACATGGAAAAAACCGCGGAAAATCGCGAATATCTCGAAAACCGTTGGCCGTAGACGATTTCTGATGAAATTTTTGTTCCCCCCTATCGGAATACACCCCCTGTAAAGGACACCTTTAGAATCTATTGACATGGAAAAAACCGCGGAAAATCGCGAATATCTCGAAAACCGTTGGCCGTAGACGATTTCTGATGAAATTTTTGTTCCCCCCTATCGGAATACACCCCCTGTAAATGACACCTTTAGAATCTATTGACACGGAAAAAACCGCGGAAAATCGCGAATATCTCGAAAACCGTTGGCCGTAGACGATTTCTGATGAAATTTTTGTTCCCCCCTATCGGAATACACCCCCTGTAAAGGACACCTTTAGAATCTATTGACACGGAAAAAACCGCGGAAAATCGCGAATATCTCGAAAACCGTTGGCCGTAGACGATTTCTGATGAAATTTTTGTTCCCCCCTATCGGAATACACCCCCTGTAAAGGACACCTTTAGAATCTATTGACACGGAAAAAACCGCGGAAAATCGCGAATATCTCGAAAACCGTTGGCCGTCGACGATTTCTGATGAAATTTTTGTTCCCCCCTATCGGAATACACCCCCTGTAAATGACACCTTTAGGATCTATTGACACGGAAAAAACCGCGGAAAATCGCGAATATCTCGAAAACCGTTGGCCGTCGACGATTTCTGATGAAATTTTTGTTCCCCCCTATCGGAATACACCCCCTGTAAAGGACACCTTTAGAATCTATTGACACGGAAAAAACCGCGGAAAATCGCGAATATCTCGAAAACCGTTGGCCGTAGACGATTTCTGATGAAATTTTTGTTCCCCCCTATCGGAATACACCCCCTGTAAAGCACACCTTTAGAATCTATTGACACGGAAAAAACCGCGGAAAATCGCGAATATCTCGAAAACCATTGGCCGTAGACGATTTCTGATGAAATTTTTGTTCCCCCCTATCGGAATACACCCCCTGTAAAGGACACCTTTAGAATCTATTGACATGGAAAAAACCGCGGAAAATCGCGAATATCTCGAAAACCGTTGGCCGTAGACGATTTCTGATGAAATTTTTGTTCCCCCCTATCGGAATACACCCCCTGTAAAGGACACCTTTAGAATCTATTGAGACGGAAAAAACCGCGGAAAATCGCGAATATCTCGAAAACCATTGGCCGTAGACGATTTCTGATGAAATTTTTGTTCCCCCCTATCGGAATACACCCCCTGTAAAGGACACCTTTAGAATCTATTGACATGGAAAAAACCGCGGAAAATCGCGAATATAGACGATTTCTGATGAAATTTTTGTTCCCCCCAATCGGAATACACCCCCTGTAAATGACACCTTTAGAATCTATTGACATGGAAAAAACCGCGGAAAATCGCGAATATCTCGAAAACCGTTGGCCGTAGACGATTTCTGATGAAATTTTTGTTCCCCCCTATCGGAATACACCCCCTTGTAAATGACACCTTTAGAATCTATTGACGTGGAAAAAACCGCGGAAAATCGCGAATATCTCGAAAACCGTTGGCCGTAGACGATTTCTGATGAAATTTTTGTTCCCCCCAATCGCAATACACCCCCTGTAAATGACACCTTTAGAATCTATTGACACGGAAAAAACCGCGGAAAATCGCGAATATCTCGAAAACCATTGGCCGTAGACGATTTCTGATGAAATTTTTTGTTCCCCCCTATCGGAATACACCCCCTGTAAAGGACACCTTTAGAATCTATTGACACGGAAAAAACCGCGGAAAATCGCGAATATCTCGAAAACCATTGGCCGTAGACGATTTCTGATGAAATTTTTGTTCCCCCCTATCGGAATACACCCCCTGTAAAGGACACCTTTAGAATCTATTGACATGGAAAAAACCGCGGAAAATCGCTAATATCTCGAAAACCGTTGGCCGTAGACGATTTCTGATGAAATTTTTGTTCCCCCCCTATCGGAATACACCCCCTGTAAATGACACCTTTAGAATCTATTGACATGGAAAAAACCGCGGAAAATCGCGAATGTCTCGAGAACCGTTGGCCGTAGATGATTTCTGATGAAATTTTTGTTCCCCCCTATCGGAATACACCCGCTGTAAATGACACCTTTAGAATCTATTGACATGGAAAAAACCGCGGAAAATCGCGAATATCTCGAAAACCGTTGGCCGTAGACGATTTCTGATGAAATTTTTGTTCCCCCTTATCGGAATACACCCCCCTGTAAAGGACACCTTTAGAATCTATTGACATGGAAAAAACCGCGGAAAATCGCGAATATCTCGAAAACCGTTGGCCGTAGACGATTTCTGAAGAAATTTTTGTTCCCCCCCATCGGAATACACCCCCTGTAAAGGACACCTTTAGAATCTATTGACACGGAAAAAACCGCGGAAAATCGCGAATATCTCGAAAACCGTTGGCCGTAGACGATTTCTGATGAAATTTTTGTTCCCCCCTATCGGAATACACCCCCTGTAAATGACACCTTTAGAATCTATTGACATGGAAAAAACCGCGGAAAATCGCGAATATCTCGAAAACCGTTGGCCGTAGACGATTTCTGATGAAATTTTTGTTCCCCCCTATCGGAATACACCCCCTGTAAAGGACACCGTTAGAATCTATTGACACGGAAAAAACCGCGGAAAATCGCGAATATCTCGAAAACCGTTGGCCGTAGACGATTTCTGATGAAATTTTTGTTCCCCCCTATCGGAATACACCCCCTGTAAAGGACACCTTTAGAATCTATTGACATGGAAAAAACCGCGGAAAATCGCGAATATCTCGAAAACCGTTGGCCGTAGACGATTTCTGAAGAAATTTTTGTTCCCCCCCATCGGAATACACCCCCTGTAAAGGACACCTTTAGAATCTATTGACACGGAAAAAACCGCGGAAAATCGCGAATATCTCGAAACCCGTTGGCCGTAGACGATTTCTGATGAAATTTTTGTTCCCCCCTATCGGAATACACCCCCTGTAAAGGACACCTTTAGAATCTATTGACACGGAAAAAACCGCGGAAAATCGCGAATATCTCGAAAACCGTTGGCCGTAGACGATTTCTGATGAAATTTTTGTTCCCCCCTATCGGAATACACCCCCCTTGTAAATGACACCTTTAGAATCTATTGACGTGGAAAAAACCGCGGAAAATCGCGAATATCTCGAAAACCGTTGGCCGTAGACGATTTCTGATGAAATTTTTGTTCCCCCCAATCGGAATACACCCCCTGTAAATGACACCTTTAGAATCTATTGACATGGAAAAAACCGCGGAAAATCGCGAATATCTCGAAAACCATTGGCCGTAGACGATTTCTGATGAAATTTTTGTTCCCCCCTATCGGAATACACCCCCTGTAAAGGACACCTTTAGAATCTATTGACACGGAAAAAAACCGCGGAAAATCGCGAATATCTCGAAAACCATTGGCCGTAGACGATTTCTGATGAAATTTTTGTTCCCCCCTATCGGAATACACCCGCTGTAAATGACACCTTTAGAATCTATTGACATGGAAAAAACCGCGGAAAATCGCTAATATCTCGAAAACCGTTGGCCGTAGACGATTTCTGATGAAATTTTTGTTCCCCCCTATCGGAATACACCCCCTGTAAAGGACACCTTTAGAATCTATTGACATGGAAAAAACCGCGGAAAATCGCGAATATCTCGAAAACCGTTGGCCGTAGACGATTTCTGAAGAAATTTTTGTTCCCCCCCATCGGAATACACCCCCTGTAAAGGACACCTTTAGAATCTATTGACACGGAAAAAACCGCGGAAAATCGCGAATATCTCGAAAACCGTTGGCCGTAGACGATTTCTGATGAAATTTTTGTTCCCCCCTATCGGAATACATCCCCCGTAAATGGACACCTTTAGAATCTATTGACATGGAAAAAACCGCGGAAAATCGCGAATATCTCGAAAACCGTTGGCCGTAGACGATTTCTGATGAAATTTTTGTTCCCCCCTATCGGAATACACCCCCTGTAAAGGACACCTTTAGAATCTATTGACACGGAAAAAACCGCGGAAAATCGCGAATATCTCGAAAACCGTTGGCCGTAGACGATTTCTGATGAAATTTTTGTTCCCCCCTATCGGAATACACCCCCTGTAAAGGACACCTTTAGAATCTATTGACACGGAAAAAACCGCGGAAAATCGCGAATATCTCGAAAACCGTTGGCCGTAGACGATTTCTGATGAAATTTTTGTTCCCCCCTATCGGAATACACCCCCTGTAAATGACACCTTTAGAATCTATTGACATGGAAAAAACCGCGGAAAATCGCGAATATCTCGAAAACCGTTGGCCGTAGACGATTTCTGATGAAATTTTTGTTCCCCCTATCGGAATACACCCCCTGTAAAGGACACCTTTAGAATCTATTGACATGGAAAAAACCGCGGAAAATCGCGAATATCTCGAAAACCATTGGCCGTAGACGATTTCTGATGAAATTTTTGTTCCCCCCTATCGGAATACACCCCCTGTAAAGGACACCTTTAGAATCTATTGACATGGAAAAAACCGCGGAAAATCGCGAATATCTCGAAAACCGTTGGCCGTAGACGATTTCTGATGAAATTTTTGTTCCCCCCTATCGGAATACACCCCCTGTAAAGGACACCTTTAGAATCTATTGACATGGAAAAAACCGCGGAAAATCGCGAATATCTCGAAAACCGTTGGCCGTAGACGATTTCTGATGAAATTTTTGTTCCCCCCTACCGGAATACACCCCCTGTAAAGGACACCTTTAGAATCTATTGACACGGAAAAAACCGCTGAAAATCGCGAATATCTCGAAAACCGTTGGCCGTAGACGATTTCTGATGAAATTTTTGTTCCCCCTTATCGGAATACACCCCCTGTAAATGACACCTTTAGAATCTATTGACACGGAAAAAACCGCGGAAAATCGCGAATATCTCGAAAACCGTTGGCCGTAGACGATTTCTGATGAAATTTTTGTTCCCCCCTATCGGAATACACCTCCTGTAAATGACACCTTTAGAATCTATTGACACGGAAAAAACCGCGGAAAATCGCGAATATCTCGAAAACCGTTGGCCGTAGACGATTTCTGATGAAATTTTTGTTCCCCCCTATCGGAATACACCCCCTTTAAATGACACCTTTAGAATCTATTGACATGGAAAAAAACCGCGGAAAATCGCGAATATCTCGAAAACCGTTGGCCGTAGACGATTTCTGATGAAATTTTTGTTCCCCCCTATCGGAATACACCCCCTGTAAAGGACACCTTTAGAATCTATTGACACGGAAAAAACCGCGGAAAATCGCGAATATCTCGAAAACCGTTGGCCGTAGACGATTTCTGATGAAATTTTTGTTCCCCCCTATCGGAATACACCCCCTGTAAAGGACACCTTTAGAATCTATTGACACGGAAAAAACCGCGGAAAATCGCGAATATCTCGAAAACCGTTGGCCGTAGACGATTTCTGATGAAATTTTTGTTCCCCCCTATCGGAATACACCCCCTGTAAATGACACCTTTAGAATCTATTGACACGGAAAAAACCGCGGAAAAACGCGAATATCTCGAAAACCGTTGGCCGTAGACGATTTCTGATGAAATTTTTGTTCCCCCCCTATCGGAATACACCCCCTGTAAAGGACACCTTTAGAATCTATTGACATGGAAAAAACCGCGGAAAATCGCGAATATCTCGAAAACCGTTGGCCGTAGACGATTTCTGATGAAATTTTTGTTCCCCCCTATCGGAATACACCCCCTGTAAAGGACACCTTTAGAATCTATTGACACGGAAAAAACCGCGGAAAATCGCGAATATCTCGAAAACCGTTGGCCGTAGACGATTTCTGATGAAATTTTTGTTCCCCCCTATCGGAATACACCCCCTGTAAAGGACACCTTTAGAATCTATTGACACGGAAAAAACCGCGGAAAATCGCGAATATCTCGAAAACCGTTGGCCGTAGACGATTTCTGATGAAATTTTTGTTCCCCCCTATCGGAATACACCCCCTGTAAATGACACCTTTAGAATCTAATGACATGGAAAAAACCGCGGAAAATCGCGAATATCTCGAAAACCGTTGGCCGTAGACGATTTCTGATGAAATTTTTGTTCCCCCCCTATCGGAATACACCCCCTGTAAAGGACACCTTTAGAATCTATTGACATGGAAAAAACCGCGGAAAATCGCGAATATCTCGAAAACCGTTGGCCGTAGACGATTTCTGATGAAATTTTTGTTCCCCCCTATCGGAATACACCCCCTGTAAAGGACACCTTTAGAATCTATTGACATAGAAAAAACCGCGGAAAATCGCGAATATCTCGAAAACCGTTGGCCGTAGACGATTTCTGATGAAATTTTTGTTCCCCCCTATCGGAATACACCCCCTGTAAATGACACCTTTAGAATCTATTGACATGGAAAAAACCGCGGAAAATCGCGAATATCTCGAAAACCGTTGGCCGTAGACGATTTCTGATGAAATTTTTGTTCCCCCCTATCGGAATACACCCCCTGTAAAGGACACCTTTAGAATCTATTGACATGGAAAAAACCGCGGAAAATCGCGAATATCTCGAAAACCGTTGGCCGTAGACGATTTCTGATGAAATTATTGTTCCCCCCTATCGGAATACACCCCCTGTAAAGGACACCTTTAGAATCTATTGACACGGAAAAAACCGCGGAAAATCGCGAATATCTCGAAAACCGTTGGCCGTAGACGATTTCTGATGAAATTTTTGTTCCCCCCTATCGGAATACACCCCCTGTAAAGGACACCTTTAGAATCTATTGACACGGAAAAAACCGCGGAAAAACGCGAATATCTCGAAAACCGTTGGCCGTAGACGATTTCTGATGAAATTTTTGTTCCCCCCTATCGGAATACACCCCCTGTAAATGACACCTTTAGAATCTATTGACATGGAAAAAACCGCGGAAAATCGCCCAACGGTTTTCGAGATATTCGCGTTTTTCCGCGGTTTTTTCCATGTCAATAGATTCTAAAGGTGTCATTTACAGGGGGTGTATTCCGATAGGGGGAACAAAAATTTCATCAGAAATCGTCTACGGCCAACGGTTTTCGAGATATTCGCGATTTTCCGCGGTTTTTTCCATGTCAATAGATTCTAAAGGTGTCCTTTACAGGGGGTGTATTCCGATAGGGGGGAACAAAAATTTCATCAGAAATCGTCTACGGCCAACGGTTTTCGAGATATTCGCGATTTTCCGCGGTTTTTTCCATGTCAATAGATTCTAAAGGTGTCATTTACAGGGGGTGTATTCCGATAGGGGGGAACAAAAATTTCATCAGAAATCGTCTACGGCCAACGGTTATCGAGATATTCGCGATTTTCCGCGGTTTTTTCCATGTCAATTGATTCTAAAAGTGTCATTTACATGGGGTGTATTCCGATAGGGGGGAACAAAAATTTCATCAGAAATCGTCTACGGCTAACGGTTTTCGAGATATTCGCGTTTTTCCGCAGTTTTTTCCATGTCAATAGATTCTAAAGGTGTCATTTACAGGGGGTGTATTCCGATAGGGGGGAACAAAAATTTCATCAGAAATCGTCTACGGCCAACGGTTTTCGAGATATTCGCGATTTTCCGCGGTTTTTTCCATGTCAATAGATTCTAAAGGTGTCCTTTACAGGGGGTGTATTCCGATAGGGGGGAACAAAAATTTCATCAGAAATCGTCTACGGCCAACGGTTTTCGAGATATTCGCGATTTTCCGCGGTTTTTTCCATGTCAATAGATTCTAAAGGTGTCATTTACAGGGGGTGTATTCCGATAGGGGGAACAAAAATTTCATCAGAAATCGTCTACGGCTAACGGTTTTCGAGATATTCGCGTTTTTCCGCGGTTTTTTCCATGTCAATAGATTCTAAAGGTGTCATTTACAGGGGGTGTATTCCGATAGGGGGGAACAAAAATTTCATCAGAAATCGTCTACGGCCAACGGTTTTCGAGATATTCGCGATTTTCCGCGGTTTTTTCCTTGTCAATAGATTCTAAAGGTGTCCTTTACAGGGGGTGTATTCCGATAGGGGGGAACAAAAATTTCATCAGAAATCGTCTACGGCCAACGGTTTTCGAGATATTCGCGATTTTCCGCGGTTTTTTTCCATGTCAATAGATTCTAAAGGTGTCCTTTACAGGGGGTGTATTCCGATAGGGGGGAACAAAAATTTCATCAGAAATCGTCTACGACCAACGGTTTTCGAGATATTCGCGATTTTCCGCGGCTTTTTCCATGTCAATAGATTCTAAAGGTGTCCTTTACAGGGGGTGTATTCCGATAGGGGGGAACAAAAATTTCATCAGAAATCGTCTACGGCCAACGGTTTTCGAGATATTCGCGTTTTTCCGCGGTTTTTTCCATGTCAACAGATTCTAAAGGTGTCATTTACAGGGGGTGTATTCCGATAGGTAAGGTAAGGTAATTTTGTTGCCCGATGTCTAATTCAACGAGGAATAATTAAAAACGATGTGTAACAGAATTTTAAAAATGAAATCACTAAGTCAAAAATTGGACCCATAAAACAATAAGTATCTGGTATACCAGGAATAACAAACATTTTTGAAATTTTTTTAGGCATTGGCAAGGGACAAGACAATATCGATTCAGGACGAGCAAATATGTGAAGGCATTTTCAATAAGAAGTCGACACCAACTAGATTTAAGTAAAGATGACTCAAACCAGATCAATGAGTCCACAATTGTAAATACTGGAATCGGATGTCATCTAGTGTGTCTAGATGAGTCAGGAATAACCCAAAGCACCTGCTACCACCGCAGAATATATACTGTGAAACTCACAAGAGCAAAAAAAAATCTTATTCAAAACATAGCTTGTACTAAACCATTGAAGTTGCCCAGATGGCCAGTAGCCGTGGGTCTCACAACATTAAATGTCTAAATACATTGGTTAGTCTTATGCTATGTGAAAACTTTTTAATGTTTTTTAAATAAAGAAATAATAAATAAGAAGCTACTTGCAACCGCGTCAAACCGCTCTTGATGTTTTTTCGTTTAAAGAAGTGATGGTGAATCCGCCGCTATATATCTAACCATATGGGCTTAAGAAATGAATATTTGTGAAAAACCTTAATCGATTAGTAACATTCTATTAACTAAAACCAACTTAAACATCTTGTGCAGATTACAATTAATAGCGTGTGTCTATGGAACGTCTGTAAGGCACATGGCAAAAGCAAAATTTGTTTTGGACAGTGCTTCAATCATCAAGTATAGTATCCAACCACTGTTGCATGTCCCCCTTATTTCCTTCTTGAAGATCCGCTCCATCTCCCTTCTCTTCAATAAGAACTGTTTCTGTTTTCTCGCTACTTTCCTCCAGAGCAGCTTCAACAGATTTTTCAATTGGACCCAAGTTGGACAAATCTGATTCAGCCGCACTAAGAAGCTTTTCCAAATCATCATCTTTTTCATCTTGTACAACATTATGTGCTTCTGATACGGATGTTGCTGCAGGTTTATTGTCTGGGCTAGTTGGTATCGACAGACCTGCACTGCTTAATTTCTTTGGTAAGATGTCTTCTTCAGCATTTTTTATAAGTTCCTTGAATTTTAATTCAGCCTCTTCAGCTTTCTGATCCATTATTTTAATTGTGTTTTTTGGGAAAAGCAATTCATTGTAATCCATACGCTTATAGAATGGAATAGTTTGTAGGCCAGCATTTAAAAGTGATAATTTCAGATTGAAATACGAAATATTCATTGTTTTAAATGTTTCCGTGTCATTTTCCCATTCTTTTTCAGAGCTAAATGTAAAATGCGATCCAGAAGTTGTGGAGTGCTCTTGCAATAACTCAAAATCTGCTGCAGTCATTTGCTCATTTTCAGTGAAGTCTGGTTCCATTTCTTCTTCGTATCTAGACCAGTTAGATGTTTTCTCTCTTCTGCAATAAGAATCATCACTAGAATCTGCAACGTCAATAACAATATTTTGAGTGTCTGGACTTAATGGAGCCCGTCCAAATCCAGCCTTTTTCTTTAACTGACGGTTTTTGGCAATTCTCCTGAAATAGATTTGCAGTTAAAAGAATGGACAAGTTTGAAATCAATTATATTTACCCTTTATTCCGATTGTCCTTACCGACTTTAAAATTGTCTTCTGAAGCCATTTAAATTGCTTTTTTTGGTAAATACTTCTTCCACGATGATTTGTTTGCGTTCTTCGTTACCATGATGAAATGTCAGTTCGATTCTTCTTCTTAATATAAAAACTGGTTCCGTTCGAACTGTTCCATTCCAATTCCCTTCCCATGAATGTTACTCATCAAAGAAAAGCAATGCAAATATTGTGCTATCCTCGTGTATGTCAAGGGTGATTTAGGAATATAATTTTTGTTTTTCCAATAATTTTTCTTCATATGAAATCTACACGTCATTTCAAAGTAGCGAAATTTTTGAAAGCTTTAGTAATCAATTCAGAATATGAACGAACTCATCTCGACCAAACCGAGCGAACACGTTATTTGTCAAAATTCATGAGTCAACTGTCAGCTGTCGTTTGGGCGATTTCGTGACAAAAGGCAATTTCTTGATTAAGCTTTAAGAATTCGTTTCATATTATTTATTATTTAATAAAATGTCATATACGTGTATAAATTGCAGTGTTAAATTTGCCAATGCAGATATTCAAAGAGAGCACTATAAAACTGATTGGCATCGCTACAATTTGAAGAGAAGGTAAGCTGTCTATGGCTGCGTGGATTTATATTAACGATGACCTGTACCTGGACCCTTATATGTAATCAACCTATGCACTCATCAGACTTCAGGCAATTAATTATTCTTGTAGCAGTAATTATCAATATCTCTACAACAATGGTTATTGCTTGCAATACTTTACGTTAGATAACTGTGGATGGTGGATGTCACTGAATCGATTTTCCATCAACCTGAAGTTATAGTGCAAAGTTAAATTATTGGAATCCCATCTTGGAAGATGTTTGACTTCTGAAATTCTGAGAAAATTTATAACCAGTCGCCTAAGTTTATGTTTTCTTGTTCTAGTTGTAACCCTTGTCTGGTATTTCCCAAATTCCTCCGCGAGGCTAAGTTACGCATTCGCAAAGCAAATCCAACTACAGAAATCGTTATATTTTAGACAATAATTGTCGCAAAATTTCACAAATTAATAACTTCTCCACTCGTCTAATTACGTTATATGCTAAAATTTGTAAGAAAAAAAAAACTTTTTAGGGTTGCAGAACTTCCACCTGTAACTGCTGAGGAATTCCAAAAACGTATCCTCGAACTAAGAAATGCAGAATATAGTGCAACACAGGAGACGACACTTTTTTGTAATGCCTGTCACAAGCATTTCAGCACTCAAAACGCTCACGACAATCACTTGAACAGTAAAAAACATGTGGAAAATCTGAGGAAGTTTAACAAGGAGAATAATGGATCTGACAAAGAAATTACAAGTAGAAGTCTGAAAAATCTAGAAAATGAAGATGTCGTAGAAGATGAGGAAATCGAAGAAGTAACCCAAACAGTTTTTCATCTTCAAACTGGATTTTATAACTTTACATTTTATTTTCAGTTAGATTCAGATGAATGGGAAGAGGTAATACCGAATCCAATTGCAGATAACAATTGTATCTTTTGTGATGAACATAGCGAAAATATGTTGGAAAACTTGAAGCACATGTCTATTGTACACTCATTCTTTATTCCGGACACAGAATATTGTATCGATTTAGAAGGATTGCTTTTTTATCTAGCCGAAAAAGTTACAAAAGATTTCATCTGCTTATGGTGCAATGATCGTGGAAGAACATTGTACTCCTTGGATGCTGTCCGAAAACATATGAAAGATAAAGGTCATTGTAAAATGATACACGAGGGTATTGCCTTGGCTGAGTATGCAGAATTTTACGATTACAGCTCAAGTTATCCTGATAACGTAAGATTATATTCTTTTTTCTTTTTTTTTAATAGTTTTCTAATATAATTTTATTTATACAGGGCGAAGGAATGGACATCGATGAAGAAATAGAACCTGATCTTTTAGACGGCGATGAATATCAACTTGTTTTACCATCAGGTCTTGTTATTGGACATAGATCTCTAATGAGATACTACAAACAGCGATTGAACCCTAATCGTGCTCTTGTTCCAAGAAAATCCGACAAAAAATTGCATAAAGTGCTCTCTGAATATAGGGCGTTGGGATGGACTTCGACACAGCAACAAGCAGCTGCGAAAAAAGCTAGAGATATTCACTATATGAAAAGGGTTCAGGCTAAATGTTCAATGAGATTGGGCGTAAAGGCTAATAAATTGCAGAGACACTTTAGACAACAAGTTAACTTCTAAGTTTAATTCAATCTTCTTCTTATATCTATTATATGTATAATTTTTTTTTTTTAAATAAAAGTTAAATTTTGTTACATGGGAGTGATTTTGTTGTTGTTACTTTTTTTACTGATATGGGAAAGCTGTAAGCAAGTTTCTTTTACCTTGAACTTTACATGCTATTCTAGAGGATTGAGGATTAATTAAAGAGCTCACGCTTTCCAAGAAAAACACATCCTTTCCTTCAGTTGATCGCACATTGTAATAAATTTCAGCTCTCTACTTCTACGCGTTCGTAGGCAGTGCCCTAATATATATCGTAAAACGAAATTTTCGTATGGAAATTCGAATGAGTTGCCCGATTGGTCCCATTTTCGAAACCACTTTCCCACCAACCAATTATCATTGATTATGCTGCGACAGAAAAAATCAGCCTTTATGAAATCATGTAACTTAACCGATTTTTTAAGCCTTCGCGGCCGTCATGCAGAGTACTCCACCACTGGAGGCCAGGCAGACTTCCGAATAAGTTATCAACGATGTTAAAAAAGTATGATGAGATGGAAAATTTTGTTTATGAAATGACGTAAGTATTGGTCGTCTATTTACACGCAGTAAATTTTGGGTAAAAGTAATCAAATTAAGAAGTGCACTTCAGTTTAGTTTGAATATATTTAAGGTACTTTCATGAACTTCCTCTCTTATAAAATTTATATATATATATGAACCGATGAGAATCAGAGTGGCGTAAGTCAAGTTTCCATAGTTTAGAGTAAATTGATGTTACACACTTTCGTCCATAAAAAGTATGGACATCTTTTGTGGACAATGACAATAACTCACTACCATCAGTAGCTGCAATGCAACTGTAACTTTTGACTTACTTCACGATGGTGCTTAGCAGAGTGATGGTTAAGTAGTAAGAAATTGGTCTTGGAAATTATTGACTATAGTTCTCACCGGGTCATAATATGTGCATATATATATATAATAAAGTTATGTTAACGACCTTTTTGCAAAAATAATAGAGGTTAAATTAAAAAAACAAGGTAAGAAAATCCGAAATTTTTAGTTTAGACAATCATAATTCTTGATGGGAGAGAGGTGTGGGGCATACAAAGAGCTCTTAACTATGACCGTAGGCCCTGTAGTTTTTAAGATACCGGTTGTTTTGTGAAAAACTAGCTTTTTTTCTTAATCATCCTGTAACTCCTAAATGGTTGATATGGCCCCCCTTTTTGGTTCGTCTAGGTGAGTACTATCACCTCCCGCTCTATTGAAACACCCTGTATACCTTACTTAACAAAATAATATACTTTTGATTACAAAGTAACCTTACCATTTTACGTTCACTAACTCTCAGTTGCATGTAATAATTGCATGTGTGTATGTACAGCCGGATTATCAGAACACCATTTTTCTATATGAATTCAAATCAAATCAAATCAAACACAAATGGTCGTGTCGAGTAGTGTATAGTAGTAATATCTCACGCACTTTCCCACTTGCGTTCCATAATAAAGAAACACGTGTCATCGCGTAAGTGAGTAAGTGAGAATGCAGAATAGGGGCTCAGAACCCTTTTGTGGTATTTCCTACAATACTGTGAATCTTACCATGCAAAACTAGATCCGAAACCAAATGGACCAGAGATGGACTTTAATGACAGGGTCCAGACAAGCAAAAAAATTCATCAAAAGACCTTCCTTAGAGAAGAGCCTAGATCTTTTAGGGCTATCTAGGAATCAACTCAGAATCCTAACTGGACACTATAAACTTAACAAACACATGCATCGAACAGGCATCTCACCAACTGATGGGTGTAGGCTATGTTTCGAAGAGAATGAAACATCGGAGGACGTCCTGTGTGAATGCGAGCCCATTGCACAATATAGATTCCAGGCTTTTGGGTCATACTTTTTAAAGCCTGCCGAATTCGAATAAAGCTCTTAGAAAAAACTGCTCTTCCTAGGAAGAGTGGGTTTGTTGGAGGAACTCTAATGCAAGCGGTGCAAACGGTACACTCGCCCCGCTAAAAATCTAAATCTAAAGACACAAGGAAAACAAGTTTGCGGTTCTGATTGCCGATGTATATTCCTCTGGACTAATATTTTATATACTGGAATGCAGCATCTTTTCAGATTTACATTCGTTCGTTCGTCTGCCTAGTCTGCAGAAAAACGCCCCAATAGACACTTATACCAGATCCAAGCTAATAATATGTTGGTCTCAGCTAGGGTACGCCTGATATTGCCATTTATGAATGCTCTCTAACTTTTGATATTAGTGCTCATTTTTTCAACCCCCTTGATGTATTCTTGCTTATCGCTAGGTTTTATATAAGTAAATAGTTTTTAAAATCAATCAATTGTAGTCCGAATAAATTGACAAACAAACAAACTTCACCTCTTTATATTTTTAGTATAGTTAGATATACTGAGGATGTGTATGAACTTCCCTTCGATAGTTGTAAAACATATAGTTTATGTGTCCAGAGAGCCTTTCTATATATTCAGTTGAAATCTATAGACAAAAATATAACTTAAATATTGAATTTTATATTTACAATACAAAAATAAAATGAAATTACCTTTAGCATCTGTTTTAACAGATCTAATCTAATATGTACTCTCTGCTGTAGGATTTGAGTTGGAATAAAAACTGCTAATACACCCCGAAACCCTCTTTTTCTGCTTTCAGTAAGATCTGAAAATCAATAAAAAAAAATAGATCTGAAAATCAATAAAAAAAAAACAGAAAACAAAAAAACATTCATTTATTTTTTACATAATAATTTTATTTATATTTAAACGATTTCCTCTTCATTTTTATCTTTTCATTAAATATTAAAATATTTATGTTTATTTTTAAAAATTTCAACTAAAAGTTAAAAATAATTTTTCATATATTTCTTAAGGGTAAACGAAACACGTTCATCATAGTTTGCATCATTTTGTTGTTGTTGTTGTTAAAAATAGATTTTTACACTAATTTTTATAAGTGTTTTAAATTTAGGAGGGGAGGTGGGGGGGGGGAATATGAAGAAAGTACCTATGTATACTAAACACGAGCTACACATACATAATTACATATTATGTAAATCGCAAGTATTAAGGAGAAATTATTACATTCACTATGAGTTACATAATAGAAAATGAAAATAAGAAAAGAAATAATTTTACATAACTGCGCTATTTTTTATATATGTAAATTTTTTTAATTCATTTTTATGAGTTTTTGTTTTTTTTTAACTCAGTTTTTATGTTTACAAATTTGCGTGTGGATGTACAATTTATTTTTTTGTTTTATTTAAGTTTTTTAACATTTTTTTATTATTTATTAGAAATTAAGTTTTATATTTTTCCGTTTGGTTGACTTTCCAGTTGTTTTTTTTTTTTCGTTTCTAATTCTTCTCAATTACATTGAACACCACACACTTCCGAACTTGTCTCTGTCTCTGTTATTTATTTAAATGTTTATATTGATTTTCTCGTACCCCTTCCCTATTTTACATGACATTCTTTTTAAGATTTTACTCTGTTTTTATATATTTATATAATATATATATATTTTTTTAATTAATTTTGCAAGTTTTTCTACCTTTTTATATTTAAATTAGATTTAAACATAAATTTTATTCCTTTCTAAATATATATTTGAATTTCCTCTTTTTTTTATTATTTAGATTCTTTTTTTCTTTACTATTCACCGTACACACATGTTCATTTCTCTCAACTTTGTTGGTGTATTTCTTTTTAATTTTTTTTATTTTTTATGTATTTTTTTTTTCAAATTATGTAGGGGAGACTCAAGCTATTTTACATAAGTACAGGATTGATTTTAACAGTGGCGAATAAATACATATATATATTTTTTAAATATAATAAAAGAAGTTTTGTTCTCCTCTTATTGTTTAGTGCAGGAAATAGAAGAATTTTGTGTTTTGTATTTAAGTAACCCTTGTTTTTTTTTCTATAACAGTGAAACCCCTCAAAAAAATGTGAGCTTTTTGTGCTCCTGTAGGTTTTCTGTGGGTTCTAATAAAATTTACAATATTGTTTTTTTTTACATAGTAATTCAACCCAACATTCAAAAGCATCTCATATACATACATAGGTGGTTTCCCAATTTTGAAAAAACGTAGAAAATTAAAATTTTGAATTTAATACAGCTGCAAGCCGTGACAACGAAATCCCAGTTTTCACTGCGTTATAATAAAATATATGTTGGTAGGAAACTGTAACAAAATTCAATTCAAAACTGCATTTCGTGAATAGATGACCGACAAAAGCCTTTACTGATAATAAATTACAAAAAAAACTGGAAAATTAAATTGATTTTAGTATAATAGAGAGCACTAGATATTTACTTTCTCTTTATTATCGTGACATTGATTGATTGCAACCCTTGTAGACAAGAGCAATAACTGTCGATTAACTTAGTCTCTGATGATGCCTACGAATTACAAAACTCCACCAGTATCCGATTTTCTATTCAACAACGATTCGAATGAAAGTAATAAAACTAACGAAATTACATCGTATTTACAAATTCAGTACAAAATTAGTTACTGACTTGAATCAGTATGTTTGATGGAAATTCAAAAACAAATCCGTTTCTTACATTAAAAAATTCTACTGCTATTTGTGCAAAGCAAAATTCAATATTATCAGCAAACTGTCGACTCTTTTGAATTTCTTTCCAAAAAATAAAATCAAAAGACATTTTATAAATTATAATTACTTAAATCCAAATACAATATTCTCCCAGGAAATCAATATTGTTTTAATAACGCGCATTCAGATTTTATCTTAATTTTAAGTTTTTGTTTTTTATTTAAATTTTGTAAAAAGTACGAATATTCGTCCAATGCTCGAGCATTTAAAAGTTTAAACATAACAAACACAATTTGAACTCTCAATTAGATAGGTTCGTACTGCATACTGCAGAGCACAGGAGATTGCTAATTGAATTGAAAAGGGTTTCAAAATATATAGTGAAAATAATCAAAAGGTGCAATGACTTGAATCCTTGTAAAAATGTCAAAATAGAACACGATACTTTTCGGGACAAAGCTTAGAACATACAACTAAAGAAATCGCAATAAGCCCGAAAAATTGTGGCATTTCCCACTATGTGGTAGAATTCTGTTTATGTATTCGTTATGCATTCATTAAAGTAGAAAATTGTGAACTTCCAGTGAAACTTTATAGAACAGAAGAAGTTGGGAACACAAAAATGTAAACAAAGAAATATTTTTTGTTTTTTTTATTATTAAACCAAGCTCATACCCAATTATGCAAAGTACAGCAGCAGGAAGGAGGAAGGGAAAGAAAATGGGGGAGCATGAGTGGAGTCACGGAGGTGCTGATGTATGTCACTCTTAAACCTTCGCCAATTGTATGCAGGAGGAAAGACAGAAGATGATAGACTGTTCCGCATTTGCACAGTTCGGGATAAAAAAGCATCACGGAATTTTACAGTCGGCCGAAAGCAATTTCAAGGGTAACGTTAGGTTAGGTTAGAATGGCGGCCAATTTGAAAAGCATGTACGGTCAGCCACACTTAGACCATCTATGATCCATAGTGATGCCACTTTATTAGGACCCTGCCTGGAAAAGATATCTAAGAGCTGGAGGGTGCGATGAAACCAGCCACAAGAGTTAGTCCTCACAGAATAAATCGCGCATAAAGTCAGTTCTCCCGATCTTCGATTTGCCAGATTACAGGTCTGTACATCTAGAGTAACTCTTCACTGATTCTGGGGGCCGATATATATTCATAGCAGAACCCTTTCTGGCCAGAGCATCCGCTACCTCATTTTCAGGTATATCAATGTGACCAGACATCCTAGCAACCAGTTTCCCGAGTTCCCAGCGACACGGTTGCACTAGATGCGATCTAATGGTAGCTTGGCTGACTGGATTACTAGGTACGTCATAAGTTGTACGCAGCAGCCTTGCTGCTTTGTTAATGGCCAGGACCTTCGCCTGAAACACTACAGTGGTCCGGTAGGCAGAGAAAAGATACTTTCTAGTTTAATTTCAAGACTTCAACTTGACTGAAAAACGTCTTTCAGAGATTATATCACCGATTATTCAAACAGCACCGCACAGTACAATTATTTGTTCAAATATTCACACGTTTATGAGCTAAAGTCCAAAGCTTAATCGCTAAATTGTCACTAGAAATGTTTTTATTTAAAATTAAGACAATTAGGAGAACAATTTAATATTTTTATACCCTAGCTGAAATCTATAGAGCATACTAAGTTTGTCATTCCGTGTATAACGCACAGAAATAATGACGGCAGAGCAAAATGGATTGGACACCTAGGCATAATATTAAAAAATATTTTGATTTTTGCATGTCCGTCTGTCCGTCCGTCCGTCCGTCTGTGCGCATGATAACTCGAGAGCGTGTCCACTTAGAGGGCTGCAATTTTGTGCAAGTTAAATTAAGTTCAAAAATGAGACAAATCGGGCAACTCCTTCGTGGGGCTACCATACAAAAATTTCGTTTTCTACTATATATTTGGACACTACTTGAGAACGCCTCGATATAGAGAGCTGAAATTAGGTACATGGTATTTTCATAGTAATAGCAAATAAAATTTCAAAAATAAACTAAATCGGGCAACCCTTAGTTGGTGTTGCCGTATAAAAATTTAGGTTTTTTACGTGTACGATGAAAACGATCAGTCCTAGACATTTTTATTGTACTAAAAACTTCTTCAGAATACGAAATCCTATAAAATTGGTTATGATCATTTTGCGAAAACCACTTCAAAACTCAAACTTGCCCAGATGGGTGACCATACAAAATTTTATACGGGCATTCATCTAGGGTATCATAAGAATTGGTTTTACAATTAGACCAATTCTAGCATTTTTCCTTGTTTAATTAAAGAAAGCATATTAATATAAAGCCCGCCAAAAACACGAATCTGACGTTTAATTCCAACTGACATTAGTAGATTAAACTAAGTTAAATTCTTCTTGTCTATCAACCCGTGCGCCCAAGAGCTGTGATTCCTTCACATCGACAGGGATATTACACGATATTTTGTTTCCTTTAGTTATATGTTCTAAGACAAAATTTGACAAGCTGAACGTTTTGAAAAAATTAAAGTAATGGCACCTTTGAAAACTTTTTTCTACTTTCATGCAAATCAACTCAATTAGCAATCTCCTGTATTCTGCAGAGCACTGTTCGGAACCACTGCTAATTTGTTTATATATATATATATATATATATATATATATATATATACTAAACAAAAAGTAATCCACCCCACAGTCTCCCCTACTCGTTTTTCTTTTATAATAATACAAAAAGAAATAAATAAAATAGAAAAACAAAATGAACAAAAAAGACATAAATTTGATTTATGTATATAATATAATTATATATGTAGATATATATGTATATGTATGTATATGCAATTTTATAATTAATTAAAAATATAGTATTTGCAGTAATTTCATTAGAATTATGTAAATATATGTGTATACGTCCTAACATTATATTTATTTTCTTCACTTTTATTTCTTTCTATTTACTTTAATATTATACGATACACAACATTTTTTTTTAAGACAATACCTCTATGTAAAAAATCCGTTTCCAACTATGTATATAAAAAAAAACAAACTTTAAATAAAAATACAAAAAAAAAACTGAAAATGGGAATATATTTGAAGAAATTACAAAATAGAAAATATTACAGCTAAAATTTTACAGCATTTTCTTTCTTCATTTTATTTTCTTGTTTTTGTTTTTACTAATAGTTAAGTTAATAACATTGTATGACAAAAATGATGACGCATCTACTTAAGTTTAGTTTGTTTGTTTTATTTTTATTTTTTTTTTTATATATTTTGTTCTTTTTTTTTAATTATTTTTTCTAATTATCATTAAATTTTTTTGCTTCTCTATCTTTATTATTATTATTTTTAATATTAATATTATTTATATTACATTTATAAAGTAATAATATCAGATCAGTTTTGAAGCGTTTACATACATACATATGTGTGTGTGTGTGTGTGTGTTTTGTTTGTTTTTTTGTTTATATGAATTAATTTTGTATTATTGTGTATTAATTAAAGGACTAATGAACACTCATTTAAGTTTGCTTTTTTAAACTTCTTTTTACGAAAAAAAAAATAAAAAATGAGTAGAGACGGGGAATACTATGGACTATAACAACAGATACAACGAAATTATTATTTTTTTTATTTTTCAAGTAAATTTCACCTAACCTGTGTCTAAGAAATTATGGCATTTATTTATAATTTTTTTTATATTTGGCAGAGCATTGCCTGCTATATGCTATTTTTTTTTTTACATGTGCGGTTGGTCAGTTTAGCTTTAAATTTATAAGTGCAATTCGCAATCTTTATATAAAAGCGGAATAAAATGGCTAACACTAGCGATAACTGATAAGAAAATGTCTTTTGTTGAATTCAAATTTTGTAGATTGCGCAAACAAATCAGCTTGATTGGATATAGGTATTACTACATTTCATTGTCGTCCTCATATTAGAAATTTGAATGGATGGAGATTTATTTGAAAATCTTTAGTATAGGTAGAAAGCGCGAGTTTAATTATATGAAAAACTCTTAGCGGCTAATCTCTCATTTCTATGGGGACAATTGTTGTTAAAACAAGTTTCTGGAATATATTAACGACTAATAATTCTTTCCTCAATGATATGTGGACCTTGTACAAAATTCATTAGGAATTATATATAAGAAATGTACATATTCGAGAGAGGCTTCAGGAGTGATCTTTTTCCATTACTATGAGTAAAATCCTATTTCATATAGTCAAATATTGAGTAAATAATTGGTTGTATATTTAATTGTAATACATATACACTCAACACAATCACGTATAGCTCATTAATCTGGGTGGTCAGATGTAAGTACTTAATGTAGAATTTATATGACCAAGTGTATAGACACTACCAGAGAGTGCTACTAAAATCGATAAATGTAGTTTAACACTGTCACAGTGAGCTCATTCTACATTTTCTACTCTATTTAGTGCAGTTATGTTCAAGAAAACAAGGCACTATATAACTACATATATTATGTAAACCTAAACTCTATGTGGTAACAAAAATATTATCAGATTGCTGCAAAGACAGATTGTGATTGCCACATTTTTAGCAGACTATATAACAAACTAGATTTTGATAAAGATTTCATTATTTTAATATTCCATCTACTAGAATATTGTGGAAGAATAATGATTCAACCTATTGCTTTTAATACTTTTCGTGCACGGCTGTATTAAGGCTGAATTAAACGCCAACGAAAACACTCGTTATAGGCTGCTTTCAAAACGCTTATTTTGATAGTTATATGTCACTTGATTTGACCGGAATTATCGAAACCATTTTTTTTTTAATTTGAAAGTCAAAATTCGTTTTATTATTATTTATTTTTTTGATTTGGAAAAAATCAAAATGAATTTTTAATTTTCAAGATATAAAACCAGCCCCAATAATACCAGTAAAAATCAAGTGATTATCAGCATAGAGAGCTCATAATATTTCCTAAAATAGTTAAATAATATCGTAAAAGGCTTACTGCTTTGATGAGTTTCTGTTGTAGTGTAAATCTCGCCTTTCAATTCCAGTACACAGGAATAATAAAAATAATAGGGGAATTAACTTTCCGATAAGTTTGTTAAATGAAATTTATTCTTTTTTTTTTAGCTCTCTAACTGAGACTACTAATATTAGTATACAAAAACATAGATATCGAATACTAGAGAACATCTTTGGCAACCTTATTCAAATTTCTATACAGAAGATAAGCAATACAGTCCAATTCTATTGATAAGAAAAAAAAATAATTAACAAATTAAGGATCTTTCTAACTCCATTTTCCTCCTCATCAGATGGTGGACATTTTTTAAAAGTTAATTTGCTTTGAATTATATTAAAACTGAAAGACATTATAAATTGTGCTGTAAGTTCTTATGTAAACAACACCCGATTAAAAATATTTATTTCATCCATTTGATGAGATCAAATGGATTTGGAATTTTAAATTTCAATGATTAAAAGTCAGAATTACAGGCGTGAATAAAGCAGCGTCTACGTGCCTAAGTAAGTCTACAGGCAAATTTTACAGAATACAAAAACTTGAAGTTGGAATAATCTTGAATAGTCTCGTAACAATATTATATTTCATCCACTGAGATTTTCAGTCTTATCTAAATTTTGTAGAGACACATATAGGAACTAATTCAGTAAACTGGATTGGACTTATTGGAGGGACTGGTTTACTGCAATAATGGGATAGGTTATATCGAAATATGTACCTACAAACAGCCACACTTAAATCACCGATTGTCTATAGTGATGCCATCACATTCGGAACCTATTTGGAAATTTGATTGTTAAATTTAGCAGGTTGGATTAAAGAAAGTGAATGAACCTCACTACGTCCATTAATTTTTTGTCTGATATTTCTGATAGCTACAACTGTATTCCTTCTACGTATAAGCATATATACATAGCTAAACCCTTCCTAACCAGATTATCAGCTTCCTCATTCCCTGGTATATCATTGTTGCCAGGCACCATCCAACAACAGAGAATAACTCTATGGTTAGCAACAAGATTTCCTGAGCTCATTACAATAACGCCGGACTAAGCCCGATCAAAATGGAGTTCGAATCGAGAGATTTAATTACAGATTCGACTGCATCACTACAAAATCTAATATCTCTGTCGATCACTAGATACGTTATAAAAGTTAATCCAGATACTATCTTTAAATTACCAATAGCTAGCTGCGTTCTATATTCATTCACTGTCCTAAAAATACTTCAGTTCAGTTTAATTTATAGACAAAACGAGAGAAACAGATTTTAATTTCCTATCTCATGTAGGATATATAGGTAGATGACGCTTTTATTATTATTAAGATCAGAAATTTCATAGAAAATCAAATAAACTAGAAATTTAATTATGTATAAATATATGAAAAGTTATGAATTGATTTTACGAGCTGAATTAGTTTAGGAATCAGCAGAACGTATAAAGAACGTATAGTTCATACTAGCAATCATCTAAGGCTAAGCAATAATTCCCACAAATTTAAAATTCATCACAAATTGAACATTTTTAAATACATTTTTATAAAGTTGCATGTAGCAGGTAAACCTAAGCTATCTGCAGGTTGCTCAAAAATATGTCGGCTTATAATCACTAAGGACTATGTAAACGACATATGCACATACATATTTAATTATTAAGATATGGTTTCCCAGGATAGTGTATATTTTAATTTTATTTTGTTTTGTTGTGGTTTTTACATAAAATCCTAATTAAATGATATTTAAAAAAAAAAGGAAAAAATTAATTTCATTCGCTTACCACACACACATTATTCCTGTCTACTAGTTACATACTTTCTATTTTATGTAAAAACATTTCGATTTCATTCAACTACATAATGTGCACAGTCATTGAAAATAATAAATTTTCCTTTACACTTAATTTGCTTAAAATTGGGGAGCAAATAATAATAATAGAAACAACTGAAACTCTAGTTCTATTATGGAATATGGTTAGCAAATTCCGTAATAGAGACTCGAATAGAATATGACGACAAAGACGGCCAGTCCAACAGTATTTTATTTTCTCTTTTGTTATCTTACATAGTTCATGAAATTTTTTTTAGTTTCTCTCAGTTTAATAATAATAAAAAAAAGTTTTCTTCCTTAAAGTGCTTTCAATTTATTGAGAATTTTTGAATTTTGGATTCTTTTCATAAATTTAAATGTTAAAATTCGATATTCTCACTTTTTTCTCTACTATTATTTATTTATTTTGTTCCTTCCCAAGTAAGCGGGTGTTGATAATGATATTAAGATGAAAGTTGTTTTGTCTTTACGTTATAAATTTCGTTTTTTACTTTATTCTGCTCTTTATTCATATGAAGCTATACCTAGTACCCGTACGTACCACTTCTAAGCTAAATAAATATCTTGAAAGAAATTACAAAAAATGGGGGCAAGTAAAGAGAGATTTTTTTTGTTTGTCACTCAAAAAATTACAGATATTAATTAGTCGTTTTTTAAGTAAGCAGTTAATCGTTAAACTATTATAAAACTATAGCATCGGAAGAGACTGGATAAAGGTGAAAATATAATTACCTGAAACATATTAATGCCATCAATTTTTATAACAGTGCAACCCTGTAGCACTTAAGTTCAGTTAACTGAATCGACCCGACCTCTCAATCATTGCTTCGTTCAAACTGTGGAACGTTTTGGTAAATATCAAACAACTCCTGGAATCATCATGAGAATCTTAATTCATTACTAAAACTATCTGTAATGAATTCCACTGTAAATATTTTCGATTTTTTTTTTCGAAAACGAAGTATTTAAAAATAATATGAGAATTAGGATTCCAAGAAAAAAAAATATCATGGAATTTTCAAAGGGGCAATTTTTACAAATGTTTCTTGTATGGCTCCAAGTTTTTGTAAACTGAGAATTTTTGAAAAGAGGACTGTGATGATACTCAAAAATTTAAAAATTACTTAAACTTGTTAAAAAAGAAGATTCGATAAGCAAAGACTTTGTTAAACGGGAAATGGTACCCACCCAGTCCTTTTATTTCTCATTTTTTGAGTGAGATCCACCTTATTATTTCAGAACAAATGATTTCATGATTGGAAATATCTATAAAAAAAAAACAAAAAAAAAGGCAATAAAATTTTGGAAAAGGGATAAGACGATTCCTTTCTTATGGCTTGGTATTCGTTGAGCTTTCAAAAGTAGAGTTACAGTAAAAAGAAGCACATTTACTGGCTTTTACCATAGATGGCACAAGAACTAGATGTCGCATGCCATACTAGAGCAGAGTATACGCATTTGTAATGCATTCTGGAATGGACTATAACATGTTTTTAAGCATGCCGAAAGCAAATGTTTTTATAATAGTAGTTTTGTATACATTTGATCGACTTCCTCAACACTTCACATACGAAAAAATATGAATCCCTCGACGTATATATCATTTCAAATGTTGTGGTCCATTCCGGAATGGACCACCCAGCCATATAAATTTTGTACACTGTTCTTCTGTCATCTATGCTTTTACACATGTATCCAAGAATATGGTCAACATTTGCACGACAATAAATACAAGCTGCGTATCATCGTTAGTAAGTAAATAGATACAAACAAAAATACATTCCACTTGCAAATTCGCTCAGTGTTCTCCTTAGGCTGGTGAAACAGAGCATAGCATAGCATGTTTAGTATGTAAGTCTTAGGTTTTCTCAGTACTTTTTCAGTGAAATAAAAGAAATCACACAAAAATCTTCTTAGAAAGAATCCGCTTCATTCATAGAACCCGTTTAGTCATATTAGTAAATCACTCTCAATGAATCGAAGTTCTTTGGAAAGATGATTTAAATGTTACGTGAACAAAAATAGTTGAATAAAATGAAAATGAAAGATATGATCTCGCTTTTAGAATCCTCCCAAAAGTTTATTATAAAAAAGAAGCTTTCTCTTCGTGATATTAAAATCACGCAAATTGAAGCAAAAGATACCTCTTGGCTCCACCAGGAATGTTTCGGAGCTTAATCGTGAAATGATTCATTTTGAACTAAAAAGGCCGTAATATCTGCGAAAGTGATGTTTTCGAAAAATCTTTTTAAAAATAAATGGAATGAAATTTCATAGTTCATGAAATTACATTTTTTTTTTGTTTTGGGACAGTGATTTATAAGTAGCTGATTCAGGTTAATCGGGGAAAATATATGTGGTTGTGATCAATCCCTTTAGATTAGATTAGATTTGTGAAGGGGTGTATAGGCGTTAGCCTCGCAATCACTGCGACCTGAACGATCTATTGTGAGTCCCCGTTGAATTTGCTCCATTTATAAGTTTAGACTGTTAATAAAGTCTAGAACCATTCTGGGCTTAAGGTTCCATACGTAACTTGGTGGAGGAAAAGCATGATCAATCCCTTACTTCTATGAGTATATTCTCTATTAATTCTTAATGTTATGTGCTTATAAAAATCCTTTTCATTATATCCTTAATATTTTTGTTAATTTTTGTTGCGTTTAGGAAATTCTGGAACTTGACTTACCTTTTTTCAAAAGCAGTTGAATGCATATAATCTCAATATCCGGCGGAAACATTTCGTTCTCAATAGATAGATAGACAATATTGAAGTTCGTTGTAGGTGTTAATCTAGGGCTTGTTTAGAAATATTTTCATTGTCGCTTTTTTGTTTTTAATCATGTTATCAATCTGTCCTAGGATATTAGGTCTCTCTAACGTATTGTTTGAATTTAAAGCCGGCACAAGATTATGTTATGTGGTCTACAATGAAACGATGTTTCCCAAGCCCAGCCTGCTGTCATCTAAAACTTCGAATTATGTGGAACAAAGGACCTCCGACGCTATTCACTATAGACAGATTGCTTTCAAGATGTTACTTTCTGTTAGCTTCCCCCTATTACCGGTATTTTCTTAATATACTTTCCATCAAATTCCCCAGTAAGAGACAAATACTTCAAACTCTTTTAAGGTTCAGATCTGTTTTAAATAGTTATGCCTACATGTTAGTTTTGTAGCGGTTTAACTAACCACAGGCTGTATTTGTACATTGCCTATTTTTTAGTTTGAAATAGGAACGTCCTCTTTAAAACGTTGAAGAAATATTCTTTCCATACGGACAGCTGCTCCTTATCCCTTTTAAGTAATCTTTTATCTTCGTTCCTCACAGCATATATTTTTCTGATATTTCCAGTGTTTGCCATGTCGTTCTCTTTCCGGGAGTGTTTCGCTCTACCGTCATCTGCGGATATTTCATACATTATACTACACTTGACATTACAGTCGATAGCCTATCCTATTCGCTTTGAACATAAAAAAGCAAGGATGTTGTATGAAGTATGATAACACGACGACAAGATAAATACTTTTTTTTTTCAATCTACTCAAAGCAGAACTAGGGTGAAGGAATGAGCTCAGCTCAGTGAAATTGATTAACAACAATAGTGTTTTGCTTAATTATACGACTAAACGAGTTTCATTAATAATTGCATTACTTTAAATAAAAAAATACTGCGAAGGTTTGAACTCAGGTCGCAACAATGATAAGGCATTGTGGGAATTGAGCATTACCACTGACCTAGACAGAACTTTTTTTTATTTGTTGTAAAAGGGAATCAAGCATATCGTTTCGTAGTCGATCACAAAAATTGAATATTCCATATTCTACTATGCAGCGAGTTTTGACAAAGAAATTTGCATATTTCCATCTTACTACATCCAAATAACTCAATAGATACCAACAATATTATCATGAGTTAGCCGAATGGATGCGTGTGTAAGAACGAATTTCATTTTCACCTCGGTGAATCCGTGATCAAACTAAAAGGATTGGAAACTCTAAGAGAGACTTACAATAAGGATATACATCCTCGAAAACTGACGGTTTGGTATGTGTCTGGTCAAACAAATCCTGAAACCGTAATTGCCTGGTAATTATTTTTTTTTGTCTTATAAATTAAACTGCGTTTGCTATCCGACCATGACAGAATACTTTCAGTCTGACCAATTGGAAAATATGGCCATCGAAGAACTCTGGTTTCAGCAAGACGTGCACCTATGCGTTAGTTACACAATCCTGGAAACGAAGGAAACAAAACAAAAATGTTTTTTAATCATGTTCTTTTCTTGTAAAACATACTTTTAAGAATATTTAATAAAAAGCCTGATGTTCAAAGAAATTATAGTTAATTAAACGAATCACTGTAAGGTGAAATCCTGTGCGTGAAACTTGATATTCGTTGTGCATCAAATAATAAGATCTACTCAAACTATTTCATTTATAATAAAATAAACTCGTTAATTGATACCAATAATAATCTTATGGGGTGGACTGCCCTAAATATAAGAACAATGCAATTAAATTGTTTAAGGAAAAATCTTGTTATGCTCCAATTTTACACAGCAGAAAACTACATAGGATAATACCATCCAGGAAATTTGAGTCTATATACATATGTATATAAATGTTCCTTAAAAGGAAAAGAAATCAAATGAAAATAACTGGAATTATCTTGAAAAGATATGCCTACATATTACATAGATGATGGTATATATCTTTCTAGTTGAAATTTTAAATTCCGCTATTGAATGGCAGTGGTTGAAAATGAAAACAATACTTTCAATAGTTGCAATCAGTAAGAATTACCAATTTTGCACACATCTACATTTATAATTTCCTACTGCAGGTAGAATGAATCTATAGGAATAATTCTTCTTTTCACCTAGGGAACTAGGTTCTATACAGGGTTTCCGGATTAAATCTAGTTAGATCTTAAGTATATAATGTTATTCCTCGTTATGAGATGATGAAATAATTGTATTAGCACTTTTCTAGGTTTGGCAAAAGAAGAACCAAAACAGCCAAAATCAATTTTCCAAGGATCAAATTCAGGAAAGTCATTTTTTAAATTTTTTTTTCAAATAATTTTTACGGTCAGCTCATAAGAAGGAATAACATGGTGGATACTTTAAGATCTACTTGATTACGAAAAACCCTGTGTATATTCTAACAATATAATCTCACATAAGTTCCTTTGTGTGTTCATTGTTCTAGAGCATCCATAGAAAACTATTTGTTATAGTCATATTATTTAAATATTCTATGACATCGTGATGGTGCTGTGATCATTATGGGCGGTAAACATTTTCTTAATTTTACTACCGATAAAAAATAATATTAAATTACAGATAAAATTAATTAAAGCACTAGAGAAGTTAATTAAAATTGTCAATCAATCAAATTAATGACAAGTAAACACAAAATTATTGAAATAAAAATCTTGTTCTTGAGATAAAACAAAAGAATCCAGCTACTATTAATATCGCAGACAGATGGAAAAAATGTTATTATTTCGAAATTAACAGAGATGACGCACTGATGCACATAACTGGGATAATTATATTCGCACACACCAACATACATAGTATATTTTACTGGAATTGAGATTATTATAAATAACTTCAATTAAACTTATATATTTTGTTTTTGTTTTTTTTTAGCCTTTAATAATTTTATCTACATTTCTTACAGATAGGTAGGTAGGTAGGTAGGTAGGTAGGTAAGTAAGTAGATAGGTACATAATATATATTGATTTTTTTTTACAACATCATAATAAAAAAGAATGAATTAAGTCAATAGTACTCTAAATTCAGAGAATGAAAAGACAAGAGTATACAGAAGAAAATCGGTAATGCAATGAAATACCGAATGAATTTAATATAAGGACGGAACAAAACACATAAAAATTCTATAGATAAAATATTTGTTGTTAAAAACATACCTTTTTATAAACCAATCAGAGAAGCTCGAATTTTATGTTATTCTGTACATATGTATTTATATGTATAACTGATGGAATGAATCCCAATAACGTGCTCTAAAAACATGTGATAGATTATGAGTATAAGTATTGCTGTTTTCTTCTTCTTCTTCTTTCTTCTTTCTTCTACTACTTATTCTTCTTCTTCTTCATTTCTTCATGAACTTTAAGGAAATACAAGAGTGCAATGTATATTTGTTGTTTTTCTTTTGTTTTTCTTTAATAATTACTTTTATTTAATCTATGAATTAATTTTACTGTATAATTTTGCTCTTATTAAATTTGTTTTTAGCTAAAAAGAAAACAATCTGCTTTTATCTCTCATATTTTTTTTTCTTCTTTCAGTTTTTAGTTTTTTACTTAAACTTTATAATAATATTATACTCCTTTACTTCTTTTCT